>OX638256.1:1414574-1809574 GCA_951806755.1 Brenthis hecate
TTCTGCATCATTACGGCGTCCCCAGTTCCGCTTGCAATTTTTATGATATCTTTGTGAATATTGCTTAGTTTTTCGATTTCCTGCTCCATGGGATATTTTATTTTCCTGCAATTTTATTTGAGGCAATATTCTTTTTGCAGTCATGCCCAAACATTTTTGAACCCCGTTACACGGTGATACATAATGGGCTTCCTGGATATATGATGATGAATTATCTAATGCGTCGACTATTTAACGTCCTCGCAAGATGGTTGGTAAATGGGAGTGCGACGTTGCCAGCTTTGGGTTTTACTTATCTCTTTCTTTTTACTATCGCTTGTCGCATTGTCTGTTGTATATAGTTTTCAACTTCAAATCTATTCGTAATAGCTATACCTATACGGATGCCCGATATTGATATATGTTTTTTTTGTTTTATTGGATTAACTACTTAAAATATTAATATCTTAATTTATTCTAATTTTATGTCTGATTATGTAATTTTTTTATATTTCAATTGTCATATTTATTAATTTTATAATTTAATTTCCACTTTATTTATTAAATTATTATTATTTTTAATTTTAAACTAGCATCTTGTAATTAAAGGTTATTGACGTGATTTAAAAAATAAGAACTTGTTGTGATAACCTGTAACTAAAAGAACATTTATGAAATTGTCAGCACATGAATATCTTATCGTTTTTAATATATCTTTTGTTGTTGTCCTTTAATAAATAAATATGTACCTACAAGCATCTTATCCTATCCTACTGAAATTGTAAACGTAAAAATCTGCTGTGTTGAACTGAGAATGGATTCATTGTTGTGTCTATCTTTTACGCAAAAAACTACTGAATGGACTTGAATTAAATTTGACACATAGATAGTTTGTTAGCTAGAATAACATATGTATAAGATACTTTTATTTTTGGAAAGTTCCTCTGAGATTTCAAGTGAAATTGCATGCAGAAGCTAGTTATATATAAGTACCTAGATATTTTACTTATCAATTTTCAACAATTTAGGACAATTAGGTACTAACTTACTTGGTAAAGATTGGTATGGCAGAACAGGGATCGGATCCTGCCATGGCCTGCACCCTATCCTTAATAAGTAATATGCAGGTAAAACAGGCGGCAGCGCGAGGGTGGTACCCCTGCCAGCATCCATAGGTGGCGGCAATCGCTTCCCATCATTCGGGCCACATACTTTTCTGGATCTTTATCGTATATCATAGCTATTGGACGTCCGTGTACAGGTATCGGACGTCCATATATAGCTGTTGAACGTAATGTGTATAGCTATTGGACGTCCGTATATACCTATTGGACGTCTGTATAATAGCTATCCGGCGTCCGTATATTATTATAGAATTGCCTATATGAGTTCTCGATCTCTTGCGCTCCAAATGAAGCAAAACTCAAGAAATCAAATTCAAATAAAAACTTAAAAAAAAACGACTTCCAGGCACTAAAATGTAGAAAATAACTAAACGGCGATTTTCATTTAGAAGAGATACCTAATCAGATATTTTCTAAGTCGGTGCCAGCCGATGCTAAGCAAATATAATAGGTACTAATATTATAAGAGGTAAAGTTTGCGATATTGTGAGTTTGTGATGTTGTAGGGGGTATCTCTGGATCTACTAACCGATTTAGATGAAAATTTGTAAGAAGATAGTTTGAGACCCTGGGAGGGGGCATAGGATATATTTATCCCGGAAATCTATTTGTTATATATTTTTATATTTTTATCCGAATATTTACACATTTTTATCCCGGAATCATCCTTAAGGGGATGAAAATGAGGGTGAAAGTTTGTATGGGGAAGCAAGCCAGGGACGAACCCGAGCGAGGCGAGGGTGAGTCACTAGTCTATACTAATATTATAAAGAGGTAAAATTTTGTGATCTTGTGAGTTTGTGGGTTTGTGAGTTTGTGACGTTGTAGGGGGTAATCTCTGGATCTACTGAACCGATATTCAAAATTCTTTTACCAATAGAAAGCCCACGTTCTTTCTAAGTGTCATAGGTTATATATTAAACCCGAAGAATGAAAAGGCTTTTTCATGGTAGTCGGATTTTGCAAAGTAAGTCGGAGAAAAAACGGTCGAACGAAAACGTTTCTTGCGAACGCCTGCCTTAACGATGAGAGATATATGATTATGTTCTAGAGAAAAGTTGTAGAGCTTAATAATGCCTACAAAAAAGTCAGCGACAGCATATATCTTAATTTTATATTTAAGTCACAAAAGTAGTTTTTTATATTAAAAAAATAATTTATATCGGTAGGTCATGTTTATTGGTCATATTATCAACAATTATGAATTCTTATCAAAATAAGTAAATTTATCGTCTAAAATGTTTAAAACAAAAGACTTTTTCCTTTTACTGCATATAATTTGGACAAATGGTTAAAGAGATAATATAACATATTCGTAGGTATGGACGGACCCGAGCGAGCTGTTTGTCTGTTTTTCTGTTTGTACGGGCTAATTTCCAAATCTATTGGACCGATTTAAATGAAATTTTGCATGGAAGTACCTTATATCCCCGGGCAACATCTAAGATACTTTTCATTCCAGAAAATTAAAGAGTTTCCGTGGGATAGTTAAAAAACTATAGTAACTTATACAGCTTAGTACACAACAACTTACGCACCTAATTTAGTAAAAGGCATGCTGATACCTTATATTGCCAGTCAAACAACAGGCTACTTTTTATCCCGGAAAAATGAATGGTTCCCGTGGGATAGATAGTTTGTGTTTTTCTAGAGATGAACCCGAGCGAAGCGAGGGTGAGCCGCTAGTCTAATATATTTCGATACGTAAAATACATTATATTTATACCTATTAGATATTCATATCTTAAAATATTGGTCGGCTGGCACCGACTTCGAAAATATCTGATTAGGTATCTATTCTAAATGAAAACCCACGTTTAGTTATTTTTTACATTTTAGTGCCTGGTAGTCGATTTTTTTTAAACTTTTTATTTTTTCCATTTTAGTGTACACGTAATAAGCAGGTAATTGTTAGAAGAAAGTTTTTTAACAAACTTATTCGATTAAACAATTTATTTAAGAAAAAAACCGCTCGACCGATTTCGATAAAATTTATATGAGAACACCTGGGAAGTATACCCTTTGAAACAAAAAAAATTCCCAATCGTTTCAGGCGTCTTCGAGTAATCGGTGAACATACGTAAAAGATAAAAAAAAGATTCGACGAATTGAGAACCTCCTCCTTTTTGAAGTCGGTTAAAAAGCAAACGATGTAGAAATGGATATGTACTAGAAACGTTTCTTGTTTTATTTACCTTAACACTTCCTGCATTTAACTTACTTTATTGATATGGGTTAACCTAACCTAGATAAGTAAACAAAAACAAAGAGCATCTAAATTAATCAGTTTTATCCATAACTAGCATTGCCCGCGGCTCCGCCCGCGTTCAGATTACCAAAAACCAAATTCTTAGGTTTTACCTCTTACAATGCAGTTTTGTATTTTTTTCTCAGTAATGGGATATTTTCCTGCGGTAAAAAGTATCCTATATGTTGACCCGGATAACCAGCTATCACCATACCAAATTTCATGAAAATCCCTTTAATGGCTTTTCTTGATGCGGTAACAGACAGACAGACAGACAGACAAAAATTTTAAAAAGTATAGATTCAGCCTCTGTATCGATAATAATGTCTATTTCAATAAGATTTTCAAAAAAATATGTAATGTACAGATTCGGCTTAGTTAGAATTTTATTATATGTATAGATTTTTGTTTTACATTAAAAAAACTTATAATTGCTGTAGTATAGGTAAGTACTGACGCAAATAAACATTTTCATCAAAGCAAAAAAAAACTACGTATGTATGTGCTTTCTAGGTACCCTATATACATTGTTATTTTCTTTAAACATCAAATAAAAAAAACACATGACACAACCACTTTTCAATTTTTTTAAATTAAATTAGCGCCGGATATCGATAAATAATGAAGTTACAGCTACTATAATCAACATCACAACAATTATTTATAAAATTACTCTAATTTTTGTTTATAAGTATTAGAATACCTCACACTTTAGCTACTGTAATCAATATTACAACAACAATTATTAATAAAAATTACTCTATTCTTTAAGATATAAGCACCTATTGTTGGCCATCAAATAATTTTAGTACCTATTAATAGAAAAATATCTCTGACTTTAGATTCACTTTACCTATACTTAAGAATAAATTCAATTTAACATGGAATGAAGTGTATCACTCGATTCGTACGGTTTTTCGGTGTCGGTATTCATGCACGTAAAAATGACCAATAAGGCGCTTACGTATCAAATATTATACGGTCGTTTTTTGCATGTAATGTTTGCATTAACAAGTCATTTCGAGTCGATGATCCAAATGGAACATATCAGTGTTTCGGAACATTTCAGTGATCCAGACACAAATGTTGTATTTCGGAGTGAGGCGTATTAATTTGTCTCGCTCACACCCGCTTGATTATAGCATAATACGAGAAGCACCTAGTATTATTAGCCGAAAATTCAAATTGAACTTTTTAAATAAAACTATCTTTTCGGATTTTTTCGCGGATTTATTTGGATTTTTGGTTCCCGACGTTTCGAATGCTTTACAGCATTCATGGTCACGGAAGAGACTGAGGTGTTACTCGAGTAACACACTCGAGTAACAGGTATAGTTGTTACAGACAGGCTACCCACAAATAACAAAATGAAAATTGCATCACTTACAATATTTTTTAACTTTAAACATTTTTATTTTAATTAGTTTTATAATTGAATATGGAATATTATTTATTTAATTTTGCTGTTATTATTATAATTATTACAATTTTAAAATATTAATTAGTAATCTATATTTAGTGTTGCCATTATTTATTTATAACCATAAAGAAAAATATAAAATATAGTATTAATTATTTAAGCCATAAAATTGTTCTATGTGTAAATTACAGTCTCTCCCGTAACCATGAATGCTGTAAAGCATTCGAAACGTCGAGAACCAAACATCCAAATAAATCCGCGAAAAAATCTGAAAAGATACTTTTATTTAAAATGTCAAATATTCGCGTAAATCTAAAAAAGTATTATATCAAATTGTACTATTATCCCCTCAACTGTCGCTGTCATTTTACAAGAATATGGCGCATCTGTCAGCTACTTTCCGAGGGCCTGCGCGAAATATGTACGCATCATTAAAATAACAATATTTCTTAAAATTTTTATATATAAGCTATATATAAAGCTTATATCGTTAGAATCGTTTTTAAAGATAAACTAAGAATGTAATATATAAATAAGTTCAATTGTATTTAATAATATATAGTTAATTCTAAGTTGAAATTACTGAAGTGATTTTTTATCAGCATATAGTATGAAAACAGGAATTATTACAAAATAAAACTATTATTTTAAAAAGTTATAGTTTCATTTAATAATAGATACAATATTTTATATTAATTGATTAAAACAACACAACTCACTGTACATTTTTTTTATACCACAAGCTTGTACAATAACATGTCTCCATCATAGCGACTTAGCGCCGAATAAAAAAGAGGTATTTTTTATACTTTTATTCTGAGAGCATTGAAGAACAAGAGATTTAGGATAATCATTTATATTATAGTATAGTCCACATACGTTATACTGACATAGTTTGAGTTCTTCTAACTATTTAGTTTACGAGAATTAAACAATAAACCAAACACTTTAAAATAAGTACTAAAAAACGTCATCTCAAACTTTGGATCACAGAGCAAATTCTGTTTAAATTTTCATTAAAATATATGAACATCTTACAATTTAGTGATATTTAAAATTAGAAAAATATAATACAAAGACATGTTGCCTTATTAGAATATTTCAGAAATCAATTCTGAAAACTAACAATTTAATATAAGAATCACAAGGGACAGCTAAAAAAGTATGGATACGACCAATTCCATCACAACTGAACAGATTATGTTATGGAAATAAAATGATAATAAAAACATTTAACAACAGTTGTGTGTGTGTGTGTGTGTGTGTGTGTGTGTGTGTGTGCGTGCGTGCGTGCGTGCGTGCGTGCGTGCGTGCGTGCGTGCGTGCGTGCGTGCGTGCGTGCGTGCGTGCGTGCGTGCGTGCGTGCGTGCGTGGGGTGTGCGTGCGCGTGCGCGTGCGCGTGCGCGTGCGCGTGCGCGTGCGTGTGTGTGTGTGTGTGTGTCTGCCTGTCTGTGGCATAGTAGCTCCCGAAGAGATGATACGATTTTGTTTTTGTTTTTTCTTTGAAAGGTGAATTATTCGGAAGTGTTCTTAGCTATGTTTGATGAAAATCGGTCCAAGATGGCCGCCGCCACAAAATAGCGGATTACATATTTTTTCACAACTCCCTCAATATGGGTATCAAATGGATTAGGGTTGACTAGTATAATACACACTACGATAAATTTCAAATCCAAGATGGCCGCCACCACAAAATGGCGAATTACATGTCGGGGTTACTTTTAAATTTTTAATTTAAATTTTATAAGACGGAAGTATTGTGCCCCAGTTACTGTATTGAGTATTTAATGGACTCCATAGTTATAGTATATAGTAGTAAAAAAAATATAGTAGAGTATAAAAATTTTGTAATTAGTACTCACAGATGTTTTAAATCTGAAGTTGAAAATTTTGGATGCCTTTTATTAAGTAAAAGACACTTTTTAATGAATATTGCTGGCAGGTAGAAGCTTTTATACATATTTTTTTAATTGAAAAAAAAAAAAGATGAGCACCTACCCTAAAAGCAACAAATACTAATTATCACTAAGTAAAGATATAAACGTAGCTATACTAACCTATGGGAGGGCCCATATAATGTGCAGCACGTCTTCGATGTTCATTCACGTCGTCGAAACGAACAAAGGCGTGGTATAATATATAAATCAGATATTTTCGAAGTCGGGTAGCCAGCCGATACAAAGCACATCTAATTAATTCGATACGTAAGCATATATTTATCTATTAGATATTTATATCTTAAAATATTGTCGGCTGGCACCGGACTTCGAAAATATCTGATAAGGCATCTATTCTAAATGAAAACCCCGTTTAGTTATTTTTTACTCTTTAGTGCCTGGAAGTCGGATATTTTTTTAAAGTTTTTATAAATAGTTTTTTATACTAAATCCTTGTTCGCTTCCGCTCTATGGGGTACATTGCCTACAATTGGTCTTTCTTGTTCACCCCACCGATCATAATATTGTAATCTAATAAGGCATGTTTTAAGTAATTGTGGTGCATCTACAATAAACATAAAATGCAACATGATACTAGTGTTAGAGATGCAAATAAGCATATTTCTTACCCGACAACGCGACGCAAAGGAGGGTAATGTATTTATCAGTCTATGTATGTATGTATGTACATATGTATGTTTTTTCATTTGTGGCACTCTAGAAACCAAACGCGTGGGCCGATTTTGATGATTCATATGTCGTTAGTGCCGTATTTACGCGAGTGTCATAAGTTATATATAGCCTATGATACTCGCGTTATAGTTAAAAATTAAAAATAGTTAAAATTAAAATGGCGAATATCAGACGCCAATTTGTGTGTCTGTAAAAAAAATCTTCCAAATCAATCGAATGGGGTCTCAAAATAAAGATTTTTGCTGATCACAAAAAAAATTAAAAGAACACAACTTACATGTTTATAGGTAATTTGGGCTAAGAATTTGCTAAATAATAGGTTATACCTATGAAATTGTCGTTTAATATACAGAAAGTTAAAGTATTTTTTTTTTATAAATATTTTTCATTTCTATTAATCAAAATATGCACCCATGCTATTGATGCAATTTGATGGAAATGGACCAATATTGTTTTGAAGCTAACGTTGAAAGCTGCTGCTATCTCAGCCACAGATTGAGTATCGTCAGCTTCCACTATCGCCTTTAATGCGTCGTTACTGATTTTAGTTTTCGGGCGACCACTGGGTTAATTTTTTAAGATCAAAATTTCGATGTTGGAAGCGTTCAGACCAATAACGAGTCGTGTGTTCGTTTGTAGTGTTCACTCGGCACTCCGTACACATCATTAATATTGCGAGCCGTTTGTGCGGGATTGCTACCGCAATAGAACTCGTATTTCATAATTACATATTGATGAAAAACAAACAAATGTAGTGAAAACAAAACACTAATTAATAACCAAACGAATGAATTAAAAAATAGAACTACATACTTTTAAAATTAAATTCATTTGAATTTAGAATTTATTGCCGGCCATTCATAAATTACGTTTCCAATGGCCAATAAGTATTGTAGAACAGCAATTTCAAAAGACCTATTATAACTTCAAATGTCTAATAAAATTAAAAAGCTGTAAATAAAAAAATACGTTTCATCCTTGTCGCGAGATGTACTTATGTATGTCACCAATTGCATAATACTTTATTCCTTCGTCAACTTGTTTTCATCTTTTTAGTTAGCTTTTATGCATTTTTTTTATTTTTATAATGTTTTAAACTAATCTGTAAGTTGAAATTATATCTGTAAAATAAAAATCAATTTTTATAAAAAAAAACAATTTTTATTTTAGTAGAAAAACAGTTAAAATAATTTTATAAAATACTAAATTTCAAATAATGCTAAAAAAACATCAATCTGAATATTCTAATGAATATTAAAAAAGCCTTCCCCATACTATCCAACAGCCGTCAAAAATGGCGGCTCGAATTTGGGTTACGTGTTATTATATTAATAATTACTTAAAATCCAATAGAAAATTTACAAATTCAATTATACGTAGTTATTTAGTTATAAATTTAAATCATGTTAATAAAAATATTATGCTTTCGCTAGTGTATTTTTTATTCAGAAAAAGTTAAAATATAAGGACTTAGCGCGCGTGAATGCTTACGATGTTTGACAAATATAACAATTTCTGTATAGAATCTTTATTCAATACACATCCTATGAAATAAAAACTGTTAATTACTTACCCTTCCATCATATTCCAATCCTTATACTAATAATTTTACACTATTTTATTAATTTTTTACTCACAAGTATTGAGTTCGAAGACCGCCAAAATTTAAATAAATTGTCTGTACAAATTACAAAAAATTATGTTATTGGAGTTATTACTTTTTTGATATGTAGTATGATATTATTGCTTGTATTTTCCTTTACACGTTACAAAAGTTAGATAAAAATAAATATAGTTTAAATGCGAGAAATCACACATTAAATGACATCGGGACCAATCGACCTTTAAAAGGTCGCTTGACAGACAGGGGTCTTTTTGACATCGACCTTTAAAAGGTCGATCGACAGACGAGGTATTATACAAAAAGATATCATTCTTGAAAAGTGCCAACTATTTCCATTCCTAACTTTCAATTCGGAAACGCTGCAAGAATAATGCTAACATTATTACGTAGATCTGTATATTATTTTAGTAAGTCAAAGTATTACTTTCTCTAGTAGTTATGTAAAATAAAAAGATCAAATATATTCTAATTTCTATTCCATGCAAAAAATTATCAATATATAAGATCTTAATTGTTTTTGATTTATAATAAAATTACTACAGAAATTAGTCGAAACACAACATTAAAAATAATAGCGCGTATCCGAACGTGCTTAATCATTGACGGCATTGGTCACAAAAAGTTCAAGGTAACTACGACTTTAAAGCGTAAACATAAAGGCGATATTGAAATATTGAATTGAAATCTGGCCGCAACGTTAAGCATGCAAGTCAACCCTATATATATTTTTTTTGGTTGATAACTAACAATAATAACACTAGTTTACATGGTTTTTGTCCTTGAAATGAAAAGTATTTTTTCCTAGCAACTAAGTTGCACTGAGTTGAAAATAAATTAATTAAATAATCCAACACGTCAAATTTCCAAAATTTATTTATTTTAATTTACAAAAAAAATATGAGTTCACCACAAACGTAACAAAAACGGTCAGGATTTACTTTACACAACCTTTTTGACGTTTTAAAAACAAATATTCATTAAATTAAACACTACGCTACATCAACATTTTGCAATGAATTTAAAACCAACTTGTGGGTAGCTAAAATATAAAATGTGATGATAACTTTAGTTTTTGACGTGATACAGTTATAAAAATTATGTTCGCGTTTAGTTATTGTAACTGAATAAAATAATATAAAATTCAATGGAAGGACATAACTTTTATTTTGTAAACTAGTGTAATTATTATTATAATCTACCTACACTCATCTCACGGTAATCTTTATGCATCACATTACCGTGCTCATATGATACGAAAGAAAGAAATTAGAGAATATGTGTCATATCCTCTAATCTTTAACGTGATTAATTTACTGACAGATCTTACTTTGAAAAATAACAGGCTGTTATTTAATAACAGATATTGACACCTGTTAATATAGCTTAACAATAGCAGGAATAACAGATTACAGATATCAAGTTTGACCTCTTATAACCCACGATTAAATTTGTTGTAAGTCGGCAACGTCGCAATTGCGGACGCCAAATACGCGGATTCGTCGTCAGAAAATCACCGAGGTATACGGCTGTAGATATACGCGCTGAACAGCGCCTCACGCCGTGCCGAGATTTTTTCGGGAACTATTCAATATATAATTGCAGCCATTTGACATACTTTTTGGCTTCTATCGATTTTTGTTCTACAGCTAGCCAGGACCAATAGGACTTAAGTGACACTAGCCAAAAAAGTGGCGTCCGGTATACGGACGTCAAAAGCCGGTGGACGCCAGTTTAAATGCACTTTCGCCTTCAGCGGACGGAAGTTTGTTTGCGGGATGTAAATATATATATACATATACACATATACATACATATACATATATACATACATATACATATATACATACATATACATATATACATAGCGACGAACCCGGGCGAAGCGAGGGTGAGTCTCTAGTATAGAATATTTCAATATTTTTAGAGATATTGATACCTGAATTCTTAGTTCGCTGGTTATTTTGGGTTTATTGGGGAATCTCGAATCTTAGTTGTGCTAAAGTTTTCACAGACATACTTATTTGTATATTAGTAAAACGTTATCAGATTTCCGTGACGACTGATATAAATATGTTCCTCAGACTGATGATGAACAACTGCAATGAGATGTAACTATATAAATATTATCAACTCTTATTTTAAGAATATTGTAATTTCCCATAATTCTTTCTCAGATTTGTATGAATATTAGAATAAATAATATTATTATTAGAATTAATAAAGATATAATCTTTTAAACGAGATCTTAGTAAAGTATAATCTCATGCTTAAATATAAAGTTAAAATCCCATTAAAAAAATTGTAATATTCAATGTATAAATTAAAATTTTTCAAGCAATTGACTAAAAATAAATAGAATTACTTAGGAAACAGCAGTTCTTAGAAACATACGAGATCTTTATCTCACTTCACTGTTTAAAACACTCGTCAATTATATACAATGTTTACCGGTCGCTTTGTAAACACCGAAGCCAAGGCTGGCTCAGAATTAACCAATATCGGCTATTTATAATTTCATCATACAAAGTGCTACGTATTTTTGCATTTGGACAGTTTGAATTAGTTTCATGGTTCAGTTGCTTCCTTTTATAAACGATTATATTTGACAAGATTCTTAGATATAGATATATTTAATTACCGCGCAATAAATAGTCTATTATTATAGCATTGGAGTAAAAAATGGGTATCATACAATCGGTCTTATTAGAAATATTCCAGAGTTTCTTAGGTTATTTAGAAATAAAGGACATTATAATTTTATTTATTATATTTTCGATGTAAAAATAACTTACGAGTTACTGAATTTTAATACAATTTGCCTTCTTTAGTGTGCCTAATTTATCAATGAATACGAGTAAAATGCTACTGAAATGTACTGCAAAGTTTAAAATGATTACATTATCAAAAAATGTACAGGCTATTTATATTAAAAAATGTAATAATGCTAGAGATAAGCTTACCATACGATTAAACAAATCCAGTATGTTATCATACGAAAAGGCACATCACTAACAGTATTTCACATAACCACATATGTAAATCGGACACTATATGTAAATAAATAATATATAATATATATAAACCTTAGATTGTTATTTCTAGTTAAATAAAGATTTAAGTAAGAAAAGGATTTAGTAGTGAAGTAAACGCGGTCGCACGTACGGCGGCAACGATAACACTGAGGTCACTGATTGTGTGCAATATGGACATTTCGCGATAGGGCCACGGGAAGGAAAACGAATTTAACAATAGGTTTTCTTTTATGTATATTATGTAGTGTATATGTACTCTATTGAAATTGTAACTTTGTAACAATCTAGAGTCTTTTTCGTATTGTTAACGAATTTATATTTGAATCGCTCATATAATATTATTTATAATATTAAACGACCAATTGTTGTATACAAGGTGCCCCAGTGTGAAGTGACCGCCCGACGTCTCTTGATTATTTGGACAAAACTATCAACAAATACCATTAAAGTCCTGTATACTTAAGTGGTATTTGTTCTTATCAGTTTGTTTTTTTTATTAGGTTTTTTTTTTGTAGAGAAACCTGACTTGCTGCACTATTTTCAAGATATTTTTTTTTTTTTGTTTTTACTTTTTTTTAATTTGTGTTTTCTTTCATATCTGTTTTTCTTTGCCAGTTATTATCATAGTTTATCGATTGGAGGTTTGTATATATAAGTTTATTTCATATATCTCGGAAACGACTCTAACAATTTGGATCAAATTTTGAATTTAGATAAGGTTTTGCTTTTCAAGTTTATTTATATAAACCTTTACTAAAAAAAAAACTTAATACCTTTACTAAAAAAAAAAACAATGTTTATATCTTTTCCAAAAAAAAAAACGATTTTACAGCAAAAAGCCGAGCAAAGCTCGATTCTTAACTCTTTTACTTTGAAATTAAAAAAAACTTATAACGTGTCTGTCTAGTCGTGGATAAATAAAAAATATATTAACCTAAATAATTATTATATTATAGTAACGGCTAATGCGTAAGATAAACATGAACGTCCTTCTAATCAAAGTTAGTTTCGAAACCCAACTATGCAAATGTTATTATCAGAGAGTACCTACGTGGGAATGTTTTTCTAACATTGACCGCGACATACATTCTCATATTTTACTGTAACGCATGACTCACGGAAAATGAAACATACCATCGATCTGCAATAAGATAACATGTCTATTTGTGAATGAAATTTATTTGTTTGTTTAATATACCTACAGCATTAAACAAAACACGTGGTTTCCATTGATCGGAATGTAGCTGATTTTACTCTGATATCCTCTCACTAATATCTCTTGACTAAGAGGAATCTCTTAGACGAAACGAATATTTAACACTAGCGGCTCACCCTCGCTTCGCTCGGGTTTTACCTATAGAAAAACAAAAACAAATCTATCCCTTGGGAAACGTATATTTTTCTGGGATAAAAAGTAGCTTATGTGTTTTTCCAAATTATAATCTATCTCTGTGCCAAATTTCATCTAGATCCGTTCAGCCGTTCTGGCGAAAGAGTAACAAACATACATCTATACATACATTCTTACAAACTTTAGCGTTCATAATATTAGTAGGATTTTTAAATGAAATATATTTTCGGATTTTGTCACGATTTTATTTATATTTTTGGTTCCCGACGCGACGTTTCGAATGCTTCACAGCAAATACGAGTATAGTCACGGGAGAGATCAAGGTTTGAGAACTCTCAAAAGTTATAATATATTTGTTACAGTACGAAACACTCTTACCTAAACACGTACTAATGCGTCTTACAGTCAAAACGTTACTCTATATAATATAATCATTATTCTATACATCATTTCTCTATACAATAATATATCATTACGCTATGGTAGAGGTAGCTCAGTAATAAAACGCCTGTTCGGGAAACCAAGTGAAGCGGGTTCAAATACCGGGTCTCACATCTCTTATATACTCACATGTTAATTATTTTCAATATTTTATTTATTATTACCATTTGCCTTACAGTAAAGTAAAAAAATCATATAGAAACCTGCAATTCTGAGAGAAATTAGCAAGTTTTCGACATAGATGTGGAGCCAATCCGCACTTGGCCAGCGTGGACTATGGCCTGATAGCCCTCGTATTGAAGGGAGGCCCGAGCCCCGTAGGGGGGCGTTAAAAATGGTTGAATACTCGTTCAATACATTACTCTATATCTTATAACAGATTATTTGTTACATTAATAAGCGAATCCACAATGAATAGCGTGTTGATGACATGAAAATTTTACACATGAATAGTTACTACTGTACCATAGAGATGTACATTGTACACTAGTAATTGATTTACCTTGACTTGTTTATGGAATTGCTTCCCATGAAATAGTGACGTAGACAAAATTAGCTTCAGCGAGTAAACTAGTACACAATGACAGCGTGATATTGTTGCTTTAAATCTATACATATAATAAAATTGTAACTAAGGCGAATCTGTACATTGAAAATGTTTTGAAAAATCTTATTGAAATAGTAATTATTATCAATACAGAGGCCGAATCTATAGTTTTTACAATTTTTGTCTGTCTGTCTGTCTGTCTGGGGACGCATCACGAGAAAACCACAGGACAGATTTTAAAGAAATTTGTTATGATAATAGCTGGGTATCCGGATCAACATATAGAATGCTTTCTATTACGGGAAAATATCTCATCTCTGAGAAATCTATAGTATCCGTTAAAACGTTTCTAGGGACGAAACCGAGCGGGGCCAGGGTGAGTCGCTAGTAATACTATAATAGCACAGGAATTGATCGAAATAAGAATAAAGTATAATCATAAGAAATTCTGTAAAATATTCTAGACTTTCAGTCAATAATTTACATTAACATAGTAAAGAGGTGGGGCGTTTGTGCGTTGGCTGGCATTATTTATGTATGGGTCAGGTGTATCCGGCACTACCGCACTACATTTGCAATAAAGATCAAAGAATGATTTTCGTACATTTCATAGCTTTATGCGAGATATTTTATTATTTTATTACGGACTCCATAAAAAGCAGGTACTAACTCTGAGCTAAGCATGGAATTTCGAAAGCCATCGAAATGTGCATCGATATTCTTGATTTTTTTAATTATTAAGCAAGAAAAAATTGTATCGAATGGTAGAATAATATTGATGAAGAAAGAATATAATATTTACTAGCGACTCACCCTCGCCTAGCTCGAATTCGTCCCTAGGTACATTTTTTGAGCGGAACCCTAATCCTTTTACTGAAATAAAAGTAGCCTAAGTTACTCCTTTAAACATCAACCACCTACCAGTGAAAGTCCCGTCATAATCGGCCCAGACGTTTCGGAGATTAGCCGGAACAAACAGACACAATTTTTTTTTTAAATTTTGTTTTTCTTATAAATACCGTAAATAATTTCCGTATGCATTTACTAAAAAGCTGTTATTTTGACAGTAAAAACAGACACTTCAATTTTATTTATCTGTATAGATAAACATTTTAGTTAAAAAGTAATTATTTCAATACTAATTATAACATTTACATTTTACATGTTACAAAATTCATTAAATGCGAGAATGGAAATTTAAACAGCTTACGTTGAAAATTCACCTAAAGTTAAAAGAATAAATTCCTTTTTAACACTCGGGAAACGTACATTGGGAAATGCATATCATTACGTAGAAGTGAAATAAGCAGTTTTTTAGTTTCTTTTTTTTTTCATATGTACTAGGTTGCTATTTGCCAATCATTAGAATTATACAGTGATACAACTCTTACTTAACCATATTTCTTTAATTCGGTTAAAAACATCCAAATAAATATATAAGTGTCATATACTTAAAAACGTCAATCTCAAAGTATGAAATTAAATTCAAATGACTTTCAGGAATTGGATTGTTTAATTACTTCATACAATGAGACTGGAGCACGTTTGTACCTGCGCGAGGAGTGACAAGAGAATAATCTAATTATAACGCCGTAACAAGGTTGTCACATTGTAAAATATACCTGTTGTAGACTTGTCATTGCATTCGGCTGTCGATTTAATAATTAATCGATACATAACTTATGCTAATTGGTTTTAAAGACATACCTACATAGATGATAAGAGACAAAATGTGTGGAGTTATACGCGTCACGTATTATTTTATTAAATGTTCTTATAATGGTTAGGTTAGTTTTCGTTGACATTAGAAATATGTGGTAAATTAACTTGCACCTGAACCTGTTTGTAGTAATATAGGAAAACTTATGAATTTAAGCAAAGAAATAGAGTTGCTAGGTAGCTTGGCTATCATGTATGACTGCAGATCCGTAGGTCATGGGTTCGCGTCCCTGGTCGGAGCAAGTTCATTATTGAGTATTTCTATTAAGAAATTGTCAGTAACAGCCCGGAGTTGGGAAGTTGACGGTGCGTCACACCCATGCCTTGGAGAACACGTAAAGCCATCGTTCCTGCGCTCACTGGTTTGCACGCATACTTGTGTTGTGCACTATACCTAATATCTACTGTGCAGACGACTAATCTCAATGTCAGAAGGAGGAACATAAATATGAATTTTGTTAATATTAAAATAAGTGTAAGATCAAAAGACATTGTCTTAAAAATTTAAATATAACAGATTAATTTGCGTAATTCAAAATAAAAGATTTTATAGTGTCGTAGAACTTTTAACTCTAGATTAAATTAAAAACATAGAACATTAAACATGTTAGTAATGAAACATAAATCGTTTAGAAATATAAATTTGTGCGACCTCGCTCGTTCTTATTTTTACGAAAAGCAAAGTTTAGTCCTCTACTTCTATTGACCACACTTGACGATCGTCTGGCTTAGTAAGTAGTTGATGAATGTATCTCGACGCCAAAGATTCCGGGATCGAATCCCACTCGCGGCAAATACTTATAATAGCCATATAGTTGTTTATCGAGATCTAGATGTACATATGTCGTGTATACATGATTCACAGTTTCCCTAATATATAACATTTGTAGCATTATTTATACTTAATATTTTGTATAATTTTACATGAGCTTTATTTTACGTGACGAGAATGAAAGCTTTAAAATTCATACCCGTTAAAGTATAGAACCAAGAGATTAAATTTTAGATTATATTCTAGAAGTCCTTTTATCAAAGTCTGTTGGGAACGCTTATAGCATGAGAGTGGGTCGTGAGGTGTGCAGACAATGGAAGGAGATTGGTGTTACGTATTTTAAATTTAATCTAGTATTTTAAAACCAAAAAAAGAACTAATATACTTAATAAATGTGACTATAGTAAATATTTCTTTATTAAATAAAGCTTTAATCATCTTATTGTTTAGTAAGTAGCAAAGCGGGGAATCCCCGGGTCTCGCACATCTGATATTCTCATGTACATTTATTTTTATCATTATTACCACTTGCGGTGAATATAAGTTGAAAGAAAACATCGTGACGAATCCTGTATATCTGAGAGAACCTAACTAGTTTTCGACTGATGACATAATGTGAAGTCCGCCTTGCACTTGGCCAGCACGGTGTCTACGAAATGATGCTACGTTTCAATTTCAATACTCTCGTCGGATTGAAAGGACACGTGCCCAGCAGTGGGATGTTCAAAAGAGCTCATTACAGTTTATTTTTAATAAATAACTACTTGCAACGAATAGTATAGTCGGCCATACGCCGAAAACCGAATATTCGGCGGGCTTTCTTGCCAAATAGCCGAATATTAAGGAAAAGTATTCGGCCAGCACGTGGCGCAAAAACTTGTATCTACGTGTTTGTTTCTTGTTTGGTGCCAGGAAGTAGTATTTATTCAGATCGTCTTTTGCCTGAATCTGGGATTGTCTAGAACTACTGCTGAAAATGAACAAAAATTTGTCTTTTTGCGCCATAATTTTCCACTTCCATATTTTAATTACGATAAGCAAGTGCATAGACATTTATTTGATTTTTTTTAATAAAGAAGGCGATTATGTACCTATGACTACATTGTAAGCGACCAAATCGCTAATCGCTCTGTTATGATAATACTTTGACGGCATGTTCGGTCTGGCCAATGGCGTTGCGTTTCAACTACTTTGAATTTCCCACGTGTTTTTGCACTTTTTAATAATTACTTTCATAATCATATATATTCTTAATCAAAAAGAAATTACATTAAAAAATATTAATATACGCTTAAATCAAAAGCAATAAAGATTATAAAAAAAATCATCTTTCTTTTAATCACACGCATATTTCCTATTATTATCTGATTACAGCCAAACATATTACTGAAGAATTCGGTGTTCGGCCGAATAGTATCTAGATATTCGTTATTCGGCCAAATAGGATAAAAGTAGCCGAATAGGCCGAATACCAAATAGTATCCGAATATTCGTTGCAAGTCTATTAAAGCAAAATATTTTTTAAGTTTATATATTACAAAATATGTAACATATAAAACAGAGATATAATACATAATATATTCTTCTCAAAATATAAATTATCTTTTAAGGCGAAGCATGCCTTTATAAATTGTAAATTACCTTAAAACTTAAATTTTAAATAATGACTCCGAGTCCAGTCCTTTGATCTCAAAGCCGGGAGCACTTATCATGCACAAAGTAGGTCAACCCTAGCGAGGACAACGTACCTGGAAAGATAGTATTCATATATTAGAAATATATAATCATATTAGAAATATTAACATTATTATAAATGTTTCAAATTAATAATGATCATATAATTGATTGAAGATGAATCATATAATTTTAAATTAACATTTCTTTCTAGAGTGGCTCACTCCCGTGACCATTATGTAAAGCATTAGAAACGTCGGGAACCAAATAAATCCGCGAAAAAATTCTGATGTCAAGCATTCACATATATCTAACAAAGTATTATATCATATCAATTACATATGGATATATTATATAGGTAAATTTAATTACATAATATTAATATATTATATGGATAATTTGGTAAGAAGTAAGTATTTTATTTGGTAAGAAATAAGTATGATTTCCACGCGTATTTTTTAACTTAACTCAGTGTATATATATATATATATATATATATATATATATATATATATATATATATATATATATATATATATATAATATCCATAATATATTACTAATTTGGTATATTGTAAAATGTTAAAAAAGTTAGCTAGTCAGATATAAAACTATAGTAAATAAAATATATCTTTAATAATAATCCATCATGTCCTTCTAGTGAATAGCCTCAATAGCAATAAAAACAGTAAATTCGCAATTTTCCCGACCGATTACACCAATATATATGAACATCCTTTGTTTTATGTACATGATTTATGACATGGTATGTAGGTCAAGTGGTGGTAACGAGCAGACAATAGCTGACAGTGGATGATATAGTCGTACTGTTCATCGTGGAAACGTTCAACTTATAGAGATTCTTGTATTACTGCTTATTATTGAACAAAAGGACACACCGACCTCAAAATGACTTTAATAGCTAATGTTCCTCCCTTATAGGTGGAATGGAATGTACGACCACTCCCATATTCCACCACACCCCTAAGCTCAAATAACTTATTCATTAATAAAAAAAAATGTTTCAAAATTGATGAAAATATTTCATAATTCAGCACCTCGTACTTTTAAGTCGGTCAAATAAATAATATGCAACGGTCACGCGATGATACATTAAGTTAATTTCATTAGCTACAAACGTATTTCAAATGATCGCTTTTACATCATATTATAGGGGAAAACAGCAAATGGGCTAGAAATAATTTTAATTTACAGTATCTATATTTTTTATGATATTACAATAATCTATTACATTCTTTTAGTAGATGTCATATTACAAAAATCATTATTAAAAAAAAACGTTAATTCTGGTTAATTTTAATAAAATTATCATATATATATATATATATATATATATATATATATATATATATATATATATATATATATATATATATATATATATATATATATATATGCAATGTACATACCTATGTATTTTCGCTTCTGTGGAGATAAAAGATTTCGTAGGAAGATAAAATTGGAAGTATATTATTCTAACCGTTAAGAGCATTGTTAACATTCAAAGAAATAATCAAGCATCAAAAATAACATCTAGGTATATAATATAAATAATATCTATGATCTGATACCATGTTATAGGTATCAATGTCATTTAACTGGAAGATATCATGTAGAGCTTCTGTTAAGCAAAACTAAACAGTCCCCCTATTTTGATAATAATAAATGATAAAAGAGCTTTTATCTTTACTAACATTACACAATAAGCTTATTAAGTGCTTTTTTGAAATGGGTTTTGACCCATTTACTGACAGTATGTAAGTGTTTTATCACAGAATTTCGTCTAAATTGAAGTAATTCGGTCCACTTTCAAGTAACAATATACTTCAGAAAGCTCAATCTATGAAGTTATTTGTTAGAGAATTTGTAAGAACAAAAACTATTTCGGCAAAGTAAGTACTCGTAAAAGTC
Source organism: Brenthis hecate (assembly GCA_951806755.1). Lineage (NCBI taxonomy): Eukaryota > Metazoa > Arthropoda > Insecta > Lepidoptera > Nymphalidae > Brenthis > Brenthis hecate. Next base: position 1,435,068 of record OX638256.1, read on the forward strand.
GGCGACCTTAATTTAAGACTTAGCAGAAACGGGTATGAAGAAGAGGATGGTGCAAACATACATAAGTCTCGATTAAAATAAGAACAATAGTAATAAAATTTACTTTTGTGTTTTGAAATATATCCACGGTCGAATATTAGAAAATTTAGAAATTATAGCATGTTCGATTCCGTTACAAGCAAAATTTGTTTATTCAGCAAACACCGGACGTGTTACATTCATTATTCAAAAATAATGATAGTACATAAACTTAGCAAATTTACATACGTAAGTAATGTCTATAATACTTTTGCAAAAATGTTATCTTTTTACGAAAAATAAACTATAAGTAAATAAAGTACTAGCTAACTAACACAACTAAATATTATAATATTTTTCTTTAAACGACACGTTTGGCTCAGTTTGTAGTGACCCTACTTGCTGTACCAGCGGTCGTGGGTTCAAGTCCCGCTGAGCGCTTTCATTTGTGTGTTGAGCACGAATGTTTGTACTCCAGTCATGGGTATATTTATAATATGTATGTATTTAAAGTTATATATGTGTAGTGTATCAACTATCTGGTATCCATAACACAAGCCTCGTAGCTTACCATGGAACTAGATGGTGCTGTGTAATAATGTACCAACATATTTTTTTTCTGCACAAGCATAAACGAATACCTCCTAAATAAGAAACAAATCTAATAATATTATTATTAAATTCAAACATTTTCAACAAAGCACAGCATCCAACCGAAAGTACCAAGTGTACAAAGTCTTTTTACTAAAATAGTTTGCAACTTTGCCCTACTCAAAATTGTTCACACAAAATTTTACATCACCGAATACTTTTATTAAAAATTTCCAAGCACTTTCCACGTGTACTTCGTAGCAAAGATCTTTTTATATTAAAATTGTTTCTTTCTTCAGGGTAAATTCTTCTAAAGTACATTACTCAACTATTGTACTCGTAAATGCGAAAGTTTGTGTATGTCTGTTACTTTAGATTTGGAAGTACACAGATAGATATGAAATAACATATAGGATATTATCCTAGACATATAATATTTTTTTTGGAAAATGTTATTGATATAGTCATTATTACCAATACAAAGGCCGAATCTATAGTTTTTAGAATTTTTGTCTGCCTGTCTGTCTGTCTGTCTGGGAACGCATCACGAGAAAACCACTGGACAGATTTTGATGAAGTTTGGTATGATGATAGTTGGTTGTCCTGGTCAATATATAGGACTTTATACTGCGGAAAAATATCTCATCACTGAGAAATCTATACTAACCATTAAAACGTAGGAACGATGAGTCGTTAGTGAGTTATAAATTAAGCCAAAGGGTTGGTGGTGTCAAAATATAAAGAAAATAACAAGCTTTATATTAGCGAGAATAAGTAACTAAAACTTTAAATCATCCATGAAATATTTACTGTTTCAAATATATTTTTTTAATTTGATCTTAAATAAAGTGCCCCATTTTCCTTTATCACTAAGCTCGATATTACAATTTTCGCTGAGAGTGTCGCAGTGAATTCTTGCATTCTTAAGGCATTTTTATTCTCAAACAAGGGAATCGTAGGCGGCAAATGACCCGTTAAAGACGTCCCATTGTTTCAGTTACAGCGCGCAACAAAAGTCGCTATTCAACATTAAACGAGACTATTTTAACACTTAGATTCTTTAGGTTTCTTAATTTTTTATGTCATTTAAGAGCTTCGTGATGTAAAGTGGTTCAAGGTTCGATTTCCGCACGGAGCAATAGTTTTTCTTTTAGTGATGAAGTATAGTATTATATGATGTGGTGATGATATGCCGTATTTAGGTAATAGGTAGTCGGTGATGATTAGATGATGATGATTTAGTGTTTACTTTAAACACTATAAAGAACATCAATTTCCCATTAAACGTGAAAACCAAGCGAAAAGCTACTTTCGCTCTCGCAGATAATCTTTTGTAACAAACTGCTACGGTTATAAGAATTTAAATGAATTCAGTATATAAATCTATACAGTACCTGGGCTACCAAGCATACAAAAATACAAAAATTGTAATGTAAGAGTATACTACCTAATATGTAAAACCTAAGAATTTGGTTTTGGGTCATCTGAACGCGGGCGGAGCCGCGGGCATTGCTAGTAACTTATATATCTTTAAAGAAAGCTATTTTTTATTAATATTAGATACTAACTCGTGAGAGGAGCTGAAAATAGTAAAATATGTATATTTGAATAAAAAATATGGTTATGTATGTACATCCTAACTTCAATCGCCTACTGTACACTATACATTGACCCATATAACGCTTGCGAAGGTTTCCTTTATTCAGGAGCAATGCGCGAAACGGACAAAAAGAAACTTGGAACGATTATATTATTATATGTTGGTCACATCGTTGTATCTACTACTTATGCTATTATCTAAATGCCTCATTGGTCTAGTCGACTGCAGATCGAGAGGTCCTGGGTTCGAGTTCTGAATAGTTACTGGGTTTTTCTGTCATAAAATACTTGGTAGTAGCCCGAAGTGCCTCGGAGAGTACATTCAAGTCGTTAAAGTTCTACCGCTTGCGCCTTATCTCTCACCGATCGCGTTGACTCTCGTCCTATCGGAATATAAAAATTGAAGGAATAGAGAGTGTACTTGTATATGAGCAAACACAGTCCCAGTGAGTAAAAATTAATAAAAGCAATCAATAATTAAAAATCTAAACAAGGCATGCCCAGTTTATAAACACTAACTAAAAATTCTAAGCCATTGTACTAAATCTTCCTTCTGGGACAGTCGGATAATAAGGTAAAATCAAATTAAACTAAACGTCTTTAAACAAAATGAAATACCAATGCTCACAGTCCGTAGACTTTAAAGAGGGTTAATTAATTGGATGTATTGAAAACTCCTTTTCCTTAATTAGAAAAGAGGAAGACATGAAAATGTGAGGAAACTAGAATTTGTAGATTATTTTCGGAACGTGTTTACTTTTTTAGTTTAAATATTTGAACATTTTATCAAAGGTTGTTTTTATAGGTCTCTCTCTGGGGTCGGTCCCTCATGTCTGAGGATCGTGGTCAGTGTTAGGGTTGCATCTGGAGCGGATGATCTGCCTCCACCGGTTTCTGTCCAGCGCGTCTCTTACCACCGTGTGGAATTACAATGACGAGTCTTTAATTTGGTCGGTCCATCTTATTGAAGCACGACCGCGCGATCTTTTGCCTTCAGTATTTCCAACCACAATGAGTTTGTCCAGACTTTCGTCGCCTCTGCGCATTGTGTGGCCAAAATACGAAAGAATACGTTGTCGGCATAAGGTGGACAAGCGAGTTTTTATACGGAGCTAGTTCAGGATCGATGTATTGGTGCGTTTCGCTGTCCAAGGTATTCTTAACATTCGTCTCCAACACCACATCTCGAATGCATCAATCCTTTGCCTTTCACGGGCCAATAAACAAACGGGCGTTTTTATAGGTAATGTATAATAAAACTGTTCTCATGTATTTCCGCCACGGCAGCCAATCTCACTGCGACTAGCCAGTGTGCGCATAATGAAATTCTTTACACCTTTGGCATTCTAAGTCCAATGGAATAACAATCAAAACAACCGGTGAGAGATGAAACGCAAGGCCCATAGCTCACCATATATTGGACAAGATTTAAAACTCGATTGAACCCAAGACCGCGGAATTTGCAGCTGTATATACTAGTCGTTAATATAGATAAAATTCTACTATAGTCTTTGTTCATAATTTGCATTAGTGTCATCGATTCGGTAAGTTACTGGAAGTAACATTTTGCAATAATCTAATACCTGATAGGGATTCAAATTCAAAATTCTAATATTAATACGGTCACTATAAAATGTTGTAACTTAACTAATTCGGTAACGATTTATGACATCGGATATATGCTCATAGATAGGTAATGAATAATGCGTTGCGAGACTTGCAATTTTTTACAGAATGTTTTTGATGGGATATTTTATTCAGCATTAAATTATTACTATTTTTTACTGAACGTCACGAGTCTACTACCAGTTCGGAAAGAAGAAGCCTCAGACCCGAGAAGAACTGGCCAAAGAAACTCAGCGGGACTAATATTATTTCATTGTCTTTTTTATGAAGTTAAATTATAAAATTGAAGTAGCCTGGAGGCGATCACTTCATTCCCAAGGCGTATCTTCTATAAAATCATTAATTGTAAATAGCCTTTAGCACACAAACGTTCTTTAACAATTCTTTTGAATTTGGCCTTAGAAGCTTTTTGAACATTTTCTGGGATCCTGTTGTATATGTTTTTTTTTTTTTTATATGTTGTGACATTAACACACAGCACCATCTAGTTCCATGGTAAGCTACGAGGCTTGTGTTATGGATACCAGATAGTTGATACACTACACATATATAACTTTAAATACATACATATTATAAATATAAATACCCATGACTGAAGTACAAGCATTCGTGCTCATCACACAAATTAATGCCCCCAGCGGGACTCGAACCCGCGACCGCTAGCACAGCAAGTAGGGTCACTACAAACTGAGCTAAACGTGTCGTCATATATAGTAAGTGTATAGTTGGCTGGATCGATTCGGCTTATTTTTTTAAAATTTTCATTATAGTCCGAATAAGAACTTTAGGGGAAAAGTTGAAAAAGTTGCTCGGATAGTGTGAGAAATTGGGAAAAGTATGTAGTGATTTTTTCTGTAGGATTTTTGTATGGCCTCGAAGAAAAATTGAAGTTTGCATAGACCAGCGTCTGTCAAGTGTTAAAAAAATGAAATAAAAATACTACAATTGCTTCATTTAATTATACAATTATTTTTGGAATAAATGTAGTGTGAAAGGATAAAACCAATAAATACACATACATAATCATACATATTTGTATGATTATGTATGTGTATTTATTGGTTTTATCCTACGTAGGTATGTATTCATAGAAATCGGTGAATTTAGCGGAAAAGCGAAAAACCAGAGGACGAGGAGGTGGGGCATCACCATATAACCCTCCACTAGTCCTTAAAGAACGCGCTTTATGAATAAAATTACAATCATTTTAAAGATAAAAAAGTGGATATGAGAACGTGGTTTCTTTATGTAAGCGACTCACCCTCGCTTCGCTCGGGTTAATCCCTTGGTACGTTTTAACGGATAGTATAGATTTCCCAAAGGTGAGATATTTTCCTTCAGTAAAAAGTATCCTTTATTTTGACCCGGATAACCAGCTATCATCATATCAAATTTCATCAAAATCTGTCCAGTAGTTTTTTCGTGATGCGGTCGAGACAGACAGACAAAAATTCTAAAAACTATAGATTCGGCCTCTGTATCGATAATAATTTCTATTTCAATAAGAATGTCCAAGAAATACTTAATGCACAGATTCGACACAGAATTTTATTATATGTACCTATAGATTTGCTATTTGTTCGTTACAGCCTCACTTCGTGAAGTAATAAATTCGTTATTTATGAAATCGTATTAGGAAAATCTGTTAAAGTTTCAGATTTAGTCTTTGTAATTTTCTCAATTGAAATTTTATTTTCAATCTCATGCGTGTTTAAATTCACAATCACAAACTTTTAGAGCAATGTAGATAGCTGAAATATTTTTTACAGCTTAAAACACCCAACACCCATTTAAAAATATTTTATTTATAAAATTCATATTATACTAGTATATATTAATTGCACATATATAATGTCTGTACCTATATAATGAACTTTAAAACCTGAGTCTCCCATGACCATGATTGCTGTAAAGCATTCGAATCGTCGGGAACCAAAAATCCGCGAAAAAATCCAAAAAGATAGTTTTATTTAAATAGTATTTTAATGTATTTATTTCGAAACAAGAACATAAAAAAATTCCTTTGAAACGTCTAATTTAGATGCAGTTATGAGTGATAGTTATGTAAATTCAAGAATGCAAGACAGTACTTCCACCTGCAATTGTTAATATTTCTGAATTTAAATAAACATTAAGTACATAGCACTCTAAAGACTAACACAGTTAAACTTAAACAACGCATAGTTAAGTTTCTGTTACTTTTATACTAATTTAAAAATGAGTCGTGGAAAAATAAACACTTTTCGCTTTGTTAGGACGATTTAACAAGATTTTTTTAGTTTTATTTCCAACTATATATTCCAATCTGAATTTTCTTTAGCATTTGATCAAAAGTATGTTTTGAAAAATAGCTGATTCTATACCTAACTTTTGTTTATTTTTAAATTATAGTTAGGTACATATTCCTGCAAAATGAATTAACTTCAGAAGCATTTTGAAATTTGTCTTCGCCATTGTCTAAGACCGCGAGCGTTTGCAAACAGACGTCGTCGTTTGTATAATGACGAATTATGTACAATGACTGCGACATATAGACTTATAGAGGGTAGTTAGTACCAACACAATCAGGTGCTTATCAACAAAATGCGATTGTTTGCTGCCTTGATACTACAAAAAAATATAATATTTGGCATAAATACTATATTTTATCGATCTTCTTATCAATTTTCGAATTAATTAACTCGGAAATACACTCTTTGGATTAACACTCCAAATAAAAGCTCCACTTATTCATTTAGTTATCATTTACAAAAGGAATTACGTAATAATTTTCACCGATGAGCAGATTATTATTAATCCAGTTTAAGCTTGCAAAATTAAGAGTTTCAATTGTTCAAAAGCAAACCCTTTTTGTGGATTTAAGGATTAAGTACAGGGTATTTGTTAGTCTTGTAAACCCTATATAATGACCAATATTTGGGGTATGTATGTATTTATCTATACTTATATTATAAAGAGGTAAAGTTTGTGAGTTTGTGACGTTGTAGGGGATAATCTCTGGATCTACTGAACCGTTTAGATGAAATTTGGTAAGAAGATAGTTTGAGACCCTGGGAAGGACTTAGAATACTTTTTATCCTGGAAATCATCCCTTAAGGGAGTGAAAATAGGGATGAAAGTTTCAATTGGGATTCAAGCTAGGGACGAACCCGAGCGAAGCGAGTGTGAGTCGGTAGTTAGATATAATTTTGTATTCATCATTTTATTTTGACTTTACTTAATTTATAATTGGGGTTATATCTTTTTGAAATAGGTTTACATTATTATTTTCCCAAAGCAATATCAGATATCGGAACTTTTACCTATGATCTCTCAAGAATCTTAAAGAACATCTAAAAATATGTTAATAGTGTGCAGTAATAAAACATTAAAACATGATTCATGTTTGCACTTAAATTTGCACTTAAAAATTATGAGAAAACTTCTTCTCAGTCTTTACGAATTACGGTATTTTGTTTTTTTTAATCATATACGTAAATACTCGTATTTCCAATGTTTTGACAGATTATACATACAGAGCTACTTTGTTACACACTCTTCACTAATAAAAAAACAGTCCTGAGGACTCCCGACAGAAGTGAAAAATTAAAACTATAAACAAACATTTGTTATTTTTGGATATTCAAATTGTTTGAACTTATATTAAAATTTGTAAATTAAAACTGTTTCCATTTATCTGGTTTTGACATCTATCGGCACTCTGAGTGTAACGTTAATACGTCACGTGACCATGTCGACGACGACTTACATGAATTTACTCCCCTATCCTATCCAAACCTGCCTATGGAAGTTTTCACTTCAAAAATATTGCAATGGTCATTAGGACCATTCACGGGGAGATAAGTCTGTAAAACTCATTTCCTCCTTTTATCTAGCTAACATTTCATACAATGCTCTTCAAGTTCTTTTTCAGATTGATTTTTAATGACTGAACTCAATTACCTACCTATAAGTAGGTAGGTAGGTGTTAGAAAAGTTTCCGATGCATGTTTCTGTCTTATTAATATTTATCGTATAATGAGGCTTACACAAGATGTCATTCTACTAATGATACAGAATAAAAATTTTAATGAATTGAAATAACTTGAATCGCTATGTCACTATGTCATTGAATCATTATATTTTTTTCTATACTTAATATTATAATGAGGCAGTTTGTCTGTTTGTTTGAAGGCGCTAATTTCAGGAACTACCAATCCGATCTGAAAAATTCTTTTGCATTAGATACCTCGTTTATTGAGGAAGGCCATAGGCTATATATCATATTGCTACTACCCAAGGGAGGGGAGCAGTGATGTCCACAAATCGGGCAAACTTCTACGATCCGAGCAAAGCGAGGGTGAGTCGCTAGTTGTCATATATTTTTAGACAAGGCAAGAATTTTGCATTGCATGAAACTTAAAAGCTTTAAGAAAGATACAATTACGGCCAAAGCACATACTTTCATAACTCAAGTGCTCGTGACAATTATATGAAGATACTGTTGTCTCTCTTTAACCTTGAACCGTGAAGGAGAATAGTTTTCGAGACGAAAATTGAACCCCTAACCTTCAACTAGTATTTTGATGAACATACAAAAACTACATTACGCGGGGTATTTGGTCGTTGCTCCGATCTTTATGAAGTCAGATTATATGACATGCCACAGCAACTTTCATTACTCCCGACAACCGATACACGTTTACGGCTGTCAATGAACTGTGTAAGCACTTGTACCGTGTCGTCGTAAGAATGTATTGAATGTTTAATGTAAGACTAAGTCATTCTCGTGAATTCATTATTTAAAATGCAACTGGAAATATTCTAGACAAGTGACTTGCCCTTTCTTTGGGCGGGTCGGTCTATAGATATTCTTCGCGTTTATTTACTAGCGACTCACCCTCGCTTCCCTTCGGGTTCGTCCCTAGACGAAAAGAAATCTATCCTACAGGAACTGCACATTTTGCGGGATGATATATAGTCCTAGCCTTCCCCAATAAACGGGCTATCTAATGCAAAAAGAATTTTTCGAATCGGATTAGTGGTTCCTGCGATTAGCGCGTACAAATAAACAAACAAACTCGGCCTTTTTATAATATTAAGCATAGATTATTATCATATTGGTAGCTTATATTCAACCCTCTTTAACGTCCCCCTGTTGGACACGGGCCTCCCTACAATACGAGGGTTTCAGGCCATAGTCCACCACGAGGACCAAGTACCTACGGATTGGCGGACTCCACATGTCTTTCGAAAACTTTTCTAAATTCTCTCAGATATGCACGTTTCCTCACGATGTTTTCCTTCAACGTAAAACAAATGGTAATAAAATGATTAGGACATGAAAATATCAAAGGTGCGAGAGCCAGGATTTGAATCCACTTCAGTAGGTTTTCTAAGCGAGGTCGTCACTACTGGAGATAAAGTTTGTGAGGTTGTAGAGGGTAATCTCTGGATCTACTGAACCGATTTTGATGAAAGCTAAGAAGATAGTTTGAGACCCTGGAAAGGACATAGAATACTTTATATCCCGGAAATCATCCCTTAAGGGGGTGAAAATGGGGATGAAAGTTGTATGACGAATCAACCTAGGGACGAACCCGAATGACGCGAGGGTGAGTCGCTAGTTAAAAATAAAGTTAGTATTTAAGGATAAGATACAGACGGAGCGTGTAGAACACTGTAGATGAAGCCAAATGAAACTGTCAATATTAGAAATAAAATATTTCAACCTAATAATAGGTATTTTATAATAAGTAAAACTTTTTCTACCACTACCTGTAGTATATTTTTCTATTCTTAATTCTGTATTTTTGAAATTTTAATATTTCTTCTGAAAATATAAACTTGTAATCTATACTAATATAGGTATACCTAATAAATCTGAAGTGTTTGTGTTTGTTTGTTTAAACGCGCTAATCTCTGGATTAACTCATCCGCTTTGAAAATTTGTTTTTGAGCTACTTCATTCAAGAATGTTATTAGAAGATATAATCTTACAGTTGCACCGATTTTGACAGGATTTTCACTGGCAGCTAATGCTATAAGTAGAAGTTTTATTTTATTTTAGAAAAAGAAACCGTCTAAAAAACTAAAACATGATACTTTGAACAAAATCCACGTACCACGGTCGCACCCGAGCAAAGCTAGGGTAAGCCGCTAATGGGTAATAAAATGTATCTGTTTGCAATTCCTGCTACATTACATATAATAAAATTGTAACTAAGCCGAATCTGTACATTAAATATTTTTTGGAAAATCTTATTGAAATAAACATTATTATCGATACAGAAGCCGAATCTATAGTTTTTAGAATTTTTGTCTATCTGTCTGTTACCGCATCACAGAAAAACCACTGGAGGGATTTTGATGAAATTTGGTATGGTGATAGCTGGTTATCCGGGTCAACATATAGGATACTCTTTACCGCGGGAAAATGTCTCATTTCTGAGAAACTTCGAGACAAAAAAATACAAAAACTGCAATGAAGAGCATAATAATGTGTAAAACCTAAGAATTTGGTTTGGTCATCTGAACGCGGGCGGAGCCGCGGGCAATGCTAGTATCGCTATAAGATAATGTACCTATTCGCATGAAGTACCACCTACTTCATAACTCTAAAGCTCAATAAGCGTCACTTGCGCTACGTCGCCATATAGTTTATAGTTCAGCTTACGTAACGTTTTATGAGATGAATCGTATTTTATGGATTTGTGTTTTATACGACATTTACCTACTATGTGTATTCATAGACTAAAAATAGAGAATAGTTGCGTTAAATATGATCACATCAAAGTAAATATATACTCTTTAAATACATTTATCTTAACGAATTTTTTCGCGGATTTATTTTGATTTTTGGTTTAAAAAAAATCCGAAAAGATGGTTCTATTTAAAATATCTGTAAATTTAAGAAAGTATTATGTATACTTTATTAAAGTAGACTCTTACAAGTGCTATTGAATCGTCATCTTTTAAATTAAAATTAAATGTCAATATGTAAGGCCGTAATGAAGTTATAACTGCCTTAGAAAACAGTTCTGCTGAGAAGACCAGACGAGAAATTCAAGAGTTGCTCTTTTGTTTTATTATTATTTGTTTACAATATAGCATTACAATAATTATATACACAGGTATAAGTACTTATCCTATGAGTATCAACTAAAATGAGTCCCACGCGTTATAATATATTTATTATTTATACACTTCGATCAACAGTAGTGTTATTGATCGAAGTTTATAAATCTACAAGCTACATAGATGTATAAAAAATTAGGGTGCATCACTATAGTTAGTATCTCTTATCACGCTATGCGATAGTTTGTAAATGTGCACACATTTGTTACGCTGTTACGGTTTAACTAATATAAATTAGCTTTATTATAGGCTATTTTAATTGACACTAGCCATGTGCTAAACAATACTACAATGTACTAGGGACTTACCTTGGCTTTGATCAGAGCGTCCGTAGGCGCCTTTTGCATGTACAATATTTGCAAGCCTTTGATATTACTGATAATACTGTGTGTTACTCCAGGTCATAATCTATCTTTGTATCAACCAAATTCATCGCCGTATTAGCATAAAGGACTAGTTGTGACCCGGATAACCAGCTATCATCATAGTAAATTTCACCAAAATCCTTCCAGTGGTTTTTCCGTGATGCTACCACAGATAGACAGACATACAGAGAGACAGACAGACAGACAAACAGACAGACAGACAGACAAAAATTCTAAAAACTATACATTCGGCCTCTGCATCGATAATGACTATTTAAATAAGATTTTCCAAAAAAATTAATGAACAGATTCGGCTCAGAATTTTTATTATATGTACCTACCTATAGATTGGTATAATAAGTATATGTATATGTATGTACATATATATAAATTATAATTAAGAAGTTTAAAATATCCACGTACAATGTTCACAATATAACCTCATTATAATATCAAATATTAAATAAGTACATAAAAATAATTATAGAATATAGAACAATGAAATTATATAAATAAACATAGGTAAGTAAAAGATTTGACCTAATTTATAAAACTTGTTTATTATTATACTAGCTGCATTGTTTATAACAAACACGTGTAGTATTTACGACAGGTTTCTTGAGAACGCGGAAAAGTTTTATTATTTCAAGGAAATTTCAATTTTCTAGAATACAAGCGTTTTAGATGTTCACTCTACAAGAAAACGCGGGACGTTACGATAATATTGTTCGTAGGTAGGTACCTTCTTAATTTATGTAGTTTATGTTTCGTCTTTGCAGATTGCACTTGCTTGAAGTTTAATCTATTAATATAAAAGTATAGAGCAGAAGACACTATTTTATTCAAAGCACTCATCTCTGGAACTACCTCTCAGATTCGTTTTTTTTTTGCCTTTTTTAACTTATTGTGAATAATTATAGGATTTCTAGTAATATCTTACAACCCATAGGAAAAAGCTAGTCAAGTATGTTTCTATTATATACGGTATATTATTTTATTTATACTATTCCACACAGTACTTCTTCTTGAGTTAGGACGTGAAAAACGCAGTAGAGTTAGTTATTTTTTCTTTTTACAAAATACTCTCCGAAGCTACAGATTTCAAAAATACAGCCCATAGGAGTGGAGTATTTTTATAGATAAAATAAACTACGCGGACCGGAGTGGCGGGCAAAGGCGCTCTACTGACAATCTTTAAAGAAAAACCCTTAACTTTTGCCGTACCTACTAGGGTAACGCGCACACCAGTAACCATGACACTCGAAACAGTGCCAAAACTCAACTCATAAAATGCTCGGTAACTCATTAACATAAGTAAAAAACATTGTAATATATCTATTATATATATTTTACATCATAAAAATATTGTCAATGACCAAAGTTTAAATAAATAAATAATAATATAATAAATAATCTATACTTATTATTATAAAGAGGTAAAGTTTGTGAATCTACTAAACCGATTTAGATGAAATTTAAGTGGGTGAAAATGGGGATGAAAGTTTGTATGGGGAATCAACCTAGGGACGTACCCGAGCGAAGCGGGGGTGAGTCGCTAGTATAATATAAATATATAAGTCACATATAAAAAAAATCATGGGATACATACTCATATCACTGTAACTAGTTAAGTATTCTAACAAGTCTTACAATACAAAACAATAGTTAATGTAAGTCAAACAATGTGGTATAAAGTGAATATTTACTAAACTAGGAAAGCTTTATGCGTGGTCCGTTTACTTTTCTTGTTTCTTTACATGAATTGAGCTAGCTGTATATATTTTTAACTACACGTGATCATAGTTGGGCAACGTATTACGTGTTTAAAACTGCCTATTGGGTCTTGAGTTCGATTCGTTTTGTCATATTCAAATAAGTTGAGGTATCCTTGGCTTTTAATGGGTAATACTGGATTTTCTGGCCAGTTAGTCTCACGTAACATACCTATTGTATGTATACAGGTTGTATACGTAAATGCTTTTCGCATCATAGAAAACCTACCCAATTTTTTTAAGGAGTTTGTTTTAAGGAATAATTATTTTTAAAGCGACTGAATTGTTATACTTTTTAGTTATAACTAATTTTATTTTAAAGAAAACTACGCTTTCTTTTTTGTCCTCAACGTTTCGAATATTTACAGTAAACTTTGTCATGGGAGAGACTAAGGGGATTGACGTCACAATTGTCGTAGTTATTACTTATTGCAAGCAATGTCTACCAACAAATCTATACATATAATAAAATTGTAACTAAGCCGAATCTGTACATTAAATATTTTTTTGGAAAATCTTATTGAAATAAACATTATTATCGATACAGAGGCCGAATCTATAGTTTTTTAGAATTTTTGTCTATCTTTAAATATATTTTCGGGATAAAAATCCTATTTCCTTCCCCAGGGTCTCAACTATCTTCTTACCAAATTTCATCTAAATCGGTTCAGTAGATCCAGAGATTACCCCATACAACTTCACAAACTCACAAACTTTACCTCTTTATAATATTAGTATAGATAGGTAAACTTAGTTTTTCAATGCCCGGATATAGGTTTCAACAAGCAAACGAGTTAAACCGTTATATCAATAGAACGTAAAAAGTAAATTAAAATGAAATTAAAAGTAAATAACATAAAAACGTTTCTCGATAGTGTATTTTTTGTTATCTATTGTACAAGCCGTGTACACGTGTGAATCCAGATTAGTTTTTCGCAGAACCTTTTAAAGCAATTATATAAATTGTGATTAAATAAACTGGGATTAATTACCTTGGTATTCTCTATCAATTATTCTTAAAAAATATACATGATATGAGTCATTTTTTCATTATATACATCATACATGATATGTCATTTTTGCGACATACGACTTCAAATAAATTAGATTACATAATATAATGATAATATGTATATTATATTTTTATTTTTTTATTTTATTTATTAATTATTAAATTTATTAAATTATTAAATAATGTAGGTATGCAATTTCTAATAAATAAACTCTTTATATTTTTATTAAGTAAACTAATTCTATAGTTTCTATATTTTCATTACCTACTACTTCATCCTGCTACCTATACTATTTGAATAATAAAAAATCACTTTATGATTTGATAATTAACTCTTTAAATAAGTTGCATCCCACGGGAATCAGTTTCACTTAAAATGCCTGTAGATAGTAAATAAAAAATAAAATTAATATTTAAGTCAAAAAAGTACATCGCCTTTATTTCCTAAAGGTAAATAGCCCTGCTTTAGGGTGGCCTTTGTTTTTAAATTTTATATAGCACCATCCTTGAAAAAAACCTATGCATCAAAAAAAGAATTATGACAATTGGTCCGAAGTTAGCAAAGATATTGGCGTAATGGGTGTAGTTAGGTATATATATATAATATATATATATATATATATATATATATATATATATATATATATAAACGACCCTCTTGCTTAAAAAAAGGATAAACAACAAACTTTCGGATTCATAGTTTTAAGTACCTACTAAAGATTCCAGTTTTGCAGATACATGTGTGCTGTGTCATGTGTTCACAGTCCCTTGACTCCTCGCCCTTTTTTTTTTTAACGTTGGGAAATGCATTTACGCACGAAGTGTGGGACTCACCGCCGAAGCCAGTACTACCCACTAAAACCCAACAAAGCCTTCCCCCGTCTTAATGGGGCGTCGCAGGATCGCTTACGCATTCAACTACGACGCCCCGACGGCAGGTCTGCCGAAGCAGACCACAACAACCATGGGGTTGCTCCACGGTCCACTCTGCTATCAGAGAAGTACCAGGAGCAACCCGCATGGTACACCGCCCTCCGAAGAAGGCCGCCTTCTACCGCCCACCGAAGCGGGCCACCTCCCTGTGCGTTTCTTGGCTTCGCGAGTACACTACTGAGCCCCCCCACCACGACAAGGTGAACGCACGTTGGGGGGGTTGACTCCTCGCCCTGGGTCAACGTCATTTAATCAATAAAATCATGTGAAATATCTAGGCCATACCACACCTCTTTGTACTTTATGATGCCCTATATAAAGTAAGTAGGGAATACCAAATATCTTCTTATGTAGCGGGTTCAAATCCCGAGTCTTGCACCTCTGATATTTTCATATGCGAATCATTTCTAGGATCTTATAGTGATTGAAAACATCGTTAAAAAACCTGCATGTTCGATAGAACAGAGCATGTTTTCAAAAGATGTGAAGTCCGCCAAATCGTATTTGGCCAGCGTGGTGAATCGGTGAAGGAAAACATCGTGCGAAAATAGTGTGGCGTTTAATGAAGGGGGCTCGTGCCCAGCAGTGGGACGTTAAAAAGTCCTCCAACCTCAAACCTCCAACAAATATCGTTATATTCTAGCCAATGTATACAAAAACTTAACAAATTATATACTAAAACCTTCCTCTTGAATCACTCTATCTATTAAAAAAACCGCATCAAAATCCGTTGCGTAGTTTTAAAGATTTAAGCATACATAGGGATATATATATATATATATATATATATATATATATATATATATATATATATATATACATCTTCATCCAACATCTGTACTTAGGACATATATGGATAGGTAACTAAAAAAGTCATGGAAAGCCCAAATAACAGCGTAATTTTTTACGGATTGTGTGTTTGTAAACACCTCAATCAATACCTACTGAAGAAAGAATTTTTAATTGAAATTGTTTGTGTGCACTAAAACTATACATTAAAAACTAGTTTGTAATTTTACTACGAACTACCATTTCTGATTTAAAGTTCACATTATGTACAAATAGACGTTTACGAAGCGAGAATAAAAATATGATATTGTTAACTTCTGTAGCTGTAGTGTTCTCTACAAATAAAACTGTTGTATTATTTTACATAACAGATTCACGTAGGTCAAGATAACATGGTGTTATAACCTTAAATAGTATAAAAATAAAAAAAGTAATGAATTAAGGCATTAAAGTCTATTTCGAAATGATAAGTTACGGATATATATATATATATATATATATATATATATATATATATATATATATATATATAAATGATAAGTTACAGATAATGTACAGATTCGTCTCAGTTAGAATTTTATTGAATGTATAGATTATATATTGGTTACCGTTAATATCTATAGTATCTTTTTAGGGTTAAATCTGTACAATCTGTTCAATACCTCTAAAGCAGCCATACTCAACCTTTTTTTTATAGGAGCCACAAACACGTTTCAGTCATGGTGCCGAGGGCCGCAAACAAAAATTATTTAGGTCTTAATAAAAACGTAATTCCAATTTAACGATGTAGTTACTTTTTTAACAAAGATATGTTATAATGCGACTTTTGATGCTGCCGCATGCGGCCCGCGGCCTGCAGGTTGAGTATAGCTGCTCTAAAGTAATCCGTTTTCATGCAAATAAACAAATGTTACCTCATATTATTTTGGATTGGATATTATTGGACGACACGTTTGGCTCAGTTTGCAGTGACCCTACTTGCTATGCCAGCGGTCGCGGGTTCGAATCCCGCTGGGTGCATTCATTTGTGTGATGAACACGAATGTTTGTACGCCAATCATGGGTGGGTGTTTATATTTATAATATGTATGTATTTAAAATTTATATATGTGTAGTGTATCAACTATCTGGTTCCCATAACACAAGCCTCGTAGCTTAGCATGGAACTAGATGGTGCTGTTTGTTAATGTCCTAAAATATTTATTTTATTTATTTATTAGTACATTTAATTATAACAAACTCTTCTATTAATAATAAATAGTGCGTTAATATACTGTGATACGTACATATTATAGAAAATAATAAAATCCACCCTTGTTATAAATCTGTAACACGTTACGCTACATTAGCCCGTTTCTTGGGTCACTTCTCGATTTATTGAAGCTTGGACAAAGGGAGTGTACGGTTCATAGAACAAATAAATGCCAGGAGGCTGATGCGTTTGTATATAATTAATTGATCTAGATAAGATTCTAATGACATTGTGTAAAATAATATTAACCTTTAGAATTTTGACAAATTCCACTGAATTTATATAAGAAAATGTAACGAGTACCTAAATATATATTTGAACTTTGGGACAAAGTAAAATTTTAATGGCGACATTTTCCAATATTATTTATATATATATATATATATATATATATATATATATATATATATATATATATATATGTATATGTATGTGTATTATGTGTTAACTGACCTGACAGACGTGTTATTGTCGATATTTGTGTTCATCCTACGAAAAAGCTCTTTCTGTTTTTCCGAATCTCCCAATAATATCAGGCAACTTTTTTTTTCAAAAAATTAAAAAATCAGTCCAGCCGTTTTCGATGTGCTTACCAAAAAACAGAATTTATAACATTATAATTTACATACGTATTATTATTGTAGTCTTTGATTTTTTTAGATTTTAATGGTAAAATGTCCGTGAATCTTACAAATTGTTCATCGTCATGATAGTGAAATTTTGATAGCTATTTCCAAATCATACCACTCGATTACACTGAAATGTTTACTCGATTTTACTTCAATTAGTAGATATTTAATGTGTGTAATGCTGTATCGGCGCCGGCGCCGGCATTATTTACTTCATTTTGGCACGAGCTTAGACTTCAATATTCATCAAAACATACTGTACATAATGTATTACATATTATATGTAATACATTATGTACAGTATGTTTTGATTCGTATATAACTATGTACATATGTTTATAATTTAACCATACATATAATCCATACATATAATAAAATTGTATTGTATTATCGATACAGAAGCCGAATCTATAGTTTTTAGAATTTTTGTCTGTCTGTCTGTCTGTTACCGCATCACAGAAAAACCACTGGAGGGATTTTCATGAAATTTGGTATGGTGATACCTAGTTGGTTATCCGGGTCAACATATAGGATACTTTTTACCGCGGGAAAATATCTCATTTCTGAGAAAAAATACAAAAACTGCAATGTAAGAGTGTACTAATATGTAAAACCTAAGAATTTGGTTTTTGGTCATCTGAACGCGGGCGGAGCCGCGGGCAATACTAGTATAACATAAATGTAACTGATCGCTGTTTGTACATGGAAGATATTTTAAAAAATCTCTTATTGGGGGTCTTTATTAACGCAATAGAACCTAAAACAATGACTTTTAGAATATTTGTCTGTGCGTTTGTGCACGCTAATCTCAGAAACGGCTTAACCGATTTGAGTGCGGTACTCACTAATGGGGCATTTCACGTGAAGTGGACAGGAAAAAAAAAGTGAGGTTCTGAAAATCGATCATATTCGGCCCATTTATACTTCTAATATGTATGAATGTGAACACAAAATTTTTTTTTTGTATAATGTATATTTCACAAGTTATCGGTTTCTGAAGAATTGTCGTAATTGTAATATCAATTTTATGAAAGTAGTTTTTCGAATTTCACAAAATTACAATTAAATATTTAATACAGCAAAACAGTTTGAAAAAATACTGTTCTTTTTTACAATAAAATGAAATTAAGAAAAAAAAAATTTTTTCATGTCCAAAACCGGAAGTAAACTTTTCAAACCTGAATTTCAGTCACTTCGACCAATTTTTTTTTATTCTTTTTTTTTTAAATATAGCTTAAAGTATATTAAAAATACACAAGAAAATTCAAAATGGGATCTCTATTTGTTTAGGAGTTAGATTAATTAATGTACATACGCGTCGCAATGGGCGTGATATCTGGCGCTAGCTTAGATCGGTTGGTGTGCGCGAAACAACATGTCTTATATAATTGCTGTCGTATAATAATTATAACATAATAAAACAATATTGTAACAACGTTAGAACTAGTTTATTTTGTAATTTTTAGAACTTTACAATGGGAATCTATGCTAGAACTGGTCCTTTTCACAAGAAGGCCACTGGTTGTTGGAATAAAGCTGTGAAACTTTTTGGTCCCCGGAATGGTGACTGTAGACGCAAACCGGGGTTGCAAAACAATTCTCTGGCGTTCTATATCGTCTTTAGAGCAGAAGTAAATAGCTGTTTGTTTTAAAGATGATTTTGCCCAATCGTATAATCGTATTAGTGTTACAATTGCTTTACTTGAAGGTAACTGTAGACTTGCACGCGCAGCTAAACATTTAAGATTCCCTCCTAGACCATCACATGACCCCTTTCCGTGAGACGTTGCATGAAAATGCAACTCTGCATCTGCATTAAAATCTTCTTTGTAATAAAATAGATTCACAAAGTTGAATCTGTTAATAAAATGTTGGGAAGCCCCGTCGGTTATGTATATAATTTTAGATCCAACTATGATTTTTCTAAAAGATGCTTGTGTAGTACCTTTTGGAAAGCATAGAAAGTGGCTGTGTCATGTTTCAAGTCGTCAGAAATCATAACAATGCTGCCGTGCTTTACTTCACTACCGTCTCTGTAATAAAAAACCGACGTTAGAAGCGTTGCCTGTTCGTTATTCCAATGAAACGATTGAGCAGCATCTTGGACAACAAAACTATAATTTTCTGCAAAATCACATTGTACGAGAATTTGACCTTCATTGATAGTCTCCTTAAGAGTTTTGAAATAAAGCGCCTGTTCCTCTGCAATGTAAGCATGAGGTTTCAAAAGGTCAAATCTTAAACGTTTAGCTGCGCGTGCAAGTCTACAGTTACCTTCAAGTAAAGCAATTGTAACACTAATACGATTATACGATTGGGCAAAATCATCTTTAAAACAAACAGCTATTTACTTCTGCTCTAAAGACGATATAGAACGCCAGAGAATTGTTTTGCAACCCCGGTTCGCGTCTACAGTCACCATTCCGGGGACCAAAAAGTTTCACAGCTTTATTCCAACAACCAGTGGCCTTCTTGTGAAAAGGACCAGTTCTAGCATAGATTCCCATTGTAAAGTTCTAAAAATTACAAAATAAACTAGTTCTAACGTTGTTACAATATTGTTTTATTATGTTATAATTATTATACGACAGCAATTATACAAGACATGTTGTTTCGCGCACACCAACCGATCTAAGCTAGCGCCAGATATCACGCCCATTGCGACGCGTATGTACATTAATTAATCTAACTCCTAAACAAATAGAGATCCCATTTTGAATTTTCTTGTGTATTTTTAATATACTTTAAGCTATATTTAAAAAAAAAAAAGAATAAAAAAAAATTGGTCGAAGTGACTGAAATTCAGGTTTGAAAAGTTTACTTCCGGTTTTGGACATGAAAAAATTTTTTTTTTCTTAATTTCATTTTATTGTAAAAAAGAACAGTATTTTTTCAAACTGTTTTGCTGTATTAAATATTTAATTGTAATTTTGTGAAATTCGAAAAACTACTTTCATAAAATTGATATTACAATTACGACAATTCTTCAGAAACCGATAACTTGTGAAATATACATTATACAAAAAAAAAATTTTGTGTTCACATTCATACATATTAGAAGTATAAATGGGCCGAATATGATCGATTTTCAGAACCTCACTTTTTTTTTCCTGTCCACTTCACGTGAAATGCCCCTAATGTATTGTGGTAAGCTTCACTTAACATTTAGTATTTGTTTTATTACAATCAGTTAATAAATAAAAAAGTTATATCAATTTAAAGAATCACCTAGGGAAGAACCCGAGCGGAGCGACCCGAGGGTATTATGTATATGGAGATTTATTAAATTTCGTTAGTTGAAAATATTTTAAATTACTTTTTTTAATTTTCGTATAATCGCAATATTAATATTATCTGTAACAGAATAAACGTTATCTACATC
Organism: Brenthis hecate; assembly: GCA_951806755.1. Lineage (NCBI taxonomy): Eukaryota > Metazoa > Arthropoda > Insecta > Lepidoptera > Nymphalidae > Brenthis > Brenthis hecate. Next base: position 1,456,152 of record OX638256.1, read on the forward strand.
TATATATAAAGAGGTAAAGTTTGTAATCTCTGGATCTGCTTAGCCGATTTAGATGAAATTTGGTAAGATAGTTTGAGACCCTGAGAAGGACATAGGATACTGTTAATCCTGAATGGGGATGAAAGTTTTTATTGGTAAGCAAGCTAGGGACGAACACGAACGAAGCGGGCGTGAGTCGCTAATTCGAATTTATAAAAAGTAAGATATAAAGTAAAGTACAACGAACGTCAAGATTAAAATAGATTTAAAATAATTATCATTTACCAGAAAAATGTTTCTAAAATTGTAGATTTTGACTTTTTAGTCAATTTCAAGGAAATGATTGTGAGATTATCTTCAGGCGTTCAAAGTGTGTTATGTATATACCTACGAAATATTTTTACTTTTATATTTTTATAAATATTATTCAGTTATAACGACTAGTTTTATTGCTTAGTTACATATAATTAAAAAATCATAATCGTATAAACAGGTCAATGGCAACTTTAATATCATTTTTATTTAGGTTTGGTTTATAATAACAATAAAAATACAAGAGATTTCGTAAGTAGATAAGCTTCCGCATGCTGCGTCCGCTTCCGTCGGCACTCGGCAGCTGTCATAATACGATGTCTATACCTACCTAAAATAAAATTCTCTCGAATCTGTACATTCAATATTTTTTGGGAAATCATAATGAAATAGTCATTATCACATAAGACTCGATACAGAGTCCGAATCTATAGTTTTTAGAATTTTTGTCGGTCTGTCTGGGAACGCATCACAAGAAAACCACTGGACAGATTTTGATGAAATTTGGTATGATGATAATTGGTTATCCGGGTCAAGACTTAGGTTACTTTTTACTGCGGGAAAATATCTCATCTCTGAGAAATCTATACTAAATCTAAGGACAAACCCGAGGGGAGCGAAGGTGAGTCGCTAGTTATAAATATAATAAATTGATAGTAAATACTAGGAACCCGCCCTTGCCTTGCGCAAGCTTCGACAACTTGATTACAAATCATCGACTTTTATTTACTCTCTATAATACATAATATCCATATTAGTATGATACATATCAACCTTCTGAAAGAAAAGTGATAACCGCTTTTCGCTGCCCCCAAAAAAAAAAAACCGTGAGTCCTGAATGGAATACCAAGTACATATATGAAAAGAAATATTATAACAAACGAAAACTAATTTGGCACAATATTTGTGATATTATTTAGATACATGAAATCTTGGCACGGTCTAATATATTCCTTTATTGAATAGTATCGGTACACGTCATGTAACACGCTGTAATACATATCTACGTAGGAAGATGCTATTTTAAATACTGCGTCTGAATGTTTATGGACATCAGAATTCGGAATATGAATGCATTTAGGGTAAATTAGTGTCACCTTACTAAGGTGTTACCTAAGGCCTAAATTGGATATTCAGATTCTTGCTATTAATCATTTACCTTTAAAATCTGATCATTACAGTTAGATAAGTTCTATTGTTGGAGGAAACTAGTCGTGTTTTTAATGTATCTACACCCAAATATTTACATCCTTTTCACTATAGATAAATAAAACGGCACAATAATTTATAATTTCATATTTATATCTACACCTATGTTACATGTAAATTTTTACGAGTGTTATTGGGTATTTTTGTCAAAGAAATCTTAATACGGTCACGACGTTGGGATGCTGCGTAAAGACTGCACTATTGATAGAGGATAATATAAGGAGATGAAACAATCGAATATCTTATTGACGGGTTCGTCATGTAAAATACATTAACAGTTCTCTCTTCAAAAACAACATCGATAAATTCATTTCAAACGATTGCATAAGTTCAAAGAGAAGCGGAAATCAATTTTACAGATATAACAAACACAATAGTTGTGTGAAATCAAAATCAGGATCTGGTATAATCACAAAGGGTGACGAATTTAGAAAAAGTGTGAATGCTAGTAAATAATAGCAGTATTAGTTAAATTTAACCTCGTTTCGCTCGGGTTCGCCTCTACAAAAACAAATCTATCCCACGGGAATCGCACATTTTTCCAGGATAAAAAGTAGCCTATGTGCTATTCCAGACTGTAAACTACCTCTGTGCCAAATTTCATCCAGATCCGTTCAGCCGTTCTGACGTGATTGAGTAACAAACATCCATACTCACAAACTTTCACATTTATCTTATATATAAAATTTCCATGTCACAATGTTTGTCACCGTACTCCTCCGAAACGGCTTTACCGATTTTTACCAAATTTTATATGCGTATTCAGTAGGTCTGAGAATCGGCTACTATCTATTTTCCATACCCCTAAATGATAAGAATAAGGGTGGTCCTCCCAGACCCCACCCCTGGGACGAACCCGAGCGGAGCGAAGGTGAGTCGCTAGTAAATTATAATATTAATACGGACTAGCGGTTCACCCTCGCTTCGCTAGTTTCGCCTCTAGGCAAACAAAAACAAACCTATCCCACGGGAACCGTACACTTATCCGGGATAGAAAGTAGCCTACGTGCTATTCCAGACTATATATACAGATCCGTTCAGCCGTTCTGACGTGGAAGAGTAACAAACATCCATACTCACAAACTTTCACATTATAATATTTATACGGATTAGTACAGAAAAAGAAACTCTAACAGTGTCGTTCGTCACTAATTACATATGTTATGTGAACCTAATATACTTCATTTAAGCGTAAAGCCATAGAAGTACACACGGCAAGCTCAAAGGTCAGGATCACGTTACGTGCTTTTAAAGGCTTTTAATAAAATATACTGATATATGGCGACAGTGGCAGTGTATCTCACGTTGCGGTCGCACGATGGGTTCCGTGCACCGAAATGTTTGGTAAATAGTAAATACTACTACATATCTATAAATTAATTAGGCAAAGAAAAAACGGTTCAGTACTTTTTTCTCCTCTGTTTGTCAAACGATTTTCTGTTTTTTTATGTTTAGTAGCTATTGATGAGCTTATAAGTTATATATTTAGTTATTAATAAAAATATTTTCGAAACAGATTTTTAAATAGATAGGTAAATTCTATTCATATATGTTTTCCTCAAATTTTCAGTAACGATTATTGTCGAAATTCGACCACTAGGCTGACACTAGTACCTACTTGTATTCAGCCTTTTTATCGTCCCACTGCGAGGGCACGGGCCTCCCTTCATTACGATGGGGATCACGCCATAGTCCACCACGCTGGCCAAGTGCGGGTTGGCGGACTTCACATGTCTTTCGAAAACTTGCTGGATTCTATTAGACATGTAGCTTTCTTCGCAATGTTTTACCGTAAGACAAGTATAATAATAACGTGTAATCATGTTGGAAATGATTCGCACATGAAAACATCAGAGGTGCGAGACCCGGTATTTGATCCCGAATCACTCGCTATTCCAAGCGAGCGCGTTACCTCTGGGCTACCACTGTCTAAAATAAATTCTATTCATATAATGTGTTCTCAAATTTTCAATAATTTTAGAATTTCGACCACTATGCGAACACTAAGTATTTAACGTATAATTTTAAGGAAGGTCTCACGAATTCTAGTTGTTATAGGTGAACAAGGCTTTATATAAAAAAAAGAAACAAAAACTAGTACACGTTTTTTGGATTAAAATATAAACATAATTATATAGAATATAATAAAGTAACATTATTTGTTCTTTTATATTATAAAAGTTTACATAAATACAGTACATTGGTTATATACCTTGGTTTTTTCGTGGTAATAAATATATTATTTAATTAACACTAATATAAAATTTATTAGAATTCTCAAACAAAATTATTAAAACAAAATTATACTAATAAATATAATATAGTTTTTTTTTATAATAAGATATAAAATTATTAAATAATAAGGTTTTAATACACGTTACTTACATACCTATTTAGTAATTTAATTTTTCTTATAAAATGTATATATACTGTACAATAAACGACATCCATATTAATTATTATGTATTTATGCTACTTTCAAATAATGTTTAAATATAAATAAACTATTATTATTATAAAAACTTTTCCACTATGAAATAATTAAAAACCCAACAACACATTAAATGTAGGCGATACCTTTAATGTAATGCTAGATATTATGGATACAAAGTAATAAATTTATATATACATAAGTGCAATCCTATTCAGATGAATACGAGATTAGTGTTGTATTATTTTTAAATATAAATATTCATTAAAGTAATTGAAATATTTCAAATATTGTTATTATAGGGCTATAAAACAGCTTTACGGACATACAAACAAACGTTTATGGTTTCGATTAGCGCCTTGGAACGTGACGGATAATAAATTGATAACTAACCTTAATGTTGAATCGCCAAATCACTAAATTCACTCAAAACTTATTAAACATTAAAAATTAACGTGTATTTTAATAGATATTAATAAAGTTTCACTAAAATATATTGAAATTAAGACGTTTTAAAACAATCTCAAATCTTCGAGACGTGATATACGCGCGATAAATTCCCGCGGACTGAGAATGAAAAGTAATCCGATGTCTATGGCAGGTAAGTTGTTCTGCGCACGCGTGAGTTACAAGGTCGAAGATCAGTTTATAATCCGCGATTTTTGTTATTTAATCACAACACAAATGTAAATTTTTATTATATTGTTATGTATTCAACATTTTATTTAAATAATTATACATATATCTGAATGTATTGATCTAGTCGTAATTTTTTTTTTCACAGACTTTTATTGTCCGTGCCTTTTTTGAATTTTGTTTTTTTTTTAGTGATTTTCTTTGTGTTTTAAATAATTGTAAAAGGAGTTTTGTCGAAATTTCAAATTATATTATTCGGGCTTGAAATTATATTATTCAGGCTAGATTAGTCGTTCTGGTTACTATTAGGTGCATTATTGTAATAGACATAAGTTGCACCTATTTACAATTTATTTATTTATTATAATTTTTTATTTATTTATTTCATAAACTACTATCTGTATAATATCTAGTTACATATTAAAGAAAGTTAAGATTTAGAAGTTCTAGCCAAATAATATTATGTAAATGAAATTGAAAAGCATTCAAGGCAAATATTAATTATATTAGTAATTATCTACGAGTATAACATTGGTCAAAAAATAAATAAGGCTACGTAAACCCAAAGACTTAACGTTAGGCTACTTTTTTTATTAATTAACATTACCTACATAATATGTATCTTTATGTAGGTAAGTATATAAATCTTGATAATAGTTCTACTTTAGTTAGAAATAAAAGAACAATGTAACAAAAACAAGTATAATAAAACATAATAACTTAAAATACTTTTTCTTAACAAATAACATTTTGACTTCTTAAAATTAAATTAATTAAGTTACTTATTCTAATATTTTCGTAAAAAGTGAATCTTAATAAAGTATAGTTTTCAATACCAATTTGTCACAAAAAAGTACATAATAGTAAGATTTTTTTAGAGTTCACCAAGTGTTTTTGAATAAATAAAGATTAAAAAATTAATATAATGATTGAACTATGTTCTTTGTTTCAAGATTAATAAATAGTACATCTCTTTATAATCAAAATGTGTAAAATGAATATCATCAACAAGTAGATTAACATAATAAACAAGAATGTAATATCATAAATAAAAGTTAAAAAATACTTACTGATGATAGTAAAATCTAAACAAAAATATTACAAAATGATTCGACAAAATACTTAATCGTAGTCGTCACAGTTTATATAAACGGAAAATTCAAGCAACCCTTAAAAGTGGCAGATGTCGCTGTATAAAAGGACCTGCCATTATTTTACAACGATCTAAGATCTTCTTTTTCTCAATAATTTTTTAGCAGGAGGTATTTCCATATCGTGTGCATCGTTACAGTGACGCTTTAGTTCTGAATATTTCCTAAATTTTGATCCACAAATGAGACAATCCACAATCATTTTCCTTACATTATGGACCAGCCATTCGTGATCCCACTTTTCTTTTAAAGTTTTGAAGTATTCTTGACAGAATCTACAACGAAATCTGGCCGTTTCACGCGTGTGAGCACATTTAACATGTTTATTTAGCATCGAAGGGAAATGAAATTCTTTGTCGCAGTAAAAACACGGTATGGGAGAGTTGTTAATGTGATACTCCATATGTTGTGCTATCATTTTCTTGGAGTTAAACTTGCGTTGGCAGAGATCGCATTGGAAGAATGTAGTGCCGTGTATTTTTTTGTGCTTAGAAAAATTGCTAGAATCACTGAAAGATTTATCACAAAATGTGCACTTGTACAAGGTAAGTTTTGCGTGTTCTCGTAAATGAGCTTTGTATCTATCAACTTTAGTGAAAGTTTCCGATTGACAAACCTCGCACTGTATGGTGAGGGTGCCGTTCTTATTTACTGGCGTTTTTGCTAGGGTGCTCCTTATTACGTGCTCTATCAGATGCCTTTTTAAATCCCCGATGCGATCGAAGGTCTTCAAACATACGTCGCAAGTCTGAAATAAATTTTTAAAAGTTCACAAATTAAGTTTTATATTTGATAATAATTTAAAAAATAATTATTATATATTAATAAAATAATAAGGCAATATAATTTTTAAAAGCACCAAGTTTTTACATTTTTAGGATAAATAAGTAATTTTCAATAAAAATTTGTTTATGTACTAAATACTAATGTTGTCCAAGGTATTTTATTAATCATTTAAAAAGCTTAAATATTTAAAAACTTGATTTTAAATCATTTAAAAGCTTTAATAAATTTTGCCATAGTTCAGACTGAATGGTGTATTTATGAATAGTATATATCATTTGATAGAAACCTCCTTAGTTACTATAATACCTAATATGAACATCAGTTAACACATAGAGGTGACAAAAGTGTAGCAACTGAAAATTCTTTTATATATGTAATTAATTGCACTAGTTAGCATTGATCAATTAATATTGCTCATAATATAATTTACATGTATAAATTATTTAATATAATTATTAATTAATATTATATTATTTCTTAATATAATTTGTATAAATTATATTTCAAAAATATGAACAAATTACTAGAAAAACAAAATATTTATATTTATTATTAAAGTCAATGACACAGGAATTTTATATTGTATACTTTTATTTATTTTATGAGTATATTTTTAGTACTTTTCTTACATTAATTGCAGACCCTATAGAATATTAATTTAGTCACACACACACACACACACAGAGTAGGTTTTTATCAAATAAAAATTATTTAAAAAAGTAGTTTACAAAAAAAGTTATTGAAATGTTAACACTATAATTATCTATGAAATACAAAATAAAATAATTTCATTACCTTTTTATATTTCTTGTGTTTTAGAGCTTTTTTGGAGTGTAAAAGAAAAATCTTATTAGATATCACTTTGGCTATTACAGACTCAGCCCTTTCAATTTCATCCAATTTAGATTGATCTTCATCGGATCGTAATATAAAGTCTTCCGATGGTGGAGTTAAAGTTCCACTGTTACTCGCAAGGGCTTCGTCCAGTGATAATGTAAAGCTATCTTCACTTGTTTGCTTTAATTCTGGTTCTTTATGGTTTTGTATGTGAACTTCCAGTTCAGAATAATTAGATGCTGTATAATTGCACGAATTACAGGTAAAAAGAAAATGAATTTTTTCAACATGATTTTTTAAGTCTTTAAAATTAGAAAATGATTTTGTACAGCAAGAGCACTGGTGTTTCCTTTGGTGTATTTTTTGGTGGTTTCTTAAAGTGAATTTTGAAGCAAAGACTTTATGGCACTTGTTACATTCAAGTTCTGGGTCACCATGGCCAAGGCAGTGCAGCTCAAACTTTTTTTGAGTCTTGAGTACTTTACCACAATCTGTACACATAAACTTGACTTCATTTACAGAGTCTGAGCTTATTATAGGAATTTTAGTACTCTTATGGCTTCCTACCATGTGTTGTTTGAATGCAGTGATTTGATCAAATATTTGTTTGCATTTTTCACATTGGTACTTTTTCTGGTTTGTTGGATTGCTTTCTGTAAATTAAAGAGTGTGTGTTATGTGTGAATTATTTTGGAAAATGATCTATTCTTAGAAATAACATTATATATGGCTGTTACTGAACTATACTATTTATTTGATCTATGACAGATTTTACGTAGGCGGGACTAAGACCAGTTTATGACCTATTTCTCAAAATAAATTGCTTTTTGCGGAAATCGAACCTGTTATTTTCAGCTTACAGCAGTAACATATCATGCATACAACATATATACATAAGGTGTATATTACGCTATGGGCCTCTGTTTACGTATTTCAGATCTTTTTGTAAATATTGCCTGAAATAAATGATTAAATAAAAAAAAAAATACATTGTATGGGACAATTCATGTGATCACGTGTGTGCTAGATTTGTATATAAATAAAAATCTTACCTACAACCACTTCATTGTCAATGCCATTATCAACGCATTCTAACGATGGATCGTTTACTGTGATTTTTTGTATAGTCTGACCGTAGTGCGAGTCGTGACCCAAGTACAAAATGGTCTTTTGCTGTTTCGACAAAGATTGTATATCAGATGACATGAGCTGCTTTATAGCATCATTTTCACTTTGCAAATCAATATATTTCATCTCCTCCCTAGCCTTATTTTCTTTTTCATTCATGATTTCTTCTGGTAAGTGGGTTAAGAAAACTCCGCATTCAAATTCGTCGTTTTCATACAAACCCGAGTCAATAGTCTGGTTAGTTTCGTTACTCTGAATTTTCCTGAACTTTTTATGCTCGAATTCTTCACAAGGCGAGTATTGTATAGATTCTTTGTAGTTGTAAACATTTTGCGTTATGTATGTGTTATGCTGTTCAACAGTTATATGGCTGGAGTGGGTTTGATGGTACACCGAATAATGCCCTTGCGATTCTACTGTATCGTGACTGTTGTAGACATAAGGGCTTCTAGCTGGATCTATCCATACCTGAGATTGGCTGTAAGGCGCATACGTTTGGTTTGCATCTGTCACTATAATAGGTATTGGATTATCGTTTGAATCTGTCGATTGGCTGTTACCGTCTACCTCATGAATATTCACGTCGTAACTATCTATAAGTTTAACGTTGCAAAAACCTGAATATATGCACATCTCGTTGCCTTCAGTGTCGGGGGACGTTATGTTGACACCGATGAACACATTGTCCGCGGCTTCGTGGTTGGTTTCCAAAGTTGTACATTTCTTAGGTATGAGCAGTACTGGGTAGATTTTTTCGGTGTCAGGTATGCAGATCTCCTCCTCCATTTTCTAGAAACTTGCACAAACAAGGTTTTTAAAGTTCAACCAAACTCATAAATCGTACAAACTATTGGTAACACATGTTGTCCAAAATTAAATTTTACAGATTCTGACATTTTAATTTAGTAATTATCTTTAATAAACTACACGACTCTGCTTGTTATATTTAGATTAAGTAATTCAAAAGGCGCTGTTCAATTTCCTTTCACATTATTGACGGCGGTTAAAAAAGTTTACTTGTCGAATTTCTGATTATAATGTAAAATGGAGGTAAACAAATTAAGAAAATATTCGGGTAAAAGTTGTTAATAATTATAAATATTACTTACCACGTGTAAAGCGGGTGTCTCGAGCGTTGACGATTCAAAAGAGTCATGTGAAGGTATAATTTATTCAAAGTCATCTTTCAATTTTTTAACTACCCTCAAAATTTAATGCCTCATATTTTAATGATAATATGACATCCAATTACGCGGTGATTTTAAACTTTTTATGATCAACGATATAATAATATATTATTCAAATGTTTAATATGTTAAAGAAATCAAATTTAAAAATACAACGGAATAAATTGTATCTGGCGTTTATGAATCGTTGAGATCCTTTTTTATTTTATATTGTACTTATTATATATACATTTATGCTGACATCCGTGGTTGATAAATAAACCTATTTTAAAGAAAACTATTACTGTTACTAACACTATAAATTACTAAAAGTTGATTTTATTTCATTTAAAAACTATATCAAACCTGTTATTCGTTTTTCATTCATTCATTATTGTCACGCACTTTCAAATGCGAGTATTAGCATAATATTAAAATTAAATATAATATTAGTATGGAGGAAATGCGTGCTAATGACGGTCATCGTTATTTAACTTAAATATCAACCGAGTGTCATCGAACCTGTGACATCGTTCGTAATATTAACAATACTACACTGGTCAAAGGTCAAGGTGATGCATAATTAATCGTCTTAGTATTTATGATGAATAGTGCTATGTTAGGTATATTTATTTTTTATAAATATTAATTACTAGCTAAAACTTAAAAAAACTCCAAAAAGGTAGGTTTCATACAAACTATCATCCCCTATTTTACCCCCTATGGGATGAAATTAGAATAATTCTAAAACACGTGTTTATTTTATTGTATTAATACCAAGTTTCAAGAAATTCTGATCATGAATATTTTTTGGGTTTGTATTATAACGTGTTTCCCCGTGGGAATATGATAATCTTCCGCTGTAAAAGTAGCCTATGTCACTCTCCAGCACTCAATCCCCACACCAAAAATCTGGCCAATCCTACATTCCGTTTCGACGTGAAAGAAGGACAAACAAAAACACACTTCACATTTATAATATTAGTATGGATATATAAGCTTGTTAATTTTATTTTAATGCATTCATAATGTAATTTTTATTATGTATTTTTACAGGATAGATGAAACTTACCATACATAAATTGTTAGTAAAATAACGGCTGGGAATCGAATCTATTATATCCAGCGTAGTAATTCTAGAGGTTAATAAAATCTACAAAAAATATCAAGTAATTATTACAAATAAGTAAAAGTAAATCTGTACCATCTAAGTCAAGGTAAGGTATACACTCACATATTGCAAAACTTGCATATTAAAAACTGGTATGTATTTCTTTTACAATTTAAGTGAAATTACACCATTTTAGGTGACTGACACATTTTAGGTATATATTTTAAATATGGTCTCGTGTATTGGCCATTATTATTTTACAATTGATTATCAAGGTTCCATACTCAAAGGTTTCAATAAAATCACAGATCCCATAATCCATAGTATAAAACAAAGTCGCTTTCTCTATATATATATATATATATATATATATATATATATATATATATATATATATATATATATATATATATATATCCCTATGTATGCTTAAATCTTTAAAACTACGCAACGGATTTTGATGCGGTTTTTTTAATAGATAGAGTGATTCAAGAGGAAGGTTTTAGTATATAATTTGTTAAGTTTTTGTATACATTGGCTAGAATATAACGATATTTGTTGGAGGTATCGGAAAAAATAAGACGTTTGGGAGCTTTCAACGAAAACGCTGTCTAAACCCTTTGAGATATAACAAAATAATGTATGCTGGAATTGTGTATCTTATATAGGTCTACAGAAAAGTCCGCAATGGCATATGTCTATCTCTTAAGGATAACATACTATATCCATTTTAATTTAAAACGTACCTAGGGACGAACGCGAGCGAAGCGAAGGTGAGTCGCTAGTATCTACTATATATTGTGTACTTAATACTAGTACATATGTCTCATTCGGTACAAAGAAATTGGACAGCGCTAATTCGGGCTATTTTTGTTTGCTTGAATAGATAATACTTAATAGGTCATTGATTCGCAAACAACGCAGCTTTTTATTTTATAAATAAGTGCAAACTAACGTATGGTAAATATTCTCAAATTCATCCTGCATTTGAATAAAAAGACATCTGTGATTTTAACCATTTTTAACCGTGATAAACAATTCATAAAAAGAAAAAGGGCCCTGTTTGAATACACTCTATAACCCCATGATCTGATTACTGATATTATCTATACACTAGCATTGCCCGCGGCTCCGCCCGCGTTCAGATGACCAAAAACCAAATTTTTAGGTTTTACATATTAGTATACTCTTACATTGCAGTTTTTGTATTTTTTCTCAGAAATGAGATATTTTCCCGCGGTAAAAAGTACCCGGATAACCAGCTATCATCATACCAAATCTCATCAAAATCTCTCCAGTGGTTTTTCGTGATGCGGTAACAGACAGACAGACAAACATCCTAAAAACTATGGATTCGGCCTCTATCGATAATAATGTCTATTTCAATGAGATTTTTCATAAAATATTTAATGTACAGATTTGGCTTAGTTGCAGTTTTATTATATGTATAGATTTAAATACATAAAGCAAAATTCACCTTTAATAAAACAAAATTTTTAATTACAGTAGACTACTAATAATTGAACATGAATATTTACAAACACCATCTAGAAATACACGGTATAAACTCGTTTGCTGGTTTGATGTAAAAACGTATCATTCCATATACTTTTGCTTAATTTTTTTTTATTTTTTAAATATATTGCACTTTTTTCTTTGTTGAAGTGAAAACTTATGTAGGCAGGTTTGCATGGGGAGTAAATTCATGTAAGTCGTCATCGACATGGTCACGTGACGTGTTAACACTCAGAGTGCCGATAGATGTTAAAACCAGATAAATGAAACAGTTTTAATTTACAAATTTCAATTTAAGATCAACAATTAATTTGATTATCCAAAAATAACAACTCTTTGTTTATACTTCTAAGTTTTCACTTCTGTCGGCAGTCCTCATGACAGCTTTTTTATTTTTTCTTTTAATTAAAAATCGCTACGCCATTTATTGACATTTATTTTGAGCTAATTTTTTATGTTCCTGATAAGACTCCAATCACGTTCTTAGGTAAAAATTTCCACAAATTATTGCAATATTAACGTGAATTGTTAACCATTAAGAAATAATAAAACAGACGACATGTTTTAGAGCTGATTTTAATTTGCTTTATCAACAAAGCCGTATCGAGCTTATACAAGCGTTAAACATAATGTAAATAAAATTAATAAATATATATGTTGGGACATTGACGCACAACACCATTAAGTTCCATGATAAGCTACGAGGCTTGTGTCATGGATACCAGATAGTTGATACACTACACATATGTATATAACTTTAAATACATACATATTATAAATATAAACACCCATGACTGGAGTACAAACATTCGTGCTCATCACACAAATGAATGCCCTCAGCGGGACTCGAACCCGTGACCGCTGGCACAACAAGTAGCGTCACTGTAAACTGAGCCAAACGTTTCGTCAATATGTTCGTCATGTTAAATTAACGACTTAATAAAACTGACCCAGTGCAAGTCCTGTAATAATAAATGTTGAAATCAACAAGTACTCCTTATAATACGTAACACAAAGGCTTTGGTAATGGTAAGAAAGTCTACTTTCATACTACTGTAGTGCAAGGTCATCTGTGCTTTCAGATTCGGTGAATGGTGAATATAATAATTGGCAAAACCGGCCACGCATTGCTGTGGCACATTTACTTTTTTTTTCCTTTAGCTTAAGGGTAGAATTTGTAGCTTAGGGTAGCCGTTTGTCAGGTTCCTTCTCTAGAATCCCTTTCCGGATATGAAAATTGTGAATATTGTAATAAAAAAGGAAACAATCAGAATAAAAACTATCCTATTTTTTAAGTTGGAACAAATTACACATTTAAAAAAGATACGTTAAAGAAGTCTGCCCACTACACCGTTTCATACCATGACCGTGCTAGGACCGTGTCAGTATCTGGGCGATCAAGCTTCGCTCGGCATTTTTTTTGTAAAATCGTGTTTCTTCGGAAAATATAAAAATTGCGTTTTATTTTTTCAGAAAAGACATATATATATATATAAACTTTAGAAACAAAGCCTTATCTAAATATAAAGTTTGATCCAAATCTTTAGAGCCGTTTCGGAGATACACGAAATAATATATAGGTACAAGAATGGCTTATTTAATATTATAAAATTATTTTATCAAGGCATATGTATGTGTAATTAATTTTGCCCAATAACATGTTGTCTTTAGTTTTGTATATTTTAATTTAATTTATTTATTTCGCACTAAAAGTATTCTTTTTCTCTAATAGGCTTATTAATCGTGCGCACTATGTAATTGGATTGTGGGTATTTGAATCCCTACAAACTTAACAAATGCATTCGCTCATGTAAAAAATCTTGGGATTTGTGGTTGTTTACCTTTTTTAGGGTTCCGTGCACTAACAATTAGGTCGTATATTTTTAAGACTACCTACCGAATTCATGTAGATAGTTATAGGAGAAGTTTCATTGGAAATTGCTAATTTTGGATAATTTATATGACGCTGCTTGTATATAATTTAAGACCCCGTTCAAATATTATTTGAATCACTTAAGATTATTTTATAACTTGCTTTGTATTAAAAAAAAATAAAAAACCGAATCGTTTTATCATTTTTTATGTAAAAAAATCAATATTAACAATGATAATTGAACCCTGCTGTGGTAAGAGTAGGTACTAAGAATGTAATAATAATATTTATTTCGATGTTACTGCTAATTGGAAACTTTAGGTTAGATGCATTTTGCTTGTCATATTATCTAAGGTTAAAAGTTATAATAAAAAGATATATATTGTTTATATACATAAAAATTTAATTTTATTTCAACTTAATTATAAAAGCAACTTTTCATCTGCTTACGTGCAAAGTGAGCGTCTACATACTAAACTTAAATCACAGATATACATATCGTTAATCTCAGCGAAGATTCTGTTGTATCCAGTCCTCGTAAGCACTGATCCGAACAAACATGTCCGGGGCTGCGTGCGCGCAGGGAACTCCCCAAGATACGATCCCAATTTGTTGAGTGGTGCCGGAACGTACTAGTGGCCCGCCAGAGTCACCCTGTGGATTGTTTTACGCTAGTTAGTTTTGGGTTAATTTAATATAAATATTAAATTGTACATCTTATTTCAGAGGTGACAGATTTTAACTGCCTTGGCGGTGTAGTGGCTAGCATGTACGGCTGCACATCCGGAGTTCGAGTCCTGGGTCAGGCCAAGTTTAGTTAATGCGTCTTTCTGTTAAGGAAGTCACAGTAACAGTCCAGAGTGGGAAGTTGGCGGTGTTTTACTCCCGTGCTCGGAGAGCACGTAAACCGTCAGTCCTGCGTCTTAACTCTCACTGGTCGTGTCGAGACTAGTGTTGGCTCGCATACTTGTGCACTATAATATCCTCTGCACAGATGCCTAGTCTCAGTGAGATTGACCGACGTGGGAAAAATCGGTTGGGAGATTATTACTATTCGATTTTAAACCTTTTGCACGTCAGATACTTATTGATCTATTTAGCTATGCCCATTAGGTGGCTAAAAGTAAACGTAAAAATTTATCTAATGCAATTTGAAAGTTTTTGACGTCATGAAGTTTGTATTGTTGTGGTGTGGTGTGTTTGATTGTTCTATTAAAGTGATAGGTGTTCGTTCCAAGATGACATTTTTTCTGTATTTCCAATAGGTCTCTAAGATATTTAATAACTATTTTTATAACATTTCAATACTTACATTGGGGGCGGTATTTTATTGATAGTCATAATGGAATGTATAAGGGAGAAAATGTTAAAACTGAAACTTGTGTCAGATGTCTCTATGAATAAAAAAAGATCAGAAAAAGTAAAATAAACACTCACAAAGCAAGTGCCATGACCAGCAGAGTGCAGCGTGCAGATCTCCAGGTGTGGTTGGACAACGGGGACTCTCTTGTTCACCAAAGCGGCAACGCGAGCCACGTCCCTCACACATTGGGTCCCGTCAACAACACGCGCGTTGAGTTGCAACAAATTGTAAGATATATGTCCGGTTTCCTAAAAAAAGTGTACTTGTGTGAAAGATGATGATACTCTGCCAGACTCTGGAGATTAATCTCAATATTTCAAGTTTTATCAGGTCGCACAGTGACAGTAGACATTAATAATATTATCATATTCATATATTTCACATATCAATTTTTGCACATATACTACTTCTGAGTTCTAACTAACTCTTCATTACGCTTTCCACTGTGCGGGTTGGCGGACTTCGCACGTCTTTTGAAAACCTCATAGTTTTCCTCACGATATTTTAGTTCACCATAAGAAGAGTGGTAATCATATGAAAAATGACAGGTTCAAATCCTGATTTCTAGTGTCAGACAAGTAGTGAGACCCGGAATTTGAACTCATTTTTTTTGGTTTCCCAAAGAAGCGTGTTACCATTGGGCTATCACTGCCGTTTTATTCAACTTAGACAATTTGATTATTATGTGTAGGTAGTACCTATTCTAAGTATTTTAAATGCAGAGAAAGGTTTCTACGACCAGTTTTTTTTAAATCTTTAAGTAACTACTTACACCATTTCTTCCCCATCCAATGACAGTGGAGGCGACGCCTGCGCCCATCCAATTATTCAGAGCGATATCAGACCGAGATACTAAGATACCTATGTCATTCTTGATGATACTGCTCACGTAGTGTGGGTGAGTAATGTTGCGGACAAATTCGATTACAGTTCCACCAGTATAAAAATTGTTAGTCCCCACGACACCTCTGAAATTGCTGTTGAAAATAAATGTATAAATAGTCAGTAAAAGTAATAGAAGTGTAAATTTCGATTGTTGAAAAAATTCTTGTACAATGTTTAGAAACAGGAAATGTGTAAACTAATCGGTCATAAATAGATCTATACCTTACGTACTAATACAAGCTAAATTAACTATGTGTGTCATTGGATCCATGATGACTTAAAACATCGACGTCGTCGGGTCTTCTTTATATTAGCCATACCCGTGACTTCGCTGTACTCGCTTGTATTTTGTTCAGAGGATAATAAGTATTTTTCTAATCTTATTATTTACCATGGATTATTACATAAATAATGAAACTAGTATACTACTTCAATGGTAAAAACTTACTTGCTTAAGCTGCCATGGCTGTACACAGATTCGATACAATGAGCGGCAGTGAGCACATGTCTATTAGTGACGAGGGATGCACCGCAAACCAAACTTCTGAACAAGAGGCCGCTAGTAAGGGCTACGATGTAGGGCACTGACCCCGCCGGAGTTCCGCCGACGATGCGAGAGGTTCCACGCCTGAAGAATATAGAGACATCATCCTCACCAGTGGGAGCCGCTGCAAATAGGTGGTAATTTTAGTATAATAAATGGACATAGTTATGCAAAATGGATCCAGCCAACGAAAACTGTTAAAATTTTTAAAAAAGTTACTGTCATAAATGGCATCTACATATTAACTTTAGTATAGGTATGCAAAAAATATCCAAGCCGCAAAGTGCCTTTTTTCTTTTGAAACATACAGACTGTCTTGTTATTTTGATATTGTAATTTTCCTAAAACTCCTATTTTCTCAAAAGTAAGGTTTTGTGGTTGGATCTATTTTGCATGACTACGTCCAAGTACTAAATAGTGTTACGTGTATTCGTCCATTTTACAGTAATCCCTTTTATATAAGATTATATTTATTATACTAACTATTAAGAGTGGAATTTCTTCTTGTTTATATGCCATAACCATGTTTTGATGCCTCAAGTTTTTTTTAAAAAGGCATGTATCCACTGAACGTAATTTTTTTCAAAGAGATGAGATAAACGAGTGACATAGGCTACTTTTTATGCCTGTAGGGGCTCTAAGTGGTTGTTACTTCATGAGATATTAGACTTACTACCATGGGCGTACCCAGGTAGGGGCAGGGCCCCCCCCTGGATCGTGTCTAGTGTATACGTACTATTTCTACTGATGTCTTCGTACCTACTGTTGTCGACAAAGTTATGTTTGAGTCAGATTACGAGTGTTACGAATTACTTTACAATATATTATATGTTAACTTATAAAAAAATTGCGCTGCGCGCCCGGTCAACTTGTATTACTATAATATGTAATGAAAATGTTGTATAACTTCAAAAATGCTATAAAATACTGTTCAGTTGATTTGGCTGAAACTTTGGTTAATTATATTATATGTAGTTTGTAAAACCATAATGATTAAAAGTTTATATGGACACAGCAAAGTTAAAAATTGATAATGTCAGAAAAGACGCCAATGTAAGTTGAAACATCTATATTATGGTTGAGCATATTAAACAGCGTTTAAACTGGGTGCACTTCTGTCGAACGTCGGTGCACCCTGGTAACAGCTCAAACTCGGCTAATTTTATTTTTAAAAATAATTAGTGTTCGGTGCAAAAAAAATAAAATCCATGAAATTGTGAACAAAATTCTCGTAGGTACCTAGGGATGCACCCAAGCAAATTGAGGATAAGTCGTTTGTCTACCTATATACGTAACAATATACGTTTGTATACCTGTATGGTATTTAAAAAATCTGGTTGATATTGTGTGCAGTGTGCAATCTGTTGAACAGTAATAAAAAGTGTTCGCTAAATAAAAATTGACATTCGGATTTTCTTTAGTCTCATGTAGTGTGTAGGGAAAAACAAGCACAGGGGACCAGGCAGGCGCGGATCTAGAGTTAAATTTTGGGGTATCAGAGGCTGAAATATACATATAATAAAACAGTAACTTAGCAAAATCTGTACATGAAATATTTTTTTAAAACAATGACTTTAAAAAAAATCAAAACTTTAAGTTTAAAACTGTAGCAGGTATATAAGGAACAAAAATCCGTAAAACGCCCCCGCTGTCCAGCTACCCCCGAGAAATGGAGGGATGTAAAACGTTGAAAAATAGTGTTTTTTCAATTTCTGGCTCGCTATGACATCCTATCGAAAATATTCTTTACAAAAGTTGTAGGTCTAGTAAAAATGTACGACTTTTGCACTAACCTCAAACTTTTCGATATATTTCCAAAAAAAACGTTTTTTATTTTTCCTTGTTTTTTTTTTAATTTCTGCTATTATTTTTCGATTTTCACGAAGCTGGGGTAGTATAATGTTCGAAAATACATATAATATCCATTTTTTTTTACATTAAAATGTTTAGTCGCTTCCGAGAAATTTTTATTTTATGGTCTCGGGAGACTTATGCCCGATTTTACCAACATCCCATACGCTACCACCTACGCATGGGATCCCTTGCTTAAAAGTTCCTCTAAACTAGCCCCTAAATTAAATTTTGTTTTACCATCGTCGGAGCCAGTATTTCTAGCACCTATATTTAGGTGGCATTTTAACATTTAGGTGACCCCTAACTGTCGGTGAAACAGAAACTGTCCCCTAACTGCCGCCTAACCATGCTTAGGAGACCCCTTAAACTTAGGTGACGTTAGTGAAATCGGCCATTAAAATCACCCCCAACTTCAAGTAGATGCTTGCATTAAAAAAAAAATCGTCCAATTTTCAGATAGGGCTTATTTTTTTCGTCTTGCACTCTACTTTTTGAAGAAATAAATATATTGTATGGTCGTCCTGTAAAAACATCCTTAAAAATTGAAAAAAATTGGAGAAATCTATAATTTTTACTTTGTAAACTACATTTTTTTTTAAATCATTGAAAAAGTGTACTTTATTGACCGTTTTTTTTCCAATTTTTATTACTAGACCGAAATGAACTAAAGAAATTGAAAAAAAAAAACTATTTTTCAACGTTTTGACAACCCACCCTATGCCCCCCCCCCCCTCCCTCCTCCCCCTTCTCGGGCGTAACAGAACAGCGGAGGCATTTTTCGGATTTGTGTTCCTTATATACCTACTAATGTCTTAAAAACATAAAACTTCACGTGTTAATTTTTGTGTAGCGCATCGCGATTGGACTATTTGTATTGCGCATATTTAAATTAAAGAAAAACTTAATAACGAATAAAAACCTCATTTGTTTCGATTTAGATACTTAAAAAATTAATTTTGTAATATTCCTTCCTTTATTAAATTTTAAACTTCTTAAAAAGTATTTGGCTTTAGAGGTCAGGACACCCATGACCCCCCCCCCCTCCCCCTCCCTGGATCCACGCTTGGGACCAGGTTTTCTGTATTGCCCCCCCCCCCCCCCCCCCCTTCCCTCCCTGGACCAAAAGCTGGGTACGCCCATGCTTACTACAAAAAGTTACTTATGGACAACGAGTCTAATTAGTTTACAAATAATAAATTAAATAATCTATCCTAATATTATAATCTGTTATCAGATAAAGACATGTTCTTGGGTATCTGATAAAGATATTATCTCCGTGGAGAATTACGTGTTACCATTCTTAAATTATGTGAGATTATTTTCATCTATCCTTATGCTTTTTGTTAGCTTATAACTACTAAAACAATAACTTTTTAGTTATTAAGTAAATCCAGAATTAAAATATTGTCTACTTAAAAAAAAAATAATGCTGTTTCACAACAGGGGACTGTGACCTGTTCTCACAAAAACAACCCTTTATTAATCCAATAACAGAAAAAATTGTAGTGATTAATTATAAAAATTATTAGTATGTACTTCTCATTAGTATAGTATTAGATGATCTACTACGTAGGTACTTAATATCAGATAACACTATCTCGATAAGTATTTCTTATAATTTAGATTTCTGTATATGTACTTATTTATAAAACAGTGATTTATATATACGTATATTATGTATGTTAAGTTATTTACAAAGGTAAAAGTCCAAGTACTATGGAAAATTCTTTAAAAATATTTTTAAAGAAAATGGATCTGTATTATGTGTAACAAATAGATAAAATGTGTTTATTTATATTAAAACTCAATTGCTGTTGGTTAGTTTGCTAAAACTCAAAAACAGCTGGACCGATTATTAATAATTCTTTTTTTGTTTTGTTGGGGGTGTGTCAGGGCTAGTTTAAGTATAAAAAAATGGGAAACCTAAAGGAACAGTTGGAAATTCCAAAGTTCAGAACTGTTTTTTTTTGTATGGGATCACTAACCGTAAAAACGAACTTAGGGGTTCTGGACGTACGAGCAAAGCGAGGTGAGTCACTGATTTATTATATAACTAGCATTGCCCGCGACTCCGCCCGCGTTCAGATGACTAAAAACCAAATTCTTAGGTTTTACATATTAGTATACTTTTACATTGCAGTTTTTGTATTTTTTCTCAGAAATTAGACAGTGACCCGCGGTAAAAAGTATCCTATATGTTGACCCGGATAATCAGCTATCACCATACCAAATTTCATCAAAATCCCTCTTGTGGTTTTTCTGTGATGCGGTAACAGACAGACAGACATAAATTCTAAAAACTATAGATTCGGCCTCTGTATCGATAATAGTGTCTATTTCAATAAGATTTTCCAAAAAATATTTAATGTACAGATTCGACTTAGAATTTTATTATATGTATAGATTAAGACATATTGATACTTCAAATATTTTTTTAAACACGTCAAAAAATCTTTCACGTAGAAAGAAAAGTAAAGTGAAAAAACATTAGTCCCATAATAATAGACCTTAGAACGCGCGTATTCCAAATATTTATGACATACCTACTCATTTTTAAAGCATTCCCATTCAAAATGACCTACGGTTTAAATTACCCTTTTTTACCCGATTGCGCCAGACTCTTTCAGGCGCAATCGGGTAAAAAAGGGTAAAGTAAAACTTTTCGAGTGAATGTATGTAGGTATATTTCTTTGGCATGCTAAAGTGCGTAGATTCGGAACCGTTGCAATAGACGAATTTCAGAGTGTAGATGCAAGACTAGGAAAGTGAAGTATCAGATTCTCTGCGACACGTTAAAAATACTTAAAAGGCAGCATACCTCCACTGGCACTGGCTGAATAGATAGAGCCCTAGAAGAAAGACTTGTAGTGCAATCTAAAAGACGTCTCCATTCAGCGGTGGAAAGTGATAAACCGTGATATTATTCAGTAATAGAGTAACGGATCGATATGGTTATCCGCAAAGTTTTACTGTATCTTTATGGATGATTGAGAAAAAAGAAAGCTGTTTTTTATCCGAATATATTATTTTAAATAAAACTATGTTTTGGGAATTTTTTCGCGAATTTATATTGATTTTTGGTTCCCGACGTTTCGAATGCTTTACAGCAATCATGGTCTAATCTAAGAACGAATATATTATGTTAATTTATTATAAAAAAATAAACCATGTCGCTAGTATATTATGAAGAATGACTCACCATAACTTCCAATGCAGAGCGCTAGAATCAGGATTTCAACTTTTAACACCATTTCCAGATACTCCGTAACACAATACTACGCGACGTCTATTGTTATCGCTTTTATAAATGAATAGTCCAATCGACTATATTAATTAAGTACATCCATGATAATAACTATCTGTTAATATGTAGGTACCAAGTTACGGCACTTTGAGTACAAAATTATCTAGGTTTTATCAAACTCGCACTAGATTTAGATTGAACATTTTTCATTAATTTAAAACAAATCATTGATGAGAAATGAATGATGAGAATGAATGGAAATTAATTTTAAATGATTTTATATGAATTTCAAATTATCCCTTTTAAATAATATTATATTTCTAATGTAATTAAGAAAATTTTTTGAGTTCTTATTTAATTTATTAGAGATACAAGCTCTTAGTCAATAAAAACTAAAAAAATCAAATAAAAACCGACTTGCAGTCACTGAAAAGTAAAAAATAACTAAACGGAGGTTTTCACTTAGAATAGATACCTAATCAGATATTTTCGAAGTCGGTTTGCTTTGATTTGTATTGGCTGGCACCGACTTCGAAAATATCTGATTAGGTATCTAACCATCTATTCTAAGTGAAAACCCTCGTTTAGTTATTTTTTTTTCTTTTAAGTGCCTGGAAGTCGGTTTTTATTTAATTTTTTAAGTTTTTATTTTTCCATTCTTAGTGTAGACGTAATAAGCAGGTAATTTGTAAGAAGAAAGGTTTTTAAAAACATATTCGATTAAGCTATTTATTCAGACCCCTAAAGACAGTCACAACCCATCTATGTGTGAAGTTCTCATCAATACAAATTAATAAAGCCCAAACACCAGGTAATTGCTGTAAATCGTTGAGTAGTTTCCTCGACTGTCTTTCGGCTCCATCATAAGATCGACTCCAACCCTTCATTAAATAGTAGTGCTTTAAAATACTTAATGAAAAAAATTTCTGGGATGTCATCATCAGATCCTGGTTTCCTTATCATGGTACCACCCTTGGGATATCTCCTTTCCAACAAAAAAAGAATCGAAGAAAGAAAGAAGAAGACGAAGTTATCCGCGAACACACCTAAAAAAATATATATACGGTCGGTATCAGATAGTAAAAAGTTAAATAAATTATCTATAATTTATCTTATTAAATCACGATTATGGTATTTTACTAGACATGTTATATATGTATATAGATAAGCTGATAATACTATTAATAGAACGCATGAATTCATTGAATACTGTAAAGACGATTTTTGGTAAGGTGCCGTGCATCCAATAAGACAATAAGGATTTACCTATTCAGTACACTTGCATATTATATGCTTATCTCTTTCTTTGCCCGACTGTGGCGAAGCCCAAAGGAGGGTTATGTGTTTGAGCTATATGTATGTAAAACCGACCGACCCTATGTTTCCTAGTAATTAATAAACGACTAAACCGATTTTGATAATTTATACGTCGTTCGATTCGTCTTGGTAATGCGAGTGTCGTATTAATGGGTATAGATATTATTATAAGAGGTATCAAAATACAGGTTTTTAACAGTTGATTATAAAAATATATATATATATATATATATATATATATATATATATATATATATATATATATATATATATATAGTTTATATGTTTAAAAGTAATTTATGATAAAAAATTGTTAAATAAAACTAAAAATGTCTAACTGACCATAACTAAAAAGCCGTATCCAATGTATTTAACCAAAAGGTTAGATACATTTTTCTTTCGTCTTTTATTATTTATTTCCTTTGCTTGTAATATTATATTATCTAATGTATGATATAGGTAATAAAAAGATATAAACCTTTTTGCAAAAAAAAACCAGGCATTTTAGATTTTTTCTCTTAAATGAATAATTTAGCATGTTATTTTAAGAATTATGGAATGAAAGCTTACGTTAAGCTTAAATTTTTAAATTAATAAAAGAAAACTAATGATTATTGTGAAATCGGTTTATTAGTGGCGCAAAATTTTGAACTTTACGTTCTTATTACCTACTAAAATTTTATAACTTTTTGGATAATTCATGTAAATTCATTTAACTTTTCTTGATATATTCAATACCATTTTCTGATACGATTGATAAAGCACTATTAAAATAAAATAATAGCGCTAGGTACTTGAAAAAACTTACGTGTCTCAGCGGCTAAATGTGAGACGTTCACCAGTGCAGAGGACTTGGCAACGGTATCAGGAGACCGGTTCGGTCAAAAGAAGAGGAAGAAAGCGATACATGGAGCCACGAGATGACCGCGTTTTGGTGAGTCAACCGTTGCGAAATCGTAAGGTAGCAAGTGTGGACCTAAAGATGGGCCTTGAAGAAGTAAGAGGAGTCGTGGAGGGATTAACAATCGGCAAACTTTCGTTTGCTAACATGCAACGTGAGCGTTTCCGTATTAAACTTAATATGATAGGTATTATAACAAATCACACATATACAATGTTTTTTTAAGTATCGTTAATCTCGGCGAAGGTTCTGTTGTATCCAGTCCCGGTAAGAACTGATCCGCACAAACATGTCGGAATCATCATGGCCGAAGTCTTCTCAGGAGTTTGTGAAATTTTTTAAATGCCTTATTATATAATAAATGTCCCTCGACAAGTTGGAAAGAGTTCGATAACTCTTTGAGAGAAGGATTCGAAACAAGAATATTCATCAAGAAACGACAGTCATTGATATGATTTACTTATATTAGTACGCTGAAATGGCAAGGAGTTGGTCAATTTTGCTGTAGATCCGAAATCGTTGCAGTAGACGAATTTTGGAGCACAAATGCATAACTAGGAGAGTGGAGTAAGAAATCCTCTGCGACACGTTGGAACGACCTTAAAAGGTAAGGCTGGCACTGGCTGGATGGGTTGAGCCGAAGATAAAAAATTGTAGCGCAACCAAAAAAAAGACAACAAAAGACGTCTCCGTTCAGTAGTGGAAGGACATTAACTGTGATTTCAATGGGTGATAGAGTAACCTATCAATGTGGTTATTCGCAAAGTTTTGCGATATTTTTATGGATTAGGGAAAAAAAAGCTGCTTTTATCCCAATCTACTTATCTATACGTATAATAAAATTGTAACTAAGTCGAATCTGTACATTAAATATTTTTTTTGAAAAATCTAATTGAAATAAATAGACATTATTATCGATACAGAGTCCGAATCTATAGTTTTTAGAATTTTTGTCTGTCTGTCTGTCTGTCTGTCTGTCTGTCTGTCTGTCTGTCTGTCTGTCTGTCTGTCTGTCTGTCTGTCTGTTACCGCATCACGAGAAAACCACTGGACAGATTTTGATGAAACTTTTTATGATGATAGCTGGATATCTGGGTCAACATATAGGATACTATTTACCGCGGGAGAATATCTAATTTCTGAGAAAAAAATACAAAAACTGCATTGTAAGAGTATACTAATATGTAAAACCTAAGTATTTGGCTTTTAGTCATCTGAACGCGGGCGGAGCCGCGGGCAATGCTAGTTATGCTATATACGCGGCTAGGCTACTTTTTATCAGAATATATTTTGTTAATTTATTATAAAAAAAATATACCATGTCGCTAGTAGGTATACGTATAATGAATGACTCACCAAAACTCCCAATGCAGAGCGCTATAACCAAGATACCCGCTTTAAATGCCATTTCCTGATGCTCCGTAAGACAATACAAAGAGATATCAATTTTTATCGCTTTTATAAACGTCTAGTCCCATCGACCAAATTGATTTTATCCATGATAATAATTATCTGCTAATTAGGTATGCCAAGTTACCGCATTTGTTATTCTAAATAATCTCGGATTAATCAAACTCAAAATAGATTTAGATTAAACATTTTTCATCAATTTCTTAATCTAATCATATCATTCATTATGAGTAATTTATTTTTATACGATTTTATGTGAATCATCATATAGTCCGATCAAAGTGTCCAGATGTAGAATAAAGATAAAGGAGGAACAAATATGGTTCTAGGAAACATTTTTGTGCAGCAGTCTCCCACTGAGGTAGAAGTAAGTAGATTAAGAGAAGTGCTACAAATACCATTTATTAAAAAGGAAAAATTACATTATGTTTAAGAAATAGTTATCTATTACGAGCTCATTTTCACTCAACGTCATACGCTAAAACAAAGCTTTTTTAGGTTATCAAATTTAGCTGATTCTCACAGCAATGTGTTAAGTCATAGGAATTAACGATTCCTGCATATTTTATTAGGACTGTAGGTAGTGTGTCGCAACAAAATGGGTATTTTTTATCTATTATTAAAGGCAGAAATTTAATATATAATACAATATTAAGTTTCACGTTATAAAATGGGTTTGTGAAGTAGTCTCATTGACTTTTGCTTCAGTTCTTTCTCACGATCTATCTTGATGCCCAGAGAGGATATCCTCCCGGCGAATGATTCACCATGCGAGTTCCCTGTCTAGCGCAGTACAGATCTTGTTTTAGCAATCAGCAATATTGGTTTTCTTTTATATTTAGTTTAACCTTACACATAATTGTTCTTTAACTTCAACTAAGCGATTAGCTACGTCCACCGTACAACGGGTTTTGATGAATTCTTCAACGTTGCTTTACTAAGTGACAAATGTTTTAAATTAGGTTCTTTTCTAGCCAGTTCTTGAAGTAGCTGATACGCACGAACACGTCGGGGGCGTTACGTGCGCAGGGTAGCACCCAAGATGCTATTCCGATCTGCTCATTGCTATCGGAACGTAGCAGAGCGCCGCCAGAGTCACCCTGGAAATTAAATTCGATAGACATTATGGCCAACCGAAACGTAAATAATATAAAAATCATAATTATAAGGACACAAGGTTTTTTATTTAATATTGGTATATTGCAATATCCATTTGTCAACAATTCTATACTTAAATCTACCTTTAGATTTTAATTGTTAAATCTATAAACAAAAGTTGAGAATCGTAGATAACTTATAACAACGACATAAGAAGCCTGTGAGGAATTAAAAGCTTTCAGATTTTACGAGCCGGTCAGCTGTAGCAAAAAGTATTACGGTGAAATCATGTTATATTACATATAAGTTCCATTTAACTCTTAACAACCCACAAGTGTCTTGTGGACACACTTTTACCTAAAGTTTTTATTTCTAAGAAAAAATATTAAACACCGGCAAATATTAGAATAAAAATTCTCCTTTTTCTTCGAATCTTGTTAAACTAGAGAACCTAGACTTCTCTTACTAAGTCACATTTGGATATGGTAACAAAAATCTGATCATAACTGACATTTACCTGGCAAATTCCTCGTTCAGCAGAATGGAAAGTACAGATCTCGAGTTTTGGGTCTACAGGAGGAATCACAGTAGTCCAGTTCAGTTCAGCGGCTCTGCGAGCAACCTCCTCCACACAAAAGTCTCCGTCGAGGACTTCAGCGTTGAGTTGCAACAGAACTTGAGAAACAGGTCCTCCTTCCTAAGTACAAAAATAAATATGAATAGCTTGAAGCTAATATATACTCTTATAATTTAAATAAATTTTAATAAAGCGATAATGACAACTTGTAAAAATCATGAAAAAGATTAGACAATCATTCGAATTTTTTTCAAAATCCATGTGACACTCGTGTTATGAAGACAAATTTAGAGACGTATCACGTATGAACAATCAAAATTGCTTAATCCGTTTAGCAATTACGAGGTAATATCAGATCTAACATACATACATGTCAAACATATAAACACTCTCACCCTTCTTTGGGCTTCACCGTAGTCGGGTAAAAACGCATCAACAATGTCTTGGTAAGGCAATGAAGAGCACTTGGGGTTACCTTAATTCACATCAAGGTTGAATATCTTTTATAAACAGTTACCTAATGTTACTATTTCCTAGAAATGGTGCCGCTGCGTTATAGTATTATTATGAACTTACAGAAGTCCTTCCCCAGCCGTGGACTGTTGTTGGGACGCCACCGTCGACCCAGTTATAGGTTAAGCTAACCAATTGGATAGTATCGCTCAGATGGATGGTGGCAGTGGACACTAAGATGCCAATGTCGTTCTTTACGATAGGTTCAGGTTTGTAATCCTCGTGAATAATGCCTCGAGCGAACACTATTTGAATTCCTCCCGAATCCAAAATGTTGGTGCCGACGGTACCTCTCAGAGATCTGTCAACATATATTTTTACTAGTATAAATCTATGTACTGTATGATAAAATATTGCAAATTACAATCTGATCTTCGAAACAAATTAATTTCTCAAATATTAAATTCCACCATTTCTTTACCAACCCTCTGACACATAAAGAAACAGTAAAACTAAAGTACTGGTTCTAGAAAATGAAAATATGCACATGAAATTTAGGACTTGAATCCTCTAATAAAAACCCATTTCCAGGCACTAAAATGTAAAAAATAACTTGTTATTTTTTAACTTCAGTGCCTGGAAGTCGGTTTTATTTTAAGTTTTTATTTGTCCATTTTTAACCGACTTCCAAAAACGAGGAGGTTCTCAATTCGTCGGAATCTTTTTTTTTATGCATGTTCACCGATTATTCGAAGACGCCTGAACCGTTTTGGAAATTCTTAGTTTTGTTTGAAAGGGTATACTTCCCAGGTGGTTTCCATAAAAATTTTATCGAAATCGGTCGAGCGGTTTTAAAAAAAATCAACTATAAATATATTTTTTAAACAAATTGCTTAATTGAATATGTTGTTAAAAACTTTCTTCCTACAAATTACCTGCTTATTACGTCTATACTAGAAATTTAAAAATAAAAACTTTTTAACAAAAAATAAAACCGACTTCCAGGCACTAAAACGGACTACTGTACTGTACTGTGTGTGTAGTGTAAAAAATAACTAAACGGGGGTTTTAATTTAGAATAGATACCTAATCAGATATTTTCGAAGTCAGTGCCAGTGGACAATATTTTAAGAAATGAATATCTAATAGGTAAATATGTATTTTACGTATCAAAATATATTAGATTTCCTATGCGTTGGCTGTCGGTTTTATTTTTTATTAAAACGTTTTTATTAGTGTAGACGTAATAAGCAGGTAATTTGTTAGAAGAAAGTTTTTAATAACATATTCGGTTAAGCAATTTATTTAAAAAATAATATATTGTTGATGTTATATATATATATATATGGAAGTTTGTATGAAAGTTCATGACTTTTGTAGCTAGTTATTTTGAAAATAATCTTTATGCTTATTGATATTGATATATTATATGACTGACAAGTAAATTTTACATTTTATAAATATTTTGATTTGCTTAACTCTTCTTTTTGAAATTGGTTAATAACTGACAAAAAGTTAATATGGTATTACTTACATGTTCACACTACCGTATTCGCTCACCACGGGTACAAGACAATGAGCTGCGGTCAGCACGTGTCTATTGGTGACGAGAGATCCTCCGCAAAAGAAATTTCTGACTACCACGCCAACACTGAGGGCCACCATGTGAGGAACATTGGCCGCGACCGTTCCTCCCACGATACGGGACGAAGAGCCCGTGTGGTCAAATGATAAGGAAAAATCTCGTCGTTTAGCTGGGAAGGCTGTGAAACAATTATTATAATTATACATATGTGGTACAAAGCTTAAAGCTATTCAATAAAAGTCGAGATGTCCCTCCTAGCTAACGTTATATCTTATAGTACACTAATCCTAGCTTCTGTTTGAACAATTTACTAAGCTATGCTTGAGCACGAGCTAATATTCTTATCATATCGTATGTATCAGTAGAAAATAACTATCGATGCAACTATGATTTCCTACTTAGGTAGGCATTTTTGCTTCTAGATAGTATACCGCGAAACCGGCTTAACAAAAACTGAAAAAAATCAGCATTATTGCTTGGCAAAACAGCCGTACGCGAAGCCAAAACCGCGCTAGCTAGGAGGCTGCCCAACTCAGTGGGCAGTCTGCTATGCGGGTTGCTCTTGATACTTTTCTGATAGAAGAATGGACCATGAAAACAACCTCTTGGATGTGTGCTTCGGCAGGCTTGCCGTCGTGGTTAAGTGCGTAAGAGACCCTGTGACGTCCTATTAAGACGGGAGAGGTTCTTTAGGTGTTAGTGGGTAGTATTGGCTTTGCCGGTGAGTTCCACACCTCGTGCTTAAATGTATTTCCCAACGTTGAAAAAAGGTATCTGCTATTACCTACATCTAATATGATGGGCTTAATATCTGTGATAAACTAGATTTAAATTGATTCTGTAATGATAACTCACCATAGCTTCCAATAAAGAGTGTCAGAAACAATACTCCCACTTTGAACATTTTAGGATTATTTGTTAATCGTTACAGTTTTTCTTATTTTTATATTTATAAAACTGATAATAACTTCAATTATTAATGATAACTTCATTGATTAGATTGATTTACGGCACATTTCTGTTGATAACATGTATTTTAAGTTTCACAATAGGATTTACCTAATCAATTAAATCAGAATTACCTATTATTAGAATCACTTTTGGTAACCAGCCAAAAGCAACATTTCTATATATGTAGTGTAGAAATCAACTTCTACCCCTTTCACTTTGTAGTATGTTTAGAGTCGCTATGCAGACGTTACTTAAAATTTAAAATGATTGCATATATATAGCATTCATATAACATTCATAGATCATAATTTAACGATAGTAATAATACGTAAAAACAAAATTATATAAAAGATCGTAGTTTTTATCTAAGTAGGTTTACGATTAAGTACTAGATATCAAAGATAATTTTGTGAACTCTGGGAATATCCATGATACATAGATATGCTCGTAGATACTGAACTAACGTCAAACCTTGCCGTCACTATTGGGTTCAGTAACCAATATTGGTTGTTTCTATTTTGTTCTGATTATAACCTGCATAATCATTTTATCAACTTATTATTCTAAACGACGTAACTGACATCACTTTCCTCTATTCTGATCGAAACCAAAAATTCACTATTAATTGCTAACCCACAACAACGAGAGATTGAGTAGTTAAAACTCTGAGGCGGCCTTTAATTTTCTAGATTTAAACGATTATTTGCACTAAACCAGTCTTTACTTCGCGTCGGACTCTTATTGACTGATTTGGCGAAATCGCGCTTGTATATATTGATATTTGATAATGATAACAAAAATTGACGTTTGCTAATATTTATATTTAGGTATATGTAGGTTACCTATCAACAACAATTTATTACTGAATTCACAAATTTAGTCAATCACAATCAGGAATTCTGGATCTATAGTAATAGATATAGGTACTATAGATAAGATACTTTATTGTACATCACAAAAAATATACAAAAGAGAAAATTAACAATAAATGATGCCTAGGAGGCGGCTTTATCGCTATAACTGACCTCTTCCAGGCAAACTTAGGGCATAGGAATAATTATATAAAATTGTAGGCGGTGCACTTGATACATACACATACATACATAAATATCCTAAATACATACCTATACACATACATGCATAAATACATACAAATATACATACATAAAATGATGACTTGACGACATGTTTGACTCAGTTTGTAATGTCCCAATTAGCTATGCCAGCGATCAAGGGTTCGAGTTCCGCTGGGGTCATTCATTTTGTGATGAGCACGAATGTTTGTACTCCAGTCATGCCATGTTTACTTTTATATTATGTATGTATTTAAAGTTATATATGTGTAGTGTATCAACTATCTAATATCCATAACACAAGCTTATGATCAGGAAACTGCATCACTATGGTATTAGAAATAAGGCACTCGATTTTCTGAATTCGTATTTAAATAATAGAATACACAGGATTTGATGTATATAGTAAGAGATCTGGAGCTCCATTAGATATGGGGGTTCCACACGAGTCTATTCTTGGCCCCTTTCTCTTTCTAATTTATATTAATGATTTGCCATTTTTTGTACAGGACAAACATGAGATAGTATTGTTCGCTGATGACACTTCACTTATTTTTAAAGTGAAGCGCAATTTCTTAATATATGACGATGTAAACGATGCTCTCTCAAAGGTTGTCTATTGGTTTGATTCAAATAATTTATTATTAAATAATAAAAAATAGCTAAATTAAAATTCTCAACACCTAAAGTGCTAAAACCGGTGGAGTCCACTAAATTCCTAGGTGTTATCATAGATTCAAAATTGCAGTGGGGCCCCCATATTGAGGGGCTAGCGAGTAGACTCAGCTCTGCAGCGTTCGCGGTAAAAAAATAAGACTTCTTACTGATGTAGATACAGCTCGCATAGTATATTTTAGTTATTTTCATAGTATTATGTCTTATGGTATCTTACTATGGGGAAATGCAGCTGCTAATTGCTATTAATATGATTTTTGTCTTGCAGAAAAGAGCTATTCGTGCAATGTATACTTTAAGTTAAGGGATAAGTTTGAAGAAATAAAAATATTGACTGTTGTTTCTCAGTATGTGTACGAAAATGTTATATATGTTCGTAAAAATATAAACGAATTTCCCAAGAAGTGTGACATGCTTAACGTTAATATTAGGAGCAAACACAAACTTGTAATGCCTGTGACTCGTCTATACAGCCAGTAATTTTTTTTCATGGATAATATATACGCTTATACAACAGGATCCCAGAAAATGTTCAAAAAGCTTCTATTGTCAAATTCAAAAAAAAAAATTATGGCAATTACGCCACAGTGCGTTAATGCTAAGTTTAGTGCGATTCTGCTTATTTCAAAACTTATTATATTTCAGGATTATAAAATATTAGCACACTGCATCAGCTAGTACCAAGGTAAGCTACGAGGCTCGTTTATGAATACCAGATAGTTGATACACTACACATATATAACTTTAAATACATACATATTATAAATATAAACAACCGTGACTGGAGTACAAACATTCGTGCTAATCACATAACTGAATGCCCCCAGCAGGAATCGAACCCGCGACCGCTGGCACAACAAGTAGGGTCACTACAAACTGAGCCAAACGTGTCGTCAAAATAAATCTTGAACTTACGAATATTTTAAAAATTATTACCTATTTAATTTTTTTCTTTTCAAACGAAATGAAGACTCCCTTCACACCTCGGTTTTGGTCTTATAGTAAAGTACCATTTTTAAAATATTTCTTTCCATTATATAAATATTTAAGGAATTAAATAATTCTATTGATTTCCACTAACAATAATTGTTAGAAATTATCTCCAAGATAAAGCATCCTCTCTCGTCCATAATAAACCACAGTACATGCTATCGTCAGCATCAACACGGCTATTTAAAACAATGAATTTTCAGAGTCACTTCAGCAAGCCGTGAGTCTAAATCGTTGTTTGGTAGTTAGGGTCGAGTTCACTCGAGGCATTGTCCACCCTAGTCTGTAGCTCGAGTTGGGTGGACAATGCCTCCGGCTAACACGACGTGGGTTGCTGCAGTACCAGGCATCAGGCATCTGTTAAATAATAGAAAACGTCTTAATACCTACTTGAAATATATTCAATTCGGAGTCGAATCTGTACATTAAATATTTTTTGGAAAATCTTATTGAAGTAGTCATTATTATCGATACAGAGGCCGAAACTACAGTTTTTACATTTTTTGTCTTTCTTTCTCTCTGTGACCGCATCACGAGAAATTCACTGGGCAGATTTTGATGAAATTTGGTATGACGGTAGCTGGTTTTTCGGGTCAACATACATATAGTATACTTTTTACTGCGGAAAAATATTTCATCTCTGAGTAATCTATAATAAACGTTAAAGCGATCCTGCGACGCCCTATTAAGACGGGGGAAGGTTTTGTTGGGTTTTAGTGGGTAGTACTGGCTTTTCAAGCCGGTGAGTCCCACATAACCACCTGTATGTGACTATGTCTACAGGTGGTATGCGTAAAGCATTTCCCAACATTAAAAAAAGAGGCTGCAGGTCCGGAGCTCCTAAGGACGAACTCTGGATCAAGTCGAGCACAATTATAAACTCGAAGTGATCAACAAATAAATTATTAAAAGTCATAAAATAGTAAAACTTACCACAGTTTTGATGTAAACTAACTAGAATGAATGTTCTCTTCCTTTTATAAACAAATATAAGTGAAGTCTTTCAATTATCTTTGATAAAAATGATTAATTATTGCGATTAAATCGATACAACGTAACTATCGTAACGTTTAGGGCCGGCGCTGACTGACGTCGCGGCACGGCACGGTAAAGGATTTTGTTTGTGATCAAGTTTTTTTTGTTCTTATTTCAATAAGTTTAGAATTCATATGATGTTCTCCCGGCCGACTCCGGCCACGGCGGCCAACCTCATTCAGACTAGCCAACTGCGCAGGAGATATTATAGTGCACAAGTGTACGCACAGACACAACGTGCACTCACTATTCCTGTCACTCTCATACTCCGGTGGGACGACCACTCGACACGACCGGTGAGAGTAAAGGCGCAGAACCGACGGCTTTACGTGCTCTCCGAGGCACGGGGGTGAAACACCGCCAACTTCTCAACTTCGGGCTGTTACTGGGGCTTACTATACAGAAAGACTCAGTAACTAAACTTGGCCCGACCCGGGACTCGAACCCAGGACCTCCGGGTGTTCAGCCGTACATGCAAGCCACTACACCACCGAGGCAGTTTCAGAATTCATGTTACTTTATTTCGATACAATCATACCGCGGCACGTCGTGGCATGCCGCGAGTCACACCAAAGGGTCCTTCGGGCTGCCGAAACAGGCCTAGCCGTGCCGTGTCGAGCCACGACCGCAGTCAGCGCCGGCCCTTATATATACTCTTTTTATAGTTCCGACTAGCAACTCACTCTCGCTCCGCTCGCGTTTGCCTCTAGTTACGTTTTAAAGTTTAGTATAGATTTCTCAAAAATGAGATATTTTCCCGCGGTAAAAAGTATCCTATATGTTGACCCGGATAACCAGCTATCACGATACCAAATTTCATCAAAATCCCTCGAGTTGTTTTTTTGTGATGCGGTAACAGACAGACAGACAAAAATTCTAAAAACTATAGATTCGGTCTCTGTATTGATAATAATGTCTATTTCAATAAGATTTTTCAAAAAATATTTGATGTACAGATTTGGCTAAGTTACAATTTTATTATATGTACCTATCTTAACATTTTAGATTGTTTTTGGGTAAACCCAGATAAGACTAAGTTTATCAAAATTAGATTTTATAAAACAAATTGATTAGTAGGTAAGCTTTAACCTATTGAGCTGGTAATTTTCTTCACATTTTTTTATCCGTATTAATATTATAAATGTGAGTTTGTGAGTATGGATATTTGTTACTCTTTCACGCCAGAAGGGCTGAACGGATCTGAATGAAATTTGCATGGACGAATTAGAGACTGGACCTGACATAAAATACAAATGTATGAAAACTAGTTCAACCAAGTGACGCATAACGCACACAAAGATTTTATTACATTATTATAAACACTGATACACAATACAATATTTCTAGTGCTTGAACGTAATCGATAAAATACATATATCGATGAACCAATGAATGACATTTTAGACATTTGTAAGCATAGTCATCATATTTTACATCTTTTAATTTAAAATATCTGTGTTTATTATAATAAATTAAAATAAATGAATTAAAGAGACAATAATAATGTGTCAAATAATAATAATTTTTTAATTTGATTTATATAAATACGATGGCATTGATGGCAACATTCTATTGGCCTATAATAATGTTAATAAACAAATGAATATCGGGTGTATATTCCATTAATATATAATAAATATTATTTTGTAAAGATTAAAAAAATATTAAGCTAATTTAATTAAATAAAGTGATTTTGTTGATTTTGTTATTGAACTATTTTAATTGGCAATTAATTGTCTCGGGTAGTTATAAAAATGTAACACTGTCCTAATATTGCTCAGTTATTAATAAACATTTGTGAAATTAGGGAAAAGAAAAAGTGATTGCAAATTGTGAAAAAGTGAGTGTTGGATCGTGAAAGTAAAATAAATAGTGCAAGTGGTAAAGTGTTTTATTACAAATCGCCAACCCAGAAGTTTAGTGCTAAAACATTATTGTTTGATTTGTGTAATTTATGTGTTGAAATAAAATGATCTGTATTATTATTACAATGGAATAATATTCTAAAGTATATAAATGTGGTATAAAATAAAATAAAAAATTAAGTACACATACTAATTATAATTTTTGCATTTATATTTTTATTTGATTTAGAAAATATTTTTACAAATTTATTGTCATCAGATTATAGGATACTGTGATAAAAGTATTTTATGTTATTGTACTGTACAAATAACACAATTTGTTCAGTTATTTCGTCAAATATCGATATATTTTTCGACATTGTCAAGCACTAGTCGATGTCAAGTGGACTCACTCGACAGTTTTGTCATTTGTTCTTAATGGTATAATCCAGCCATGTTATGATGGTTGTCAGATGTCAACAATACATAAAAATATCGACTATATTTAACATAGTTGGATAATATGACATTTTATTTTACATTTAATTAAATTTTGTAATAAATAACAATAAATGTAATAAAATAATGTATTTACAAGTGAAAAGAAATAGTGCTGCTTCCGCCGTTATAGTTTTTACACCATTTAACAGAACATTTAGTCATTTTTGGGAGATGTTTTGTTGACAAGTAAGTGCTTGAGACTGACACAAAAAACAAACGACCTAGGCTAGGTAGACCCTGGTTACTGACATGACCGGTAAAGGTACGTCCGCTTATATGTCTAGTCCAGTGGTTAATTCGTTCATGGAAATTTGGTACAGAGATAGATTATAGTCTGGAATAACACATAGGCTAATTTTTATCCCGGAAAATGTACGGGTCCCGTAGGATAGGTTTGTTTTTGTTTTCTTAGTGACTTTATAAAATTCCCACGATTCATCACGATGTCGGTCCGCGATGAACTCTGAAATTGTTTGTCCAGTAATAACGATTTTTTTAAATGTGTTATTTGTTCCAACTTAAAAGATAGAATAGTTTTTATCCCGATTATTTCCTTTTTTTATTGCAAATTTAACGTTTTTCATACGTGTGCCACAGCAACGCGTGGCCGGGTTTGCTAGTTTAAGTACCTACATAAAGTGGCTTATACATCGTAATTTCAAATACGGTTGTCGGGTTTAGTTCCGATTCCTGCCAAGAGATGGCGCTACTAGTAGGTTGCCTCATTTCTGAATCACGCTGGCAAGATGTTTTCTTTAAAATACATGTCTGTTGTAAATTTCCAATTTTGTAAAACGGTCTATAACAGAGTTCGATACTCAAGTGATTCAATTAGAGTGATCAAGTAGTCGGCAAGTATTAGGTAACCCACGGTTTCATATTCAAATTGATCCAAAATCAAAAAGCCGTACTCTAGAATGAAATAATTTATCCTTTAAAGTTAATTAAAAGGTAAGAAAAACAAAGTGACTTAGAATTAATATATTTACAAATTACAATACAAGTTCTTATTAAGTAAGCACAAAGTTGCTTTTGGGGCATTTCACGTGAAGCGGACAACGAAAAAAAAGTGAGGTTCTGAAATTCGTTCATATTAGGCATAATTATTCGAACCTTTTGGGAGATATGAACGTGTAGGTACACATAATATTTTTTTTAACTGAGGTTTAGTTGTCAAGTTAGGGGATCCCAAAAAAATATTATTACTAATTCTTTAGACTTAATCAGATTGAAGGAAGGGGGTTTTTGGATTTTTTCATATTGAAGTAATATATACATATAATAAAATTCTAACTAAGTCGAATCTGTACATTAAATATTTTTTGGAAAATCTTATTGAAATAGACATTATTATCGATACAGAGTCCGAACCTATAGTTTTTAGAATTTTTGTCTGTCTGTTACCGCATCACAAGAAAACCACTGGACAGATTTTGATGAAATTTGGTATGATGATAGCTGGTTATCCGGATCAACATATAGGATACTTTTTACCACGGGAAAATATTTCATTTCTAAGAAAAAATACAAAAACTGCAATGTAAGAGTATACTAATATGTAAAACCTAAGAATTTGTTTTGGTCATCTGAACGCGGGCGGAGCCGCGGGCAATGCTAGTTACAAATAAAATAATAAATGTAGTGTTCTGTATAGAAAAGGAGAAACCCATTTTTGGGCCCTGACTAGGAAGGATTATTCCATTAAAATCTTAATTTTATTTGCAACAGCCAAGTTAAGAAAAAATATATCTTATTTATTTTGTAAAACGTCTATGTCTTTATAAATGAAATGATTTTATAGAACTGATCTATTAAAAAATATATAATCAATTTATTTGCGATTTGCTGCTGTGCAGTTTGCCTACATTTTTGTATAATTTAGACTGAATTATATTTTAAGTATAACGTTAAAAATAAAACGAAAATCTAAAACATGATTTATTTTTAACGCTTAATAAAAACCTTAGATATTAAATATCTGAATACGAAAATTGTATGACATATTATTGTCATTTGCTTTTCGTATTTGTACGCAAGTAAATGTGTTGTAACCGAATCCTTATCTCTTATCGAATTTCTTGTACTTCTGCACGTATTTCGATAAATATTATTGATTGAATACGTAATGAGTAATAACGCAATTCCGATCAATAGATGTCAATACAAATAATTTAAAAGATTTTCCCGAGTTATAGTGATTTAATTCTTGTGTCGTTGAGTATGTATCAAGTTCAACAGGCCCTTACATATTTTTGTTCAAAATAATGAATTTCATTTTAAATTAAGGTATTAAATAATCTTATAATGACACAAATAGGTAGAGAAATAACACATAATCAAAATTATTGAAATATAATCAACGTTTTAATGTCTTCACATCAACCAGCCAGCTTTAACAAGCTCCATGTACCTCGCTCAGTGCGACATGTACTAACTCTAATTGATTTATCTCCTAAATTAATTAAGATCTCTTTCTATAATGTTTATGATAATATATATAAAGCTTACATTTGCAGTAAAAAAATTAAAATGGTTGAAGTTATTAATAATTTTATTTAAAATATTTACTTCCAGTTTCACACTAAAAAATAATTCAAATTTGGAATCTGATTAAAAAAAACCAGTAAATTTTCGATACAGAACGCTACATTTATTATTTTATATCTAATTACTTCAATATGAAAAAAGAATCCAAGAAAACCCTTTCTTCAACGTGACAACTAAACCTCACATAATAAATATATTATGTGTACATGTTCATATCCCCTAGAGGTATAAATATGCCTAATATGAACAAATATCAGAATCTCACTTTTTTTTCGCTGTCCGCTTCACATGAAATGCTCCCTTTGCTAAAGACAATAGAATTATTAACATACGGACAAGTAAAATTAATATTTATATAGTCTAATCTAGTCTAATCCACATTACAAAAAAAAAAAACAAATATTATAACATTTAATTATGAAGTTTTATATCAGAAATCACAATTGCTTACAATATCAATTAATTTGAATGTACAAAAGTCTTATTATTATTACACTTTACAATTTTAAGTGACAAAAAATTGTACGTAATTTACTTTAATTTTTTATATAATTAGGGCTAATTTTTATTAGATTTTATTCTGAAGTATATGTGAGTGTTGGGCGACACTTTTAATGATTTAAGGCAGAAGTAACCCAGTGGTAACGTGCTCGCTTGAGAAACCGATTGAAGCGGGTTCAAACCCGGGTAAAATCTATATGTAAGAGTTGTACTTTCTTAGATTTAACATTAAATCTTCTAATATTTGACATTTTATATACATAAAAACTATCTTTTTGTATTTTCGAATTCATTTTGTAATTTGGTGGGTAAGGGAGAATATATAAGAAAATTGTTTTTTTTTAAATAAATCTAATATGATCGAAGCACAGATTAACTCATTTACATAGCAAATACGCATTTTTTAAAATCTCATGTGAGATTAGGAGAGGGGGGATAGGGTAGAGCAAAATCTCACGAAATCTTACCAAGGGGGGAGGGGCGTCTCACATAATTAATAGATGCCCCCTAAGCATCGTGTGTAACAACTATATATGATGACCTTCGAGACATCTAAACCTTAGTCTCTGCCGTGACCATGATTGCTGTAAAGTGTAAAGCATTCGAAATTTCGAGAACCAAAAATCAAAATGAATTCGCAAAAAAAAAAACGAAAAGATAGTTTTATTTAAAATTAATGATAACTTAATAAATCATTTTAAACATGAATACCACTTGTGAAGGAAAACATAATAACTACCACGGTGAAAGAAAACATCGTGAGGAAACCCGCATGTCTAAGAGTACCTAGCAAGTTCTCGAAAGACATGTGAAGTCCGCCAACCCGCACTTGGCCAGCGTGGTGGACTATGGCGTGATCCCCCTCGTATTGAAGGGAGGCCCGTGCCCAGCAGTGGGACGCTAAGAAGGGCTGAATACATACATACATACAATAACTTAATTTAACAGAACAATGCCGTAAGTAAACAGTTTCTAACATTTATATAAAATGTAAATAGAATGAAGCCTGACATTTGAACTATCTAAAATGCGTAGAATCTACTATGTAACATTATTTAACAATAACATATTTAATTTTACCTAAAATATTTTTTTTCTAGATAATTCATGAAGGACTTTAATTACTTATTCTATTAAATGAACGAAAAATTTTATAACACGGAAAGGTGTACAAGTATTACGTAAGTAATAAACTATTTTTTAAGGATTTATTATGAGCGAAAATGACAACTCACCCTCCTCCCTCCGAATATAATTTTTTAATATATTGTCTAGTAACATAAGAACATTCAAATAAAATAAAAAAGAAAGTGCTTCTTATATGCGCTCTATATAAAAAAAAATGTAAAATGGCATGAAAATATCTATAATAGAACAAAATGTTAGACCATTTACCGGTTGGACCTAAGCTTGGCGTCGCACAACTAGTATTTATTGTAGTTATTTCTCTCTCATAAATGTATTATATTATCAGGCGCAAAGTTTACTTTTAGAATATGTGCAGGAAAGGACAAATCGATTGACATCGTTTTTTCGTTATTTGGGGGCGGAAATGAGGCTTTATCAATATACTTTCTTATTAATATTGTTTTGGAAACATTTTTATTACATAGATACGTATACAGCAAAATAAATAAAATATTGAACACTTACGTAATACTTGAACGGCCACAAACGTGACAAATCTAGCCACCGGCTCCTACACTATTGAACACAGGATAAAGCTCAGTCTTCAAATTCACAAATAATTTTCATATAAACAACGCACTAAAGTAGGAAAGCCA
The DNA here is from genome assembly GCA_951806755.1 of Brenthis hecate. Taxonomy (NCBI): domain Eukaryota; kingdom Metazoa; phylum Arthropoda; class Insecta; order Lepidoptera; family Nymphalidae; genus Brenthis; species Brenthis hecate. Next base: position 1,497,418 of record OX638256.1, read on the forward strand.
TATAAAATTGTATATCATTCTTATGAGAGTGTGTGTTCGATTCTCTTTAGAGGTAATCTTTTACATGCAACATGCGTTTGATTTTGCTACGCAAGTATTATCTATGCAATAAGGAATGAGATTAGAAATGGCGGCTAATTTAGGCTATACTGTTAGCGTAAGTTAGTTTAAACGACAACAATTATTTTGGTTATAACCTCCTAAAAATAAACTTAAACATTTTATCAAAAAAAAGTTGATAGACTGCGAAAAAAGAGCAATACTTTTCGAGCGAAAGTATTATAAGACACGCCATTTATCCCATTCTTTTGCGCCAATAACATATTTTACCTTTATTGCAATCACACGCATACTCCCTATTGAATTAAAATCTATTAGTTTTATAGCCTTTCCTACTCCAGTACTAAGTTCACTAGAAGTTCAACACCAGTCATGTACACAGTCCCCGTGACAACGCGACCGAGTGACGTATCTCCCGGTCAACGACCTCAATCATCTCAGCAGATCCTCAATCTTGCTCACAGCCTCCGGACTCAACGCCAAGTTATCACATAGAACCAACGAGATCTCATCCCCTATAGAATTCCTTAAAACCCCCTTGGGAAGATCGTGGTACACCAGGAAGGAGGTCAGAATCCTTTTGATTTCATCATCGCACGTACTAATCTTTCGATTACTGGGCATTCCTAAATATTTTCTAAGGAACGGTGTTATTTTCATCTCCCATTTGTCGAATATTAGGGATATTTTTTGTTTTATTGCTAGAGTGAATTCTGTAGATATTAGCGGTTCGTTCTGCGAGTCCAGACCATCTACCGTCATTTCGGTCGACACGCGTTTGTTATGGCTGTCTACTTGGGAGAGAAGCAGTTTAATTTGCCACATGTGATAGGAAGTTGGCTCGGTCTTCATTGTTTTTATTATCTGCAACAATAAAATAGGTTATCTGTAAATGCATACATATTAACGTTTAAATTATGATATTGATATTATAAATATATATAGTCTATCTATTACATACTAACCGTTAAAACGTACCTAGGCACCAATCCGAACTAAGCGAGATGGACTCTCTAATCGGTTATAATTTTTAAAGATATAGCTAATTAAACTACGCGTGCAAAGTGGAAAACACTAGTTAATTAAATAAAATATTATCTCACCTTCAAAAACGTAGTCCAGATAGGCAAAGCACATAGTATATCTTTCACGACACACTCGTATGTCACCATACTCAAGCTCTGTATATATTCCTGTTCGTCCTTCGAATACTTCCTGCAGACACATTGCCTCGGTACCAACACTTCATTCTTAACACCTTTCCTCTTCTTATTCACCAACAAACAATCCCCGCATATATCATTATTAGAACCCCTATTCAAATAATGTTTGACAAAGTTTTTAACTTTCTCGTCGTTCGTGAACAGTTCTATGTTCTCTGGTGTGACCGACCAGATGTTAGCTTTGTCCAGGGTGAAGGTTTGGGCTAAGATGGTCATGAAGCCGTCGGGATCGTCGAGGTACGACAGACAGCCGGCTCTCTGTTTTATGTCTATACACCATGTGTATTCTAGGAATGTTCTGGAAAGACGAAAGTTTTATTAGTTTTTGTTAAGCTGTTTTATTTATTTTTTAATTTCAAATTATATTAGGAAACAAGTATTAAAGTCGGTCGGTGTTGTGGGATACTCGGTAAGAACGAAGTTCTTTTCGCTTTCCATGGCTTATAAATTAGCACACACGCTTTTAGTAAATAATAAAAAGTGTCGTGACGGTCGAAATATTACACTTGTTTTCGTTTAGCTCTCAAATTGCATGTGGAGTTTACCTTCAAGTAATTGTTACACTATTACAAGAGTATCAAAGATTGTATACTGATTATATAAACCGTGTAAACAATTGTTGCTGAACCTAAATAAATAAATAAATAAATAAATAAATTTCACCAGTGTGTCGTGTATAACGTGCGATGAGAAAACTTATTCCAAAACTAAATTTAATAATCCATATTTGGAAAATGTGGTTGAATTATTTTTAGTATTAGCTTGACTTTCAGATTTTGACACAAAAGAAAAAACATAAAAAAATATTTTTTTAAAGTCAATTAAATACATTAATTAAAAAGTATGTTTATTGAGAGTAAATAATATACGAAATATAGATAACTTAAGTTCAAAACACACATATACCATTTTTCTTCGACCTTACACATGAACGAAGCCTACAATAGCGTGTAAGCAAAAAAAACAACAACAACTTACTTCAACTGATCCCAGTTGTGGTCTCTATGGAAAGTGATAGGCCAGTATCTCGGGTCGTTTATTTTCACCTCCCGAAGTGTATTGAGCTCGGGTATGATACAGGGGGCTTTCATTTCTTTCACGGCGCCCGTTAGATCTATTACCTGAGGTAGGATAAGTGCTGTTAGTACCTATATAACTTATTATCTAGTAGTTAGTCTCTCTCTCTCTCTCTCTCTCTCTCGCTCGCTCGCTCGCTCTCTCTCTCTCTCTCTCTCTAAATACTATTACATATAGCCCTTTTCAAACGTCCCACTGCTGGGATTGGGCCTCTCTTCGATACGAATGCAAGGAATAAATAAATAAATAATCAGAATGCAAGGCAGATTGAGCAATGTCTTTTGAAAACTTGCTAAGTTTTCTCAGACATGCAGGTTCCTCATTATGTTTTCCTTCGCCGAAAGACAAGTGATATACATGTAATTATTTACAAATGAACATATCTGAGGTACAAAACTGGGATTTGAAACCTCTTTAGTCGGATTCCCAAGCGAGAGCGTTATCACTTTGCTATTATACAGCCTTAATACCTATATTATAATATGAACCGATAAATGTTTTATTTTCTTATAAGTGGAGGAATCTAAAAATATTACGTAATATTTTCTTAGAATTAAGCGAATATTTGACATTTTAAATAAAACAGATTTATTTTAATTTTTGCATTAATTAATTTTTGCTTTACAACAATCATGGTCACGGGAGTGACTCCCGAAAAGATAGTTTTACCTATACTAATAAGTTTTATCTATACTAATATTATAAAGAGGAAAAATTTGTGAGTTTGTGACGTCGTAAGGGGTAATCTCTGGATCTACTGAACCGATTTAGATGAGATTTGGTAAGAAGATAATTTGTGATCCTGGGGAGGACATAGTATAGTTTTATTCCGGAAACCATCCTTTAAGGGGGTGAAAATGGCGATGAAAGGTCGTATGGGGAAGCAACCTAGGGACGAAGCAAGGGTGAGTCACTAGTTTAAAATATAATTGATAAAAGATTTGATTTATTTAAACATACCTGTATATGCGCGTAGCAGAGCTTGCCGGTGTCGAGGTCGCGCGGCAGCACGAGGCGCGGCTCCACGGCCAGCACGTACAGGTGGCGGAATGCCTGCAGGTGGTATCTGGGGACAAAACATAATAATCATACAAATAAATAAAATACAAGTGTCTGTTTGTAATAACTTCTTCAATCTTCTACCTTCATGGAAGACTATTCCACAAAAATGTATTTAAAAACCATATTTGTTCCTCCTTTATCTATATTCTTTAACTGTACAGGTAAATAACATTGAAGTGTCTGTTTGTGATGTCAAAATAATAGCTTTTTACTAAATACATATATGAAAGTATATACGGTACTTATAAGAAATAAAACAATTAAAAATTTTCCTCTGTCTATCTGGCAATTTGTTCCGGCTAATCTCTGAAATGACTGGACCGATTTTTACGGGACTTTCACTGTCAGATAGTTTATGTTATAAGGAGTAGGAGTTCCGCACAAAAAAAATGAAAACCTATGAAATTAACAAGATCGTACCTAGGGATTAACCCGAGCGAAGCGAGGGTAAATCCTTAGTTAATAATATTTAAAAAATTATAAACACCTAACAATGTTTTATACATATGTATGGACGTAACACAGTACCTATTATCTTCACTGTGAGTGGGGAACTTGGGGAAGAAGGCCGCGATGAGCGCGGCCACCGCCTCGGGCGAGCTGGACAGCGTGGAGCGCCCGCCGCCCAGGAACAGCAGTCCTATCGTGCAGTGCACTGCCATCTGAGGATATTATTGATTGAGGATAGATTTATTAATTATTTGTTTGCATTTGTAATCTTTGTAACTGATGGCCGTATAAGTGCAAGTTTTAAACATATATTTGTGGCATTTGCGAGGTAAGATTGCGTGAAACGATATTTTAAGAATAGAATGGTATGAAATATGAATAAAAGAAAAGAAGGACGATATGTCCTAATGACGACAAGACGAGACACGTGAACATTGTATTATCTGATTTTAAATAGTAATTAGTGTACTATAAACGTTTTTATTAGAATTTCCGGATCCTACATATATTTTTGTTGTTGTATATATTTTTGTAATCGCCTCTTAAAAACCTGCACTCGATTGATTCGGACAACAAAATGTTCATGAAAAAAAAAGGCGTCTTAAGTCCGCCATTTTGAGTTTTAATGATATGTATATGACACTCGCGTTATCAAGGCGAATTTAACAACGTATGAATCATAAAATTCGGTTAAGCCGTTTAGTAATTACGAGGGAACATAGGGTCGGACATACATATACACAGGTCAAACACATAACCCTCAATTGGGCTCCGTTGCAGTCGGGTAAATAAAGACATATTGACCATCGTATAGAGCCGCGGTGCCCAATTTTTTTGGCCACGGTACCCTAATTGATCTTTTTTTTTAATGGATCTCCATTTTGATAATAAACTGATTGTGTGTGAAGTATAATGAGTTGTTATGGGTTGTATTATAACATGTTTTTCCGTGGGAATGAGGTAATCTCCCGCGGTATATCGTAGCCTATGTCATTCTCCAGCTCACCAATTATTTCCAGACAAAAGATCACACCAATTCGTTACTCTGTTTCGATGTTAAAGAATAACAAAAGAAACAAAAACACACACACACATTACAAATTTATAATATTTATAGAGGACGCGACCTACCACAAAACGCATGCTATAAAAATACAGTTTTAGATCGTTGTACAATTTATTAATATAATATGATGATACATTGATAATAATCGATGATAATGGATGCAGCCGGTTTGGTTATTGTCCGAATATTCACCGATTGTAATATGAGGATAGGATGAGATTAGCATTATAGCTTAGGTGTTCGGTAACAACTTTTGGACCGAACAATATTAGTATGGATATCATCAGAATTAGGTTTCATGTCTGACAACGTTTCATTTAACGGGACGGGAATCCTGTTCGGGATCCGCTGCCGTAGGGGTGTACCTGCGCGCCGTGCGTGAGCGGCGCGGGCGCGGGCGGCGCGCGCGGCGCGGCGGGCAGGCGCGCGCGCAGGCGCCGGCACACGCGCAGCACGCTGATGTCGCCGCGCCCCGCCATTATCTGGGACACGGGTATATATTGCCGTTAGTACCATAGATATTTTTGTTTTTATTTCGTTTTAAATCCTACTTTATTATTGTAAGTTTGTTTCAGTGGAAATACAGGTTAACTAAATGTGTTAACATTCATTTTATCGGCGATGATGTTTCTAACCTAAATTATTTTATGACTTTTTTGAATAAATAATGTGAGATTTTTTTAATTCCACAGCTTACGTTATACATTGATACTCTATTCTTGCCTACAATCTTTTTTCATGTAAACTAGTCACCTGTTATCGATATACCGTATACCGGTCAGAGTAAAGATACCTGTGTTTATAGCCCTAATGTAAATAATATAAAAATAGATATATTGAAAACATAATAAATAATGATAAAGAAGGCTAGACTAATAATAATAAAAGGCAGGTTATAGGTTATATATTATCATGCCTCTACCAAAGGGAGCGGAGCAGTAATCATAAATGTCAACAAATCGGGCAGACTTCCATACAATATTGTAAAACTGATATTTATAATCAAAGAAAGGGTATAGCCGGATAAGTATAGCGAACCGGCCCCCTACCGACAACATATATCGAAACTTGTGTCAATAAGGGCTTGATGTAGAAAAGCGATTAATACCTAAAACCTCACATAAGTTTTAAGTTTCCAGCTTTGAAGGTTTCCGAGATATGCCATTTTGAACGAAACTCATAGTTACGCTCATTTTTCTTCATATCTCAAGGTCAAAGTGGAGTACGGCAGTGAAACTTATATGAATCGCTTTACTACATCAAGCCCTTATTGACACAAGTTTCGATATAGATTGGCGGTAGGGGGCCGGTACACTATACTTATCCGGCTGACCCTTTAACGCGTATGAAACCGTGGGGCACAGCTAGTAAAAATAAAAAACAAACTAAGCCCCCTCACCATGCCGGCGGCCAGCAGGCACACGGCGGTGCACAGCTCGAGCGTGGTGGCGCCCGCCAGCTCGGCGCCGCCGCGCGCGCCCACGCGCAGCAGCAGCGCGGCGTGGCGCAGCGCCGCGTCGCGCGCGTCCGCGTCGCCCGAGCCCGCGAACCGCAGCCCCATCGCGAAGCACGCGCCCGCTATTATGTTGCAGTACGCTTGGCTGTGGACGGCGACACGCACGGTAGTAAAGGTAATGACCTTCCGACCGACTTCATTTGGACGGTCTCGTTGAGACTAGACCGAATAACTAAACTTGATCTCGAACCCGGGACCTCTCGATGAGCCATGCCCGCTAGCAACTACACCACCGACGCGGTTATCGCACACACGCACACTATATGTATAATTTTTATTATTATATATCATGTATTCGGATAAATAAAGTTGAAGTGTTTATTTGTAAATAAAAGTATATAGGGTACTTATAATATATTTTTTTTATCTGTCTGTCTGTTTGTTCCAGGTAATCTCAGCAACGGCTGAACCAATTTTGGACGGAACTTTCATTGGCAGATAAAGCTTGCGTATATTGCAATAAACTTACCGTTACATATGTACATTTCTATACTAATATTTATAAAGAGTTTGTTTATTTGTCTTTTTGTCTATTTATCTGTCCGTCTGTTAGTCTGTTTGTTTGTTTAAACGTACTAATCTCATGAACCACTAATCCAATAGAAAAATTCTTTTTGCATATTATAAAAAGAATCCGTTTATTGAGGAAGGCTAAGGTCGCTATTATTACAATAAACTTGACTCGAGATGAATTAGTTATACAAAAAAAAACGATATTATATTACGATATGATGAACGATATTATTTTTAAATAAAATAAATATTTATATAAAAATATACTTGAATCTTGAAAATAATCACAAAATAGTAACATACTTCATAGCCTCATAATCGATGTTGTCTTCAGTAGGTTTGACGAAACAGTACGGCTTTATTGTGGACGGCACTTGGCTTTCCACCCATTCTTCACTCGCCTCTATTTCGTCCCATAGCACCAAACCTGTCGGAACATTTCATACATTTATTATCTATACTAATATTACACAGAGGTAAACTTTGTGAGTATGTGATGTTGTAGGTGGTAATCTCTGGATCTACTGAACCGATTTAGATGTGATTCGGTAAGAAGATAGTTTGAGACCGCGGGTAGGACATAGGATACTTTTTATCTCAGAAATCATCCCTTAAGGGGGTGAAAATGGGGATGAAAGTTAGTATCGGGAAGCAAGCTAGGGATGAACCCGAGCAAAGCGAGGGTGAGTCGCTAGTAGTTTATACAATACTAGCATTTTTCCGAGGCTTCATCCTCGAAATACAAATAAATTAAATTTCTTTAAATATATAGAATGAAAACGAATGTTCCTTTGTCACGTATTGAACGTTTTTGACGCGGGAATGTTTGTAGATGGTTTTAGACTAGGTATTTTTTTTTTAAATTTCATACACTTTTCAAAATTTTTTAGATTTTTTCAATTTTTTTCCGCCATTAAAAACAAAAGACGTTTTCACTTAAGCGTTGGCGGGCGGAACCGCTGGACTGCTTCCATACATTGTCAACATAAAAGTACCAGGGCGACATAACACAACAGGCGGTTTACCTCTAGCTATAACCCTCAGCATGAGCAGGTCGGGGCGCACGAAGTCCAGCAGGTAGGCGGTGGCCGGCGGCCGCAGCCAGGCCGCCACGGCCGCGCTGCCGGAGCGCAGGTACATGAGGCCGAGCGCGACCGTCGCGCCCGGCGACGTCACGTCCAGGTTGACGGTGCCGCCCTCGCGGATAGCGAACGAACTGTGCTTGTATCTGTCCTTTTGTGAACCTGTATAGTGTATTATTAGTTAATATTATGTTTTAACAGCTTTAAATTTGTATTATTTTTAAACAATTCAAAGTCGTTTAAGGAGTTTTTTGGAACTTGAACCCGGGAGACGTACACACCAATGAGGCGGATGTAGTGTAAGTACATAAATTCATTCATTCATTAATACAGTAAATAAAGCAAATATTTGTGAAAAAATCTACATTCTTAGAGTTACACAAATATTTGACATTTGATTTAAATATATTATTGTGATTAAAGGCTCCTCTATATTAATGTTCGCAGTTCATCGTTCATAATAAAAATTCTGTATAAACAAGAACGAAAAAATTGGAAAAAAATGTCTAGAAAATGTGCACACACAACACAAACACACCCGATAGCAGGCCAATTATATACCACATATAACAATAAGTGTCCGCACCAGTGAAAGCCCTGCGGTCGCCGCCCAGCATGTACGTGCGCAGGCGCGGCGCCACGTGCGCCAGGTGCGGCGCCGCCGCGCCCGCGCGCAGGCACACGAAGCCCAGCGCCAGCCCCGCCGCCAGGGCGTAGCCCTCGCGCTCCACGCAGTTCTCCATCTCCGGCCCCGGGGGCTTCCCTGGACATGGGACGACATGTTTACATAAAAAAAAATTAAAGAGTGCCTGTATGAATGTGTACACGCGCAAGAAGTAAAACTTCTGTAGGTTATCGGCACTCTTTATGAAATTCAATTTATGTTTTAAATAATTGGCGTAGGTGATATACTAAAAATAACGCATATTAGACATATTACAATCATATATTTGTAGAATATCATTTAAGGAAAGAATATAATATTATATATCATTTGTCAGACAATAACGACAGTTACAATGGCACATTATCATACCAAAGTATAATTGGCCAAAATATTATTTTTATTTTTAAAACAACAATTATCACTTCCGTTCCATTCATCGTAACCCCCAAAAACACCAAACCTCCAACGACAACCCACCTATCTCGTTGAGCAGCACCTGTGCGTAGTGCGCGTGCGCCGTGCGCGTGTACAGCAGGCCCACGCCCAGCAGCGCCGCCACCAGCACGCCCTGCTGGATGTCCAGCTCGATGGACGTGGCCGGCAGCAGCGGCTCCAGGTGGATGCTCATCATTTTCGTCGCTTGCACGTCCATTGTACCTAAACATCATCTACTATTCATATACTACTTCTTTGACTCTTCTTCTTTCTAAAACTACATATCTGTATATTTAGGTATGGACTGGAGCCATGGCTCCGACTCGCACTTGGCCAGTTTTTATTTTTTTCTTAAAATTGTGAATTAATTAAAAATGTATAAAACAATAATTAGACTTGCTCAATTGGCAAATATATTTTTTGCCACACGATTTTTGTTTAATCTTTTAATTTAGGACTCACGCATGAAGGGTTTCGTACCATTATCTATAAAAACAGCAAAAAATCACGTTTGTTGTATGGGAGCCCCCTTAAATATTTATTTTATTGTTTTTTTTTGTATTTGTTGTTATAGCGACAACAGAAATATATCGTCTGTGAAAATTTTAACTGTTTAACTATCATGGTTCATGAGATACAGCCTAGTCAAAGACGGACAGACGGACGGACAGCGGAGTCTTAGTAATAGGGTCCCGTTTTACCCTTTGGGTACGGAACCCCAATAAACTACTATAAAATACTCTGTTATGAACGCAGAACCCGAACCATACTCGAAACGCGCGGTTTCTCGATAACCAATCACAGCGCGAGGACCTTGGGTCCCCATCAGCTGCTGGCATACCTCGATAAGCTTTGTTTCTCGCACCTATTTCTACGCATAAGACTTTTTAAACTTTATTTATGTCTGGGAATGGTTTAAAACCGGTAAATTTGTCTGGCGATTTGCAAGTATTATTGAAAATTACTCAATATATACGTGATTAAAATTTCAGATTGCCAAAAGTATATTTTTGGGAATTTTAATAAAGTATCTTTGGAGAGGTCTGGCAATACTTTATAATCGACAAAAACGTCTGGGGTTCTTTTTTTGAATCATATGAAAACTAAATTAAAATATTAAACAAAAATCAAGTTGCCAAAAATATGTATTTTAGGATATTTTTTTGCAAATGTTATATACTGCGCAGTAACCAAATAACCGATAAATCTATACCAGACTCGCGGGACTGGGACTCGCCAATTCACGAAATTATATTTTTTCACAATTTCAACTTGCCTAAAGGACCTTCCCAAAATTCGTCGCCAGCTCGTCGCTTTTTACTATTATAAAATAATCTATTTATTATTTACTAGTGACTCACCCTTGCTCTGCTCGGGTTCGTCCCGGGTTTAGTATGGATTTCTTAGAGATGAGATATTTTCCCACAGTAAAAGTATCCTTTATGTTGATCCGGATCATCATACTGCTATCATCATACCAAATTTCATCAAAATCCTTCCAGTGATTTTTCCGTGATGCGGTAACAGACAGACAGACAGACAAAAATTCTAAAAACTATAGATTCGGCCTCTTTATCAATAATAATGTCTAATTCAATAAGATTTTCCAAAAAATATTTAATGTACAGATTCGGCTCAGTTAGAATTTTATTATATGTATAAAGCTCGCAGTCATCTAACCAGCACATACCTCGATACGTAGCGGCCAAACCCAGTAGCAGTCCAATACTGATCATCTCGTGGCATTTGACGAGATACTCGTACATGTTCATGAATGGCATATCCTTCAAGTGGCCGTTGAGACCCAGCGCCAGTAAGAAGCCGGCGTGTTCCGTCGACATGTCCTGTGTACCCTGAAACGTTTGTTTATAGATTTTCTTAAATATTAAGAAATAACCAAAAATAAATGTATAATAATATGGTGAAATTTATTACTATTTTATTTTCAGTATTTTTAATTTTAATATATTGGTAGGTAGGTACATTTTTTATAACTACAGTGCTTATAGTGGAATCTCTTTCTATCACATAAAAACTTTTTTGAAAAAAAAAAATAACAACAGACTTCCAGGCACTGAAATGTAAAAAATAACTAAACGGGGGTTTTCATTTAGAATCGATACCTAATCAGATATTTTCGAAGTCGGTGCCAGCCGATGCAAAGCAAATCTATTTTGATACGTAAAATACATCACAAAATGATGTATAATATTTTAACTATAATTAGAGTTCATACCAAATCATATTTATTATTTACCTATTAGATATTCATATCTTAAAATATTGTAAGCTGGCATCGATTTCGAAAATATCTGATTAGGTATCTATTGTAAATGAAAAGACCGGCTTAGTTATTTTTTATATTTTAGTGCCTGGAGGTCGGTTTTTTTTAAGTTTTATTTTTACATTTTTAGTGTAGACGTAATAAGCAGGTAATTTGTAAGAAGAAAGTTTTTTAATATCATATTCGATTAAGCAATTTATTTAAGAAAATAATTTATTGTTGATGTTAAAAAAAATTTAATGGGAACCTGGAAGTATAGTTAAAATTAAAAAAGAATTTTCAAAATCGGTTGAGGCGTCTTGTAGTAATCGATGAACATACATTTAAAAAAAAGATTCCGATCAATTGAGGATCTCCTCCTTTTTTATGTCGGTTAAAAATCACTCGTCACTGACCCTGGGTTTATTGTATATGATCCAGCCGGAGTTTATTTTGGGTAGCGATACAGACACCAAAGGTCTTCCACCACAACGTTATCGGAATATTTTATGTATAAAATTTCCATGTCACAATGTTAGTTACCAAACTCCTCCGAAAAGGCTTTACCGATTTTTACCAACTTTTATATGCGTAGACAGTAGGTCTGAGAATCGGCTACTATTTATTTTCCATACCCCTAAGTGATAAGGATAATCCTGTGGTCCTCCCAGACCCCACCCCATATATATATTTTTTATTTTATAATTTGATTTTTTTTAGTTATATTATTGTTATTTAAGTTATTTTCATAGTATTTTTATTTTGCAGTAATGTTTGATTGTTGCAGTGTTTTATGTTCTTAAAGTTAAAATTCATTTTAATACTTATCATATTTACTGTAGCTATGATATATTTATAGGTGGAAACGTTATTGGTGTGAATTTATTGGATTGTGACTATATAATATACTATTCCACTGCTTTTTCTCCGAAAAAAAAACATGGAGTTTCTTATATACTATTCCGTCACAAAATGACTCCGTACAAACCCTGGGCTTATTGTATATGATCCAGCTGGAGTGTATGCTGGCGCCGGTCATGGGCACGAGCGCGAGGCCGGCGGCCACGCCGTTGTGGAAGGTGGGCCACAGCAGGCAGTGCGGCGGCGTGTCGCCCGCGCCCAGCGTCACGGCGTGGCGGCGCGGCGGCGGCCCGCGCCCCGACACGCACAGCCGCGGCGGCGCCAGCGGCTCCGTGGGCGAGCACGGCAGGCTGCGCAGCGTCACCATGCCTCTGGGGACAGATTCGTTCTTTCTCAAATAAGCCGGCGAGAGAATGAGATAGAAAACATTACGAATAATGTGTTATGTAATATTTATGTTATATAAAATGTAAAATCACTTTTAAACTTGGTAAAAAAAAAACTAATCTTATTACTTATAAAAATAATTATTTATTACTGTGAGATGAATGTACGATATTTTCGTTCTGTTTGTTTGGAAAAAATATGAGAGTAAAATTTTTACGATATGCGCGCACACTGACAGCCAAATAGCGACTTCATGAAGTTAACTGATAATTGTTTGTTGCCATGGTAACAAATGATATATAATATTATATTGTTTCCTTAAATGATATTCTATAAATATATATATGATTGTAATATGCCTTATTTAGTTATTGTAATAATTTATCATTCCTTTTACAAACAGATACTTGTGACATACGGGATGAAATCTTTCGCTATTTTTGCTCTGTTACGCCAAAGAAGTTATAACATCTTACGTGCATACATAAGTACACACACACGTTTTTTTAATAACCTTTATTGCTTCTGAATTAAGGCTATATCACTATTATTTATAATTTCTTATTGATAAAAATATATACATATTACATATATAGCTTACCTGGCGACTGGCAAAGCCATAGTTCTAGTACTTATAGCGTATAAATACTTCTCTTGCTCTTCTATGAAGTCGTGATCGGACACTTCGGGCCGTTGAGTTAGATTAATTGTTACGGGTATCGATGATTGGAGGAGATTGAACACCTCTGTCATTCTGAAAGAATATTACAAATTATAAATAAACCCTTCCTATGGTATGTTTAAAATATAATAATAATTTTAAATAAAACTATCTTTTCGGATTTTGTCGCGGATTTATTATAACAAAATAAATCCGCAACAAAATCCGAAAAGATAGTATTATTTAAAATGTCAAATATTCGCGTAAATCTAAGAAAGTATTATATAATAATAACTCAATATAAAAAATAATTAGAAGTACGTAAAAGAGACTAAATAGATCTGTTTACATACTTCAAATTTCATTGTTTTTCTTCTTTTAGAAATCTTTTAGAAAATTTTATGGGACTATATTGGGATATTTATGATTTTAATAAAATACAGGTTAACATATCGTTAAACGTTGCTGTAAAGCATTCGAAACAACGGGAACCAAATATGACAGATGGTACCTACCGTTTAAAAATACCACTTAATTTCTTACATAAATAATTAAACACATCTCACCTATGATCCTTCGGATACAACAAGCTCAACAGCTTTGTATACAGATGTTCCATGCCCGTGGTGGTGTCGTCTTCGCCCTTGTGCTGCGGCTCCACCGTCGGGTGCGGGATCTGCGTGTACGCCGTCTCTTTCTCCAACACTTCTAGTGCTAACGCTGTTAGAAAGAGATAGAAAATAATTAAGAGCCACAACTTATAAATTCATACTAATGTTATAAATGCAAAAGTAACTCTGTCTGTCTAATTATCTGTTACGTTTTCTAGTCTAAACTACAAAACCAATTTTTATGAATTTTGGTATTGACATAGATGGGACCTGGGAGAAGGATATAGGCTACTTTATATCTCCCAAAAGACAAGAAAAAAATTGACTGAAACACATGAAAACTTCATAAACAAATAAACTGAAACGAATTCAATGAACAAACAAAACACCACTCACATTCCATATACTCATCAGTGGACTTGATGGTGGCAGCGATCTCCGTCTGCAGCGCCAGGTCCTCGCGCATCACCAGGTTGTAGGCGGCGGGCGGCCAGTCCGCCGGCGGCGCGCTCTTGCAGCGGGAGAAGATCGTGATCAGGCACAGCGCCAGCGCCGGCGGCAGGTTGTCTATGTCGCGGGGGGTTATACCTGTGGGATGTATCATTTGTGATTAGATTTATACGTTACGTATTAATTACTTTTATGGGTACCACTAAGACTTTTTTCTAAAATAAAAGTAGCCTATGTTATAAGCCTTATAATAGCCAGCTACTCGCCAGTGAAAGTCAATCGGTTCGGACATTAGTCAGAACAAATAGACAGATAAAAATTTTAAAAGGTTTGTTTTTAAAACTGAGGAAAAATCTCTACTGTAACATACAAAAAGTATTGGTAGTTTGAACAAACAAGCGGTAAGGTGAAGATATTTTTGATGATTTCTGGTTAGATTTATACAAAATTAGCGATGTCTGCTTATTAACTATGATTGCATGATGTAACCATGATCGCTGTAAATTTTGAATAAAAATATTCGAAGTGTCGGGAACCAAAAATCAAAATAAATCGGAGATAAAATCCTAAAAGATAATTTTTTTATGGTATTCAGTGACATACAAGTAGACAAGCCCACCTGATGGAAAGCGGTAACTGTCGCCCATAACACCTATGGTTCATGCACTTAGGTTTTATGTTACAAAACTGCAGAACCGCAGGTGCGTTGTCACTGTGAGGACTAAGATGTTATGAATCTTGCCTGTAATTGCGCTGGCTACCTTATCCTTCAAACCGGAACACAACAATGTAATCATTGTTGCTTGGTGGGAGAAATAGATATGAAGGAGGTACCCATCCAATCGGACTCCAAAGGCTTGACAAGAGTCCTACCACCGGTAGGTTTCTTAGAGTTTTATTTAATATTTCAAATAGTCGCGTAAATCTAAGAAAGTATTACTATTATTATCATTAACCGACTTCCAAAAACGAGGAGGTTCTCAATTCGTCGAAATCTTTTTTTTTTTATGTATGTTCACCGATTACTCGAAGAGGCCTGAACCGATTTGGAAAATTTTTAAGGACAATATTTTAAGATATGAGTATCTAATAGGTAAATATGTATTTAACGTATCAAAATATATTAGATTTCCTATGCGTCGGCTGGCAGCGACTTCGAAAATATCTGATTAGGTATCTATTCTAAATGAAAACCCCCGTTTAGTTACTTTTTACATTTTAGTGCCTAAAGTCGGCTTTATTTTTTTTTAAGTTTTTATAAAACAGTAGTTACCTCTGTCGCACGCGGCGCGCACGGCGTCGGGGGCGCGCGCGGCGGCGCGGCGCGGCGTGCTGCTGGCGGCGGCGTCGCGCGCCGCGCGCTGCACGCCCGCCGCCGCGCCGCACCCCGCGCAGCACAATATCTGTTACACAGTTAGATGGATTCTCAAATAATCCTTTAAATTTTATGAACAAGTAATCTATACTAATATTATAAAGAGGCCGTTTGTGAATTTGTGAGGTTGTACGAGGTAATCTAATGAACCGATTTAGATGAAATTCACTGGGAAGGACATAGGATACTTTTTATCCAGGAAATCATCCCTTAAGGAGGTGAAAATGGAGATGAAAGTTTGTATGGGGAACCAAGCGAGGGTGAGTCGCTAATGTAATATAAAATAATCTATACTGATATTATAAAGCAAAAAAATGTTTTAGAAGTTATACTTCTTTTTGGATGTTTGGAAAAAAAATTATGATGCGCGCGCGCACCGACAGCCAAAAAGCGACATAATGAAGTTAGCTGATTACTGTTTGTTGCCATGGTAATATATAATATTCTATAAATATATGATTGTAATATGCCTAATTATGCCTTATTTAATTATTTTGATTAATTTATTATTCCTTTTACAGAGTTGTGACATACGGGATGAAATCTTTAGCTATTTTTGTTCTGTTACGTCAAACAAGTATAACTTCTTACGTGCGTACATAAGTACACACATACTTTTGTGTATGTTTGTTTGTAATGGATAAACTAAAAAACATCTGAGTCAATTTTATAAACTACTATTAATTATACTATTTATACTATTCTAAAACTACTATCTATACTATTCTTTCACCTATTATATATGAGCGAGTAACATCCTTCTAATATTATAAATGCGAAAGTTTGATGGTGATTAATTATATTAAAAAAATTGTATTTCAAATTTAATTTTACAGTATACATAAATATTATCCGTTCTAGTGTACATAATACATATATAATAATATAGAGTATGAACATGATACTAATATTGTAATGCAAATAAAACCCACAACCAGACAATGATGCACACAAAAACATAACACACTAAAGTGATGTAATACCCGCTTATATTAAGAAGTACAAAAAAAATATTAACATTCAAACAATAGCATACCTCTATCAAATCTCGTGACATATTATTCACATCAGGCATATAGGGGTAGTACCCAACATCTACGTCTTTCAACATCGAGTTTAAATAACTAAATATATTCGGTGGTTCCGCACTAAAGTATATGGGTTGGGTGAGTTTCTTCAAAATCGATTCAGACATTTGCGTGTCGTTTTCATCGTACTCAAAACTATATTCTATAGGGAAATCCAACCAGTAATGGTTCACGTATTTATCTAAGCACAAATCCTTTGCAATTTGGTATAGAAACGCCGAAAGCGGTTTCAAATCGCTTGATAGCAGCGTATTTAGCTTTATATCTTCATATGCCAGATGAAAAGCAAAGAACACATTCACAGTGTAAGGGAACAGAAGTGAGTTTGTGTTGAATTGAGAAGGTTTGTCTTCTTCTTCTTTCTTTATTGATCTGCAATGTCTTGTTTCTGGTTGAATTTGGTGCAAATTGAGCATATTCGCTAGAGAATAGCCTATGGTTTTATGCATTTTGGAGTTTAACATATACTCCCAATCGTCTTGGGTACCGTCGCTTGAAGTTCTTTGCTTTTTTGTAACTACTTCTACGTGTTCTTCTTCATTCTGCTTACTTTCAGACAGTTTTTCTACGTCATATCCGATTAGGGTTAGAAGAAGGTTCGAGAACATCGTCCATTCTTGTTCGGGTGTCAAGTCTTGGGTGCCCGGCGCGTTTCGTACACCGTACCATTTTATTATGACCTATAAAAACATAGTTTGTTATACAAATTATTGTGATGGATTAAACTTGGCCCGACCCAGGACCTTCGGATGTGCAGCCGTACATGTTAGCCACAATATATATGTATAAAAACATAGATACAAATTTCTTAATAAATATTTTTTCAAAAAGTGACGTCGACATGTGACTTTAAGTTAAACCAAAGAAAAAAATTAAAAATCAAGAGTTCTAATTGTTTGAATACAAATTCGAACTTATTATACCGTATAAAGTACATTTTTAAACGAAACGTGCGTTGTAATTCTGTCATTCGAAAACCAGTGAACAACAGATTTGGAAAAAGCGCACCGACCAATCTCTTTTGTGTGACTACGTGACATTAGCGAAGTCATCTTTGCTTAACTGACACGTTTTGTAGATATTAACAAGAAAATTGAATTGAATTGAAAAAAGGGTACAATTTCGAATTATTTGCATCTTTTTGAGGACACTATTGAGACGCAAATCGTGTGTCTCGTGTTATGAATGGTCTGAGATACTAAGCGGCTAACCTGCATACAGATATCCTTAGGCAGCGCGCAGGCGAGCGCGTGGCAGCAGCGCGTGACGAGCGGCGCGCAGGCGCGCGGCGGCAGCGCGATGCGGTAGAGCGCGGCGCCCGCGCGCACCGACACGCGCGCGCCCGCCGCGTCGCGCAGCGCGCTCACGCCGCCGCCCGCCGCCTCTGTAAGCATGGGTGTTTGAAAGAACAAGAGGAACGAGATTACGAACTTACTCTATTTATACTTACATCTTTGACGACACGTTTGGCTCAGTTTGCAGTGACCCTACTTGCTGTGCCACCGGTCGCGGCTTCGAGTCCCGCTGGGGGCACTCATTTGTGTGATGAGCACGAATGTTGTGTATCGACTATCTGGTTTCCATAACACAAGCCTCGTAGCTTACCATGCAACTAGATGTGCTGTGTGTTGAAGTCCCAACATATTAGTATGTAGCTAAATCTTACCCAAATTCTCTTTCGGTTCCAATCTGGATATAGACGAATGAGGCACAGGAGAGAGTAAATGCAAGGCGGAGTCATCAAACGAATTCGTTTCACAGCGGCTGGGCAACAAGCTGCTGCGTCTTGGGAATGGCGACTGAAAGGTATTCCTCTTTGTGTATGGAGAATCTATTAGACGAGCTAGTATTCCACCTACGTGCACCTGAAAACGTATAAGAATGAAAAAGTTGTTTAAACTAAAAATGTAGGTACACTGATTTCATTGTTTTGAGAATCAATTTATATTTACTTTTATTATCGCAATGTTAGTGGTGGAATTTTTCTTTAAAATTTATTTGGGACCACTCCCATGGTTAAGATGTATTAATAAATTAATAATAAAAAACATTTATAAAGCTTGTTTTTAAGAATGTTTTTTTACTATTCATTTATTTCTTATTTTATTTGTATTCTTTTCAACAAACCCACCTATTTAATATCCATATCAAGGGGATGCATAAAAAAACATCCAGCCATTGTTGGGAGTCCACCATGTTAGATTTAAAATGACGGCACTCAGCTAACCTTGCATTGTCATCCAAACTAAATGTTTATGCAAAATTTTAGCACAACTGCTTTATACACAACAAACATAACAAACCTTGCAAGTTACATAAAAGCTTCTAAAAAAAGTCATTACAATCAGTTCATTAACCACTGAAAAAAAGTTTAACTAAATACTTATAATGCTTAAATTATGCATATCCTATAAAAATATACATTTTATTACGATTACCTTGCCCACGAAGTTGTTTCCTGATTGCAGAATAATATTTCCCGATTCATCGATCAGTGCTAACATCTTCAAATGGTCCAGGACTACCGCATCTTTGGCCAGAACCGAGGAAATCGAACCCACTATTATATTAGTTTTAGACATTTGCCCGTGGTAGTGCGATTTCTGTAGCCTCACTATTTGAAGACGCGTCACGCCTGCCACTTTGACCATAAAACATAAATAATCGTGACCAACTAAATCTGTATGTAGAAAAGCTTTCAAATCGTTTGGACTTTCGACTTGGTCTCGTCTTATGACTTGGCTGTCTGTCCAGATGTGGTCAAGACAAATATCTGGATAGAGTGGTAAAGATGGCGGATTTTGGTTGATGGTGCTCGACATCATAGACGCCGAACTGGCTTGTCCTATAGATG
Organism: Brenthis hecate; assembly: GCA_951806755.1. Lineage (NCBI taxonomy): Eukaryota > Metazoa > Arthropoda > Insecta > Lepidoptera > Nymphalidae > Brenthis > Brenthis hecate. The sequence goes on from OX638256.1 coordinate 1,517,119, forward strand.
TATGGGGCGACATCCCTTGTTGGTGGAAGATATTCGCCATCGGACTATTTTGTCTCGACCGAGATGGAGTTGTCGACATTTTTTTAGACTGAAACGGACTGCCGGTCCAACTTGTTGCATTTCGCATACTATGCATTGGACTGCCCACAAAATCGCAAGACTGGCTGAACACCGAAGAATTGACATTTGGACACATCGCCAAACACTCGTCTCGAACTGCTTTCCGAATTTTCCATAGAGAATGAGTTTGCAACTTCCAATCATACAGTAGTATTATACTGGGTTCGGTGCTCACAAATATGATTTGCAAATCCCCATCATTGTAATATTGAAGTCCTTGGGCAGAGGACTTCATTAAAACTGGAGTAACTTCATCCAAAGGATGTCTTAGAGAGAAGCAAGTGGGCAATGGATATTCTTGATCATATCCAGAGATAGACTCAGCACGTAATCTGGCGCTCATATTGAATGGAAACGTACGAGTTTTGTTGAATGAACTATTGTGCGATTCATTTAATTTCAAGAACGACATGGGCAACATTGAATTATGAAGAACTGGCGTAGCGTCTTTTTCTAATAAAACCCCATATTTCATCGGCCATACTTTCTTAACTTGGAATGGTATGCTGGTAATATACTCCCTCCCATCTAAAGCATACACTCTCATACATTTATTATCAATGAGAATTATCGAAGGCATTATTTTATTTTCAATGTGCTCTGTTGTATCCTCAATTTTGATATTTTTCTTAGCATCTCCGATCTGCGAGTTCAGAGCATCTATTAGCATGGTATTGTTAATGTCAGTGTGGAAATCTGCAAATGCGGCATGTTTTATAGGGTTTTCGATTGTAAAGCATGCAATGGTTTCACGGTGTTCCGGTCCAGATAGCTTTGTGGCTGGTGCTGAAATTAGACCTGAAAATGAATACAATATGTAAGTCAGAACTAGAAGAAGAAGTAAGAAGTCAGACTTAGTGTTAAAATTACAATATTATGTCAATAATATGGCATTATAGTTTTAAAAAATTTGTATTACATGCTTAGTTCTCATGTATGGAATTTACGAAAACAAATGGAATAAATGTAAACCTCTTTTTTATGAAACTTTTTCAAGTGACGAAGATGAAGAGTCTGTGGAAGAGTGTACCAATGTGACAGTAAAATTTAATTAAAATTGCTTTGAAACTTTTGATTACATAAGTAGAAATAAAAGTAAACCAAAAATTATTCAACATCTTAAATAAAAAACTATCTTTTCGGATTAATCTTAAATAAATACCTTTGGACCATACCGCGGTACAGCCTTTTACATACAATTCCTCTTCATAGTAACAGTCTGTTTTAGGATTTAACGGTCTACTCCTAGGCCGCCTACTCTGTGCAGAACTTAAATTAAATTTCTTAGACATATTAGTCGAGCTGTTAACACTACTGCCTCTGGACGTTCCAGCAGATGCAAGATCATCTTTTTTCAAGCCACTCAATAGCTCAGACTTAATGGATACATTAAAGTCATTTTTTAAATGACTTGGGGGTCTAAAGGAATCCATATACTCATATTTCTGTTCTTTTTGAGATTCTTGAAAATTTTCCTTGTCTTCTGGAATGATTTAATATTATTTATATTGAAAAGATTAGTAAAAAGCTTGAATTATTCAATTATTTAGAAAAAAATATACACAATAATAATAACAAGCATTTTATAAAATGAAAATTAATTTTGATTAAAAATTTTGTATTTGTAATCTATTAAGTAAATTAAATATAATTATTTTTTATCTAAAACAAAGAAAGAAATTATTTTAAAAAATATTGAAATCCTTAAATATCTAATAATTAAAAATTAATTCAGATTTGATAAAATTTTAAAAATTACACAACTGACGAATTACTTTATTAAACAATTTAGCTTACAAATAACCCAGCAATTCTACAGATTACCTTGGATAATGGGATGTAAGAAACAATTCTAGTTCTCACTTTAAGAAACTTTGCAATGCCAATCTATGTAACACAAATGTCTATAAGCATGCAGATGCTAAATAATTAACCTGTCAACGACTGCCGAGCCACAGGTGGCTCGGTTAACAATTTCTTAGAAATAACCACGAGGTGTTAAGCATCAATATTATCTTTCTAATGATATAATTATGTTTTATGTTTAGACAATAAAGGTATAAGAACTTACCATTAGCCCTGTAATATACTTCTCTGATGCACCACCATTCTTGCTCTTCTTCCTTAGATTCTATCAGGCTTTCATCTTTGATAGCAAAATTAGTTAACTTGTATAATAGCGAGTTTTCTGATGCAGAAACATTGTGCCCCTTGCTGTAAATTTGAGAAGGATGCCTCGCCAATACTGTCCTGCCATGTGGCACAAACTCCTAAAATTAAATGTATATTTATAAGAACAAATAGGTAATATTTTGTTTAGGTTGCCTGCGTTATTTTATAAAATAACTATTATCTTGATCTGTAATTTTTCGCAAATCTTGTAGAATATATAGAATAAGCATTAATTAAAGAATATGTACAAACTAGCTTTATTTTTTAAAAGCTTTATACTATTTATGCCATAAACTATAATTAATAATAAAACAACTGACTTACCAGGGGTTCCGAAGCCGCAATCATTGTTTCTTCATCCAGATTTGAATAATATAATATTATCACCTGCACGTAACCATAAAAATAACTCTGGCATTTAAATATATAATTTGATAATAATTAAGTTAAGATTTAGACGCCAAATACAGTTTAATAACAGAAAAATCAGAATGCCGATTACACAAATCGCAAACGACACTTTCTGTCACTATATCTGTCATGGATGACAAATAAAAATATCTGTGAAGTGTGAAGAGTGTACTGTCACGGTGACATAAGTATGATATTTTGATTCCTGTTTTTTTAATTGTTATTTTTTTGCCTATTTCACTACTGGCACTTTTTCAAAATCTATCGGCAACTACGAATAAATAATTATTTATTCGTAGATCAACAAAGATATTTTCCTTTTGCTTTATATAAAGATTATAATTTATTTTAAAGCACACTAATAATAAATTATCATATTATAATATAGTGAAACAATAATTAAAATATTAGAACATAAATAAGTAAATGAAGTCTTAACGTTAAATACTGGTATAATAAGTAAATTTTATAAAGTAATTTTATAAGTAGTAAAAATCTACGAATAAATAATTATTTATTCGTAGGTAAAAATAAATATTTAACACCTCCACTAAGAAACGATTTTTGTAGATAAAAAATCGTTAATCTTACTATTATGTATTATAAATATGAAAATTTAGATATTTGGTTGGATGCAGGATAAAGTATTTGTTACTCAATCACGCCAGAGCGGCTGAACGGATCCTGAATAAGATTTGGCACATGATTATAGTCTGGAATAGAACATAGGTTCCTTTTTATTCCCAGAAAAATGTACGGTTCGAATAATTTGTTTTTGTTTTAATATAAGGTAGTCTTTCCTAAGCAGTAAGCACTAATTCATACGTTGTCTTGAAGGAAATTATGTTTTATAGGGACGCATAGGTATTTACGCGTCAAGTGTCCATTATTTTCATAGCCAACCAAGTCTATTTAAGAAGAAACGTTCATAGGAAATGAAACCTGTTTATGTACCTACTTATAATTTTTTAGATCATTAAAAAATAAACCATCAGTAATAGGTTTTTAGTGCATATTCATAGATAGGTCTTTTTACTTTTTAAAAGTTGTACGCCATGACATAAATCTGATAATCACTGAAATTTGTTTAACTAAATAGAGATTGAATTTTCTTATATTTAATATACATATTTCTAAAATAAAAAAAATCAAAACAGCAGATCATTTAATGTCTATTACAAGAAATCAAAAAAGGCCTAATTAGTGCCGTCAATATAAAATGAGCTAAATAAATTACTATATTAAAACATTCTACACTTACATTTTATAGAGTAGTTTGTGAATTTGAATATATGATGTGATCTCCGAAATTACTCATTCGGTTTTAAAAAAACTTTTACATATATACCTACATTAAAAATGGATCTTAAACGTGGACATAAGCTGTATATTATTCTGTTAAAATAAAATAAGAACAGTTTTGAAACATTATTAGACAAAAATACTGTCGTGCCCATTAATTATTATTCCTATTAGAATAAATTACATAAGGTTAAATAAAACTAAATAAATGTTAATATGAATAAACTTTATTTACTACATAAAAGGATATATATTGAACCGCACTTGCGTGTAACAAAACATTCAACAAATACTTTGGAGCCAACTTAACACTTTGGGTGCCGACTTATTATGCCCTAAAACAAATTAAGACCAGTGTTTCTCAAACCACATAAATATTCCTCTATAAAATAATTGACAGTCGCAAGTCAAATCGAACTATTTTCTGATAAAATAAACGTTTTCTTATATTAAATATACTGATAAATATATTATTTGCTAGTTCGATATTTCTTGCGAATAAAATTCGAACTGAAACACATTGTGTTGATACGAAATATATATTTTATATACTCCTTTATTACTATAGGGTTTCAACAAGCTATAAAAATATTCTTAAATAAAAATTACAATAACTTGACTATCATCGCTAATTCTCGCAAAAGCTACTAAACGAAACTCTTAATGTAACGCAGATCTGCCAGCACCATTTATAAAAACCACTCCGTAGGTTTTATTTTCAAAATTAAGCTTTAAGCTCTCTTCTTTGTATTGAAAATTTATATAATGTGTACAATATTATATTTATATATATGTATATATTTCCGTTGGAATCCTTCTCCTATGTATATGGCCCCTTGGTCACATACATCTTAACACTAATTTTAATAAAATAAGGCTTTGATGTTGACAAGGCAAACAAATCTTCATAAGATGATTGGTGTAAACGTTATTATATTAAACTGCCTACAGCTCATCGAAAAATCTCATTGAGGAACAATAAAAAGCTTACTAATTTCTTAAAAAACGCAACAATAAATAAAACTTTCAACAAAAATTCAACAACGAATTTAAAACCTGGAGTATAACTTATAACGAATGAAAGGCAAAAAGAAGACTTAAAAAAAGATAAAACTCGGGTGTGCCGGAATGCCAACCATTTATAGCACGTGATAAAATATTTGATATATTAAAATATTATATCATTATATACTAATTATATATTACAATGTACGGTAAACCTACTTCTAGCTTGCCTACTCTAAATACATTTGGTCTTTGGATAAGCATGTCACTTTATGGCTTGTCATTGTTTGTAACTTTAAATAATATAAGTGCACTTCTCCAATTTAGTACATGAATATATTTTTTTTAATTCTATTCTAGACTAGACCACTAATGGAAGGCATGCACCATGACACTATGTCAATAATTTCATAGGAAACGTTAATCACAGAATCCCGTAACAAGTTCTTAAAGAAAATTATATAAAAAAAAAACAAGAACAAAATTTGAGAAACACTGTTCCACGAAAAATCAACTAAACTACAAATGGTGTAAAATTATTGTTAAAAATAGCTTAAATAAAAGCGATGCGATGATTTCCATATAATGTGAAATTCATGAAAATTTTCGATAAACTTCAGGTACCTAATTGGGACAATATTACTCTCTGGATTAAAAGTAAATCAGATATTTTCAGTAATAGAGGGAACTTTGACACAATAACGAGTGATAGTTTATATAGACGATAAATTAACACGAAAAACCATAGTTTTTCTTCTAAGACTACTTAAAAGTTATCACAAGGGATATATTGTAGGTTTGACCTACAATAGTAAGGCTCAGGCCTTCGTCGGCTAACTACTGCCGTTGATAATTTAATAGAATAGGGATGACGATTTCGAATTGAACAATCCATTGAATCATAGTCATATAATCGATAAAAAAATTTTCATTGTTAGAATTTACTGATTTTAATATATTGGTTAATATACGTCCTTTGGACTAAACTAAACTGGACTAGATTGATCATCAGCATGAAACTGTATGTAGGTACCTTTGCAATTTATAAAAGAAAATAAAAAGATCAGTAAAGAAAATCGATATCGATAATCGCCATCCATATTTAGACAATTAATTTTATTCCAAATATAATATCAATGCTCTTGATACATGGATAAAAGTTATAATAATTTATATTTATTTAGTTTAGGTTTGGTTTAGTTAAAACCGCTTGGTGACAAACGTCACATATACATATAGACATATAAATATAAATATATTATCTATATTACAATGATACCAACAAAAAAAAAATAATCACCTTCAAAATGCAATGCAGTCTATGCACGTGGTGTCTTTGATTATTCTAAAATATTAAGGCGATCATAACCTAACTATACGTAATGAGGTTTAAAATATACAATTTATACATGTATGACTTATTTTTTGGCATTTTTAAAAATTATATTGTGATGAATGATCGGTTACGGGTATCTTGAAAAACAAATTTCAATAATTGACATTTTGTTAAAAAAGACACGCTGTATACCGTTCTTAGTTACTTTATATCTTTTATACTAAATGTATAATATTAAAAGATTATGCTTTTTTATTCCTGTGATAATTTTTTTTATATTATTTTATTATAACCTATCTATCACCATTGTTTATTCTAAGAAGCAAATGATTGCAGCCTACACAAAAATCAACCTAAGTATACATATATAGTACTCTATACATCCATTTTCAATATAAATAATTTCTATTTCTAGTACAAAAACTACAATTAAAAGGTGTACAATCATATTAATCTTTATGCGTTATGTAAAAGTAGATCTATATGTAAATATTTGATTATAAAGTAAATAATTTTTGGAATATCTCGTTAAGGCTAGTTATACCTTGGAAGCGTCGTCGTTGGCGGTTTCTTCTATTTTAGACGTATTGGAGGCGACTTCGGCCAAGGTGGCCAACGCAAGAAGGTCTGCACTATGGGTTTGGTTGCTCATGTCCATGTTTTGAACGACGGTGCAAGGAGCTTCCGTGGCGATTTTTATCTCAGGACTTATTTTATGCCCCCCATTCATATCACTAGATACGAGGCTGTTAATCTCAAGTCGTGTAATGCTTATCTTCCTAGGTTTCCGCTTTTGGCTACCGATGACCGTATCACGCCAACTTTCAGCTGTTTCGCGCCTTTCATCTAATATTGATCGTGGAACGGAATTTATTATCTGATTTTCATGGGGTTTCGGTTTTAAATTTATCGTCTTTTTCTTGCGTTTGTTCTCTCTTTTCTTTTGTTGGAACTTTTCTAAGCTTAAAGAAGGTAATGCCCTGATTTTAGCATCTAAGTCAAAGTCGGCAGCTTTGAATGTTTTGTTTGGATTATTGTCTGGTTCGGGTGTTTTGGGCTCTTCCTTAGTTTCGATTTCGATTTCGTTAATAGTGCTTTTAGAGTCGTCAGTCACTGTTTCGATAGAGCCTAGATCCCAGCTACAAGACGCACTGTAGCCCTCGTCTGGCAACCTATCGGGATAGTCTTTCCTTTGCCTCTTATTCACTATGAGTCCTCCAACAGCCATGAATTCTTGATATCTTTTTCCTTTACACGATCGACCAGATCTCGAGTTTTTCTCATCATCCGACCAATTCCTTTGATAACCCTCGTCATCTTTAGAATATCTCTTATCAACTATTTGGTCTATAACGTCTTGGTTCGTGAACTGGTCGTTGGGTACACCGTAGCGGTACAACCGCTCCTTCCCTTCGAAGTCTTCTTCAAACATTTTAGTTGTCTCAGTTAAAGCGTTTTGTAGTTCTCGTATAGTATCTTCTCTGCCGGGTTTACGTTCTATATCTTGAGATCTAAATTCAATTGGGGTAGAGATCGCGTTAAATTTATAGGATGGGGGTGAGTAGTACGGGTTAGGAGTTTGAACTTCAGTCTTGGTAGCGAGAAGGCTGCTCAGGCCTCCCATTTGAGCTTCGTCAGCCAACTTGCCGGGAGTAAACATGGATAGAGGTTTGACATCCACCTCTGTTTCATTTTCATTCGATTTTTTGTTATAATCATATCTTGTAGAATTGTTATTAGTCCTTTCTAGTTCATTCTCATGATATTCATTGTTAGAGGACTCCACAGTTTTGTCAACTGATTCTCGAGGCCGTGAGGAAAGCGTCCGTAGTGGAGGGGCGGGCAACTTGTACCATTTGAAGTCAGGATTGGCGCTGAAGAATGCGTCTTTATACTGCAAGAAAAATTACCATATTAGACAGTTAGAGAATGAACAGTACATTTTTGTTAGATATGCAAATATATACCTGTTTAGCAAGACCTGTGTAGCAAGCTTTCTCTTCTTTGTCCAAGTTGGCCCACCATTCACCAAGAATTTTGGTAATAGATCTGTAATGTAAAATTACAGGATAAGTTAAACTCCAGTAATAGGTCTACAGTACAATAGTATTTTCCTACGATATCATACATTCTTGGGTTCTTCTCCGTAAATATGTTATCATATTAATTAATAATAATTAGATTGTCATCAATAATTAGATTAATCAACAACACTATTATTAATACTTATATCTGACGCTAGCTTAGCCCGCGGGAGCTTTTGTGTTGTCAACGGGTACATTCACAAATAACATCCTATGCATTAATAATCTAAGCCATAGTTTATTTTTGTATAAATCGTTCATTAAGCATTACAAAGCTTACATCCATTAATAAATACACATACTCAACATCGTTCGCATTCATAATATTAGAGCGCAGACAAAGAAACGAAACTAAAAATCAATTAGCATACAAAACTCCGTGCATAAATTAATTATCGGCCAACCGACCTGTTTTCCAAATTCGGGTATTTATCGCGAACGACGCTCCGGTGACGTTTGCAGAATATTAGGAAGGCGTTCATAGGCCGGCGCGCGTGGTGCGCCGGCTCCTCGTCTTGCTCATGCATTTTGTATTATCTGTAAACGAAAATATAATTATGATTAAATTAATATGTTAGAACATTAACAATCAAAAACATTCGTGCTCAACACACAAATGAATGCCCTCAGCGGGACTCGAACCCGCGACCACTGGCACAGCAAGTAGGGTCACTACAGAGCCAAAAGTGTCGTCAATATAATAATATAATTATATCTTTTTATGTTAAACTAGCGACATATCCTCGCTTTGCTCGGGTGCGTGAGTTTAATATTTACAATATTACATATTGGCAACGCTACTTTATAGTTTTTTTTAATAACAGTAGCCTATGTGTTACCAATACGTTTAAGAGTGGAAGTGTGATAAACGTACACACAAACAAATAGGGATACACACAAATAAATTTTCGAATTCATAATAGTTAAGGGTGATGCGGGTAGTTTGTAGTACTTAATATGGTACATATATTGCAATATATATTTTGTACAGAGGAAGAAAAAAAGCACTTAAAACTTAAACCTTCAGTCTAATGGGTAGGACGTGCGGCTGCAGATCCTTAAGTCCTGTGTTCGAGTTCAAGTTTAAGTCAAAATATAAAAATATTGTTGGGGTTTTCTGATAAAGAAATTATTAATAGCCGACCGAGTTAGAAAGTGGGCGATATTCTCCAGAACTTTACAGAGAGTAAAGAGCCGCATTCTAGCTCTATTTCTATTGGATTATGAACTTTAAAGAAGAAGATAATTGTCGAGTAGAGCTATTCTTAGCTAAGCTTTACATCGCAAGCGGAACCAAAAACGAAATCTATTAATATACTGCTGTATAAATGAAAGCTAAAGAGGTGATATACTCGTACAAGTGTCCTCTAGACGTCAAGATTTGTTATCTCTCCCGATAAATGCAAATCCGGTATTTGCTTCCATAATAGTTCCATTGCTTCAATAATTTTACACTTTTTATATTAGTAACTAAATAATTTCCGCGAATCTGCTGGTTTATAATTGTATCAATCAATATATAATTATCAAACATTACATATTTCCTATTTATATCTGAGGCGCGTAGAAAGAAAAGCTTAAGCTTATCTTTAAATATACTCTTGCAATTGAGTAAAACTTTTGTTTTTATTTTTTTAATTATCAGTATAATAAATAAATATATGTAGTATTAAAAAAAACACGCCATGACAAATTGTAATTGACTCGTTAAAACAAATCAAATGAGATCAAATCCGAAAGTACTATTAGCCATTGAGTTTAATAAAGACGATAAAAAAAAAGAATTTAATGAAAACTTTTAATAAAAAGTCTCGTGGAATTTACACCAGACTAATGTACAATCAAACATACTGACAGAATTCGAATTACCGTCAAAGTTAATGAACAGGGATGCTGCTACACGACACGGCTATATAATATCGAGAAACTTTAATCTTACAGAGTATTTGATTATTTTATGACTTAAAAATAGCATTTTTAGTCGATGTTGTGCTTTTAGTACATAAAACCGGCACTAGGATGTGATTTGAATTTTATAGTATCCGGCATCGTTTTTTAAAACAAGATTGCTGGTAAAAAGCATGAAATTTCAAGTAATTTATGCATTATGTTACATATCAGTAGGTAAGTAAAATAAGAAATATCAAATGACAATAAAAGATAACATATCTGTATTTTTTGCATTTATTGCAATGGTTATTTTTTTTCATATTTCATAATAAAATATTAAGTATGCGCATGCGTAGAAGCATCGGGGATAACAAACAGTATTGGTATGAAATAATTGGGTTTTTATTGAGCTTAAATAACCCGGAAAGCTAAAGCGATAAGTATTTAGCCATTCATTGATTAACAACAACACAAAGTTGCAATGAACTCTACATAATAATATAAATATGTATAATGTATATGTAGGTATGTATGTAGATAGGTCATGACTAATATTTCTGTTGTTCAACATCTAATAATATCCTGGACGATAATAAATGTACTTATTTCTAGCTATCTCTAAACTTGTTTATTTATAAACTTTGTTTTTTTCAGAAAATTACTCGCGTATTTTTCTACTTCGCGTATAGGAATATCGCGGGCAGTGATCTCGTTTTACCTTCACCTATAATAACGCTTTCTGGATAGTAATACGCAACATTTGTTTCAAACTCAATTTAAAAACTACATACTTCTATATATTGTAAAATTCTTACTAAGCCGAACCTGTACATTAAATATTTTTGGAAAATCTTATTGAAATAGACATTTCTTCGATGCAGAGTGGTAGTGGAGAGTATGGTTTTTAGAATTTTTGTCTGTTTGTCTGTCTATGACCGCATCACGTAAAAACCACTGAAGGGATTTTGATGAAATTTGGTATGATAATAGTTGGTTATCTGGGTCAACATTTATGATACTTTTAACCGCGGGAAAATATCTCATCTCTGAGAAATCTATACCAAATGTTAAAAAGTAGGGACGAACCCGAGCGGAGCGAGGGTCACTCGCTAGTTACTTATGAATAAAATAACTGTCTCGGTATGTAAATTTAAAAAACTTATTGAGTAAATTCATACAATATGGTGCTTATATGATTATCATTATTTGCGCGATATCAAAACTAAAACAAACATAAAAAAAATCTGCTTGTTTGCACCTGCTTATCTCCGGAACGACTGAACTGAAATGAAATTTTTGATGGCAGATAGAGGATGCTGTAGACTAATTTAGTGATATTGAGGTTAGTACATTTTTGTTTAAAAATATCTAATTATATTACTGTCGAAGCCTATTGTAATTGGAGCCGCGATTAATTACACGTATTTTATATATTTCATATTGTGTACATTAGCACAAATATAATACAAAAATCTGTTAGATTAAGACAATGGTACGGGTACAATTGAACCTAGCGCTGATAATGTAAACACTGGGTCATTGACCTCTTATCAGTACTTATCTTATTGAGAAATCCGCATGCACTTGGCAAAGAAAATGTAATCACGTAGATATTGAATAGATAAATATCCAAAGAGAGCAACTGCTGTGGCATTGTTCTATTGTTAACTTAAAATTTTAAGATGTCTTCTCTCGTATCTTTATATAAAAAATAAAACCGTATGTATGCGTATTAAATACGCGTTCTGTGCCATCTATGTATACATATAATAAAATTGTAACTAAGCCGAATCTGTACATTAGATATTTTTTGGAAAATCTTATTGATATAAACATTATTATCGATGCAGAAGCCGAATCTATAGTTTTTAGAATTTTTGTCTGTTCGTGTGTCTCAGAATCTGAATCACAGGAGGGATTTTGATGAAATTTGGTATGATGATAGCTGGTTATCCGGGTCAACATAAGTATAGGATACTTTTTATCGCGGGAAAATATCTCATTTTTGAGAAAAAATACAAAATTTGCATTGTAAGAGTATACTAATATGTAAAACCTAAGAATTTGGTTTTTGTTCATCTGAACGCGGGCGGAGCCGCGGGCAATACTAGTTGAATATAAAACTTTGTTGAGTTACTGCGTGCACGCCCGCAAGGGTTTGCGACGTGTTCAAGCTTCAATATAGGACTTGTAAAATAGTTCGTTATTTTAAATGGTGATGTAGTAATTGTTAATGCTTCATAAAATAGATGTTTACTTGAAAAATATAATAATAACTACGACTTAATGACTGGAAACACTACCAGATGTCAATTTTAGTGTTACCAAAAACGCATCGCTTCCACATTGATTAAAAACCTAATACTATATATATATATATATATATATATATATATATATATATATATATATATATATATATATATATATATATAATTCTATCAGATGTTTTTCATTTTATAATTTATGCTTTTACATACTGAAGATAACAAACACAAATTATTTATGAATAAATGCAGGAATGGCACCTCTCTTGGCACTCTTTTGGGACCCAAACTTCTATAGATACCTATGTATATGTAAGACAATATTGAAACGTTCTGCGAACAAATACTAATATAGTCTTTAGTAGACTTTTAAGGCTCCGTTTAATTTTACGACAAATAAGACGAGTTACTTTGACGTTTATAATATTAATAAATATAAATATAGGTATTTACTAGCATTGCCCGCGGCTCCGCCCGCGTTCAGATGACCAAAAACCAAACTCTTAAGTTTTACATATTAGTAAGTATACTCTTACAATGCAAATTTTGTATTTTTTCTCAAAAATGAGATATTTTCCCGCGGTAAAAAGTATCCTATATGTTGACCCGGGTAACCAGCTAGCTACCTTCATACCAAATTTCATCAAAATACCTCCAGTGATTTTTCCGTGATGCGGTAACAGACAGACAGACAGACAGACAAAATTCTAAAAACTATAGATTCGGCCTCTGTATCGATAATAATGTCTATTGCAATAAGATTTTCCAAAAAATATTTAATGTACATATTCGGTTTAGTTAGAATTTTATTATAATGTATATAGATTAGAAAAATGGATAGAACAAAACAAGTAAAATATTCCATTTTTAACGTATTAGCTGTATAAAAAATCAAATTAAAAGTTTTTAGGACATTCTTCATTCTTAATTCGAGAGTCTGATACTGTCCACGACAACCGGTCTAATGTTGAAGGCGCGTCCCGTGTTTTCACTTTCGCGGCCGATGGCCCCCGCAAGCCTCGACACACTTTGCTTTTTGGTCAAGGTCGTTTTTAACGCGGTAAGTTTCGAGACTCATCACGTCTGAAAATGTACAGCACTTGACGTATCTCACAATGGAATTTGGAATTCCAAGTTATAATTATGGCAGAGATATAGGTATCTGCAAGGTATCGCATTGCAGTTAGTTAGAAATTATAAATTTAAACTTTAAATACCTATATAGGGAAGTAGCGGGTCCCTCGCTTCGATCAGATGCTTTTTGTATTTATAATATTATTCACATTATCATTTATTTCTCATCCCTATCGATAAACTGCTTAAAAATTTACATCAGAGAAGTCATTATTTTTTCTTTTTTTTTTTGTGTTGGGAAATGCATTTACGCATACCACTAATTGTAGACATACAGGTAGTTATGTGGGACTCACCGGCTAAAAAGTCCTATAACTAACCTCGTCGGTTTTAAACCTACTCACTAAAACCCAACAAACCCTCCTCCATCTTAGAGGGGCGTCGCAAGATCGCTTACGCATCCAACCGTGACGACTCAACGTTAAGGAGGTCTGTCCAAACAGACCACAACAACGATGGGGTTGCTCCCACGGTCCAGACTGCTGCCAGAGAAGTACCAGGAGCAACCCGCATGGTACAGGGCCACCTCCCAGCGTATCTTGGCTTTGCGCCCGGCTGAACTGCCGGCCGCTCCCCTACCATGACAAGGTTTACGCACGGGGGTATATATCTATATAGACGACAAGATAAATCAGTATGATTTATCTTGTCGTCTATATGTGATTATACTTAATTAGACAGTATAATCACCGATTTTGCTCAAGTAATGAAGAAATAAGAAAAAATAGATTGAATATTATGTGATATATCTGCGACAATAATACTTTTTTAGATTTACGCGTAGGTATATTTAACATTTTAAAGAAAAATATGATCTTTTCGCGCTTTTATTTTAATTTTCGGTTCCCGACGTTTCGAATGCTTTACAGCTATCATATCATAGGAGAGACCAACGACAAAATATACACTGTAAAGTTATCTTATTATGATTAACTATTTCCATGCCCCCTATAGCTATTAACTGTTTACGTTACCTTTGAAATGGTCGGTGCAATTTGATCGGCATTGGAAATTGCAACGACCTTGTTTGCACGGAATTACATGACAATGAAACAATATTATATGCACTGATATAAGAGTATGTATGTACAATGTACACGATATGTGTATAGAATTAGACGTGATTGGTAAGATATAAGCTTAAAACAAGATATGTAGATATTATAGTGTTCTCTTAATTCATATCAAATTAGAACCAGTAAATGACTTTGAAATTGACTTTAAGAAAGGAATATACGTTGATTGGCCAAAGCGCCGAAACATTCTTTATATGAAATAATAGGATAATTCAAAATTATAGGATATAACGAATTTTTAACTTGAGAAATTGTTTCCAATACAAACTTTCAACCTCTTTTACCCTTCAAGTTTCTATTTTGCGACGAAAGGTAGCCTTTTCAATGTCTCATCCATCTCTATACTAAAATTCATCAAAAAGAAAACGTAATAAACAGACAGAGTTACTTTTGCATTTATAATATAAGTATGGATGCGTAAATTAATATTTAATAAATTAATATTAATAATCGTGACCCATGACTGGAGTACAAACATACATGCTCATCACACAAATGAGTGCCTACAGCGGGACTTGAACCCGCGACCGCTGGCACAACAAGTAAGGTTACACCACAAACTGTCGTCACAAGCCAAACGTGTCGTCAAAATATCTTAAATTAACGGCTCTATAATCTACATTATCTTCTCCATTCTACTTGACAATTTCGCGGGAAATTGTGCTTAAATGACACTTAAAATCTTAAAACGAATCATTGAATGATTATAATTACCGAGGCTTTGAAATGATTTATCAGCAAGACGAAAATGCGAAATCGTAGCTTATAAGACTACTAAAGTAGTACAGATTTTACACAGTCTTATTATTTAGTGTTCAGTAAATCAATTTTAATAAGATTTTCAATAGGATATAACAATTAGGTGCTGATAGCTACCTATTCTTGCGAATGTCTAATCAAAATTAATCAATCAATTGTGATGGCACAAAACTACTTTTTTCTGATATGGTATAGTTAAAAGCGACCGTATGCGACCATACGCAGTGGTTCACGACTTCGATTTCAGTAGGTGGTAAATACCATTGGGGGGAGCGTGCATTACCACTGGGCTATCCTGGATTAACACAGACAATTTTCCAACTATAAATATACGCTAAAAGACAGTTCATTTACAACTTTACATCGACCATATTTACATTATACATTAGCCGTCTTTACTCTTTACATCTACGTGTGGTAAGGTCATTTTGCTAGTAATGTCGGTGTCGATGCCAAGGTTAATTTTCGTAGAAACCAGCTCATACAGCGTGCGAAAATGACACTAGAAGGTCGCTTTTTGTTCTGTTACGAGCTTGTTGACAAGATTGAAATACAACATATTAAACTTAAAATATTATTTTTTGGCACTGATTAGTGATTATCCAGTTTATAGCAATATTACATTTTTTTAGACCAAGTTTTATAGACCAACACGGCAAAGGCTAAAAGATTAACATATTATAAAAACATTCGGAAGCAGTACCATTTGACATTTCTAGAGACCTCATTTTACACTAGCGCCCTCTATCGGCGAATTCTAGCATACTTATCAAAATAAATACTGAAATCAATACTCTTATTTTGAATTTATGATATAAAACATGTCGTATAATTAACTTCGACATTGACATTAAAAGATACAATGATACGATGACATTTAAGTACATTAAAAGTGTATCCATAGACAATAAAATAATTAGAACGACAGTTATTTAAGGAGTATTGAAAACAGCAATCTTTAGTTCCGAAAACAGCTAATAAGGAAAACCATGATTGATTATAAACATAATTAAAGAATTGTTACAGTCGTTTTGGCTCAACAATTAACATAAAAATAGAATTTTGTATGTAGTGGAAAATATACTAATGGTTTGGTTTTTTTAGCATAATATATACATACATATATAAGTAAGAAACTAAATATGTAAACGAATCTACTGAGTCATTTCTGACCTACATCTGATTGTCGTATTGATTTAATATGTTGCAAGTGTCCGTAATTGGGATGACAATACGTAGTTTGGAACTATCGAGGTGATCTGATGATGTAGTGAGGAAAAGTATTTTTTTTATTGTTATTAACAAGCCCTTAGTGTTTAGGCTCTATTATTTATGGTTAAATATTTTAGAATAATGAAAAAAAAGCACACGTAGATATATTATCTACTCATTTTATTTACAATTAAAAGTAGGATTTAATTCGTAATAAATAAATAAAAACCGACTTGGAAACCATGTGGGGCCGAATATCTGATTAGGTATCATTATTATGTACATTATAGTGTCTGGAAGTCGGTTTTTTTAGTTTTTATTTTTCCATTTTTAGTGCAGACGTAACAAGCAGTTAATTTGTAAGAAGAAAGTTTTTAATAACATATTTGATTAAACAATTTATTTAAAAAAATAATTATTGTTGATTTATTTAAATTACCGCTCGACCGATTTCGATAAAATTTATATGGGACCACCTGGGAATTATACCATTTGAAACAAAAAAAAATCCAAATCGGTTCGGGCGTCTTCGAGTAATCGGTGAACATACATAAAAAACCGACGAATTGAGAACCGCCTTCTTTTTGCAAGTTGGTTAATTATTACTACTTAAGCGTTTGTAGTTATACTGAAATACAACACATTTTTTTAGCTGTCTGTATATGGAAAATATTCAAGAAAAACTATTATTGGGGGTCTTCATCAACGCAATAGATCCCAAAACATTGTTTTTTAGAATATTTGTAGTTGACTGTCTGTGCGTTAGAATTTTTATCAGTTGGTCTGTGCGTTTGTGCGCGCTAATCTCTGAAAAGGCTTAACCGATTTGCGTACGGTTTTCACTAATTTATTGTGGTAAGCTTCATTTAACATTTAGTATTTTGTTTTATTTCAATCGGTTCATAAATAAAAAAGTTATGTCAATTTAAAGAATCACCTAGGGACGAACCCTTGCGAAGCGAGGGTGAGCCGCTAGTATAGAATATATTTATTGGTCCACTTTTCGAATGCTCATGTATTACGCATAATGTTAAGTAATTTCCAACGATGTTAATAAAATTAAAAATCAGTTAAAGGTCAGGTCACAAGTCTGAGGATCGACCGAGGCATGTGTATGAAGAGATTGATAACATTAGGGCGGTCCCTCACCGGGAACGTTCGCCTGTAATATAACAATCTAGATTCGATGTTCAACATTATGTTACAGTACTGCTTCAATCACTGACGAGCATTCGCTTGTAAAATAAGAATTTAGATTCGATTTTGAGTATTCGCCTGCAGTCAAGTCAGTTGTTTTTACAATGTTGGACGAAGCGGTCATATTGAGCGCGGTAATATTTATTCGCTCATGTTATTTACGTAAAAAAAGCAAAAGAAACGAACAAACAATCAAACAAATATATATATATATGCGTTACACATTATATCACGATGTTACAAATTGTATCATGTTGCGCATTGTAATGCTCTGTTCTTCTCCTTCACTTATGTCGAATCTGAACTGTTACATTACAGGCGAATGCTCCCGGTGTGGAACCGCTCTTAGAAGAACCTAAGGAGGTATATCATTCCATTTGTTATTGCCACTCCATTGTGTCTTATCTATGCTAAAAGGAAAATGGTAGAAGAATTGAATGTAAAGTTATTTTAGTTATCGCCTACAGCTCCTCTCCTTCGTGGAAGGTAAATCGATAAATAGTAATATTTTTTTATATAAAATATAAACTATCTCCATTACAAATTTCACTAAAACCTGTTAAGCCGTTAGTGTTAAGAAGTTAGAGTAACAAACACAAACTTCAGCATTTAGTATAGCATATTAATAGGATATTTTGTCATTGCAAATATCATTATTTGAGGGTTTAAAATAATTGGTTGATTTTTAACGCATGCGCTATCAAAGAGGAAACTGGTTAGTGGTTATCAAACCGCGTATGGGTTAGTTATGTCAATACATATTGTATATATATGTATAATTTTAAATAATAGTTCTTTTACAAAGCTATCGCTAGTTGCCTAACAAGTAACAATATTATTCTTTTGATAAATCTTCTATTTTATTACCAATGAGCATATTCTAACTTGGTTTGCTTCACAATCAAAAGTTTTCGAGCAACACTTTCTCTTTGCTTTTTGGCAACGGAACATTAAAAGTCTTTTGGGCTGGGTTCCTAGGCTTACATGGTTTAGGGACGTATAAAGACAAGCTTCCAAAGATTTTTTTTGCGCCAGGAACCTTCGCAGACGTATTCAAGATAATCCACTAGAGTTCCATCATAATCGGATTAGTGGTTTAAAAAAGTATAAAAGACAAACATACAAACATTCGTTTTTATTTATACAGATAGAAAATTCAGATTAAAATAAAGATACTGTTGCTACTTGCTACCAATGTCTATACACGAGGGACATTATAAACCTTGTTTAAAACGGTTAATTAATAAACACATTACATGCATAAAGTAGATAACTACTTAACTAAACAATTATGAATTTTGTAACACTAACAGAACCCGCGGCTTCGCTCGCACTAAAACTACAAAAAAATCTCTAAAAAGGTAGTTTCATACAAACTTTCATCAACTGCTATTTTACCCCCTTATATGATGAATTTAAAAAAATTTAAGACATGTACTTATTTAATTTCATTGAAGAGCATTATTATATACAAAGTGTCAAGTAATTCTGATAATAAATATTTTTTTGGATTGTATTATAACGTCTTTTCCCGTGGGAATAAAGTAATACTCCCCCAATAAAAAGTACCCTATGTCACTCTCCAGCCCCCCAACTATCTTGACACAAAAAATCACACCAATCCGTAATTCTGTTTCGGCGTGAAAGAAGAACACTTATACAGACTAGAATAAACAAACACTTTCACATTTATAATATTAGTATTTGTAATATTATTCTCTTGTATTTTTTAAGCATTAGTTCTCTTCCCCTTGAATATGATAATAGCTCATTTAAATTTAATAAAAATTAAAAACACTTAGTTTTTTTACTTACTAACATTTATTTACTTATCACAGTAATATGTATTCTATTAATATTTATATTATATTTAAACATTATTGTTTGGCTTCATGTTTAGTTCTATGACATTCTGTTTATGTTATTCCTTAGTCTCAGATATTATGTAACCATAGCCCATAACAATAAAATATTATCAAAACCAAAGAATCCGGTTATCTACTAATTTTGGTACCTAACAAAGGTGACTTGTACGAGTACATTTTAAATGTTTTAACTTTTTTGGATTTTTTCGCGAATTTATTTTGATTTTTGGTTCCTGACGTTTCAAATGCTTTACAGCAATCATGGTCACTGGATTGACTAAGGTTATAGACGTTTGAAAGGTCATTATATAGTTCTTACTGACAGCCAACCGAAAATTGCACAGTAGGAATTAGTAATTCGTTTACGGTGCAAAGGCTAACGATGTCTATTAGTCTGACGAATTTCTGTATGTATTGTTACGTTGTTATTGGCGTGAACATCGATCAAAAACACATACACGATCAACGACAAAAAATGTCCTCATCGAATGAACGCTTATTTGAACATTTGAGCGCGCTTTTAATTTTTTTTGTAAAAACAACTTCAAGCATTGCATTAAGATTCAATTTACTTTGTTGTATATTTATTTCAACTTGATTTATTACCTGAACACAATTAGTGACAGTTTTAAGAGAAATTTTGCTTGGGACTGTGTATCTAGTACTTTTATGATATGATCGATGGTATATTAAATTTCCGATTTCACCAACATCCCATAAGTTACCACCTACTTATGGGATCCCTAGCTTAAAAGTTCCCCTAAACTAGCCCCTAAATTAAATTTCGTTTTACCATCGTCAGCGCCCGTATTTCTAGTACCTATGTATATTTAGGTGGCATTTTAACATTTAGGTGACCCCTAACTGTCGGTGAAACAGAAATTGTCCCCTAACTATGCTTAGGGGATCCCTTAAGCTTAGTTGACGTTGGTGAAATTGGCCATAAGTCATTTTATATGTTAACTAAAGTTAGCCGATAGTCGCCACGTTTAAAGATTACCAGTTTGACAATTTAATTTTATCAAATCAAATGTAGGTTACATTTGATATATACCATTGCTCCATAGATCGGAATGAATTATAAGGAATTATTAAGACCTAAGATGTTCGAAAATACATAATAACATCGATAATAAACGTGTATCCAATCGATTATTAATCACAGCAGGAAATCTTAGCAAAACTAGGCAATTGGGGAGGCCCCCCCAAAGTGCGTTCACCTTGTCGTGGTGGGGGGCTCAGTAGTGCCCGGCAATACAGCCGGGCGCGAAGCCAAGAAACGCACAGGGAGGTGGCCCACTTCGGTGGCCGGTGGGAGGTGGCCCTCTTCGGAGGGCGGTGTACCATGCGGGCTGCTCCTGGTACTTCTCTGATAGCAGAGTGGACCTTGGAGCAACCCCGTAGTTGTTGTGGTCTGCTTCGGCAGACCTGCCGTCGGAGCGTCGTAGTTGAATGCGTATGTGATCCTGCGACGCCCCATTAAGACGGTGGAAGGCTTTGTTGGGTTTTAGTGGGTAGTACTGGCTTTGCCGGTGAGTCCCACACCTCGTGCGTAAATGCATTTCCCAACGTTAAAAAAAGGCAATTGGGGAGGTAATATATTACATGCACAAGCGGGTGTAATTAAAACAAGTGCACTCTATTCCTTTCACTCTAAGTCCAATAGACAATAATGCCTACTGATCTAACGCGACCATAGAACGTTCCCACATAGCCCGACACTGCCAATATCTCAACTCTGGGCTGGTATTCAGAATTCCTAGACCAAAATTCCTGTAACTAAATTTAGTCCGAGCCGGATATCGAAATCTGTGGTTTCGAACCTCATAATACTAGCACCAACCTTACACCGTTATACACAGGCAATTTCAAAGTTTATGTATGTACATTGTAAATATACTGTAATTATAAAAGTAAAATATTTGTTTTTGTGTACATAAATAGCTCACACAAGCGAGACGCTAGTCTATAATTAGTAAATACGAATTTCAGGGAGCGATGGCTGACACAAAGAAAACAATTGACGTTTTGAAGCGACACTACATAAAGCTGACTGCAAATTATAAATAGGTCATTTTTTATCAGAGATACTAACAATATTTACTTACATTAAAATACCTATCTTTAAATTAAAAAAAAAAAACGTATATGTGTTCTTTTTAAATTGTATTTTTTTTCTGTATCATTACACCTTTATAGGTTTAAAAAATAATATTTTTAAACAACTACGGGAAAATGTACGGTTCCCGTGGGATAGATATGTTTTTCTTTTTCGCGAAGCTAGGGTGAGCCGATATTTTCATATAAAAATAAAAAATATACATACATCGTGCGACAAATTTTAACAAAAAATAGTTATAAAATAAAACCTAAATCACAGCTCTTAAACGAGCTCAGGCTATTTACAAATGTATTCATGTCAAAGAGTGCTGGAAAATGTTCAGAAGAAAAAATGGTCTGGGTTTCGTGTAGACCTCGCCTTATAGCGTTCTCAATTTTGCCGCATAACTCTTTTAGCGTTGACTCGTTCGTTATGAACGCTGTTTACTTAAAACTTGTATGGAAATGTTTTACATGCATTCAGAAACACCTTTTAAAGTTGTGAACTGTATTGAGTTAAACAAAAAATTAGTTAATGTTAGGTAGAATGTGTATAGTAGCAAGTGAATGGTCTACTACAAAAGTCTCATGTTCGATTCTCACTGAAAGCGAATATATTAGTATGTAGAGAATTGAATCCCGCAAAAGAGTATGTTGAAAGAGTTAGAATGCTGGATGCATATTATATTTTACTGGATTGTATAACGCGAGCTTCGCTGGCCAAAAAATAATGTGAGCATCAGTGAATTTGCTTATAGAATCAGTTATATATAACAATAATTGACGTGATAGATAATAAATACGCTAGTTAATATTTAGAAGAAGCAGCCTCATCCAGCTTCGTTTGGTGTTTTGCATTAATATAGTTAATAACAATACATCTCAGACTATAGTGAAATCTCAGAGAGATTCATCACAACCGGAGGAATGGTTACATTACAAAAAACTACGGAAGAAAATAAATCCTACTGTAATATTATTACAAATGCGAAAGTTTGTGAGGAAGTATGGATGTCTGAATATATATGTAGACGTTTGTTACTCTTTTACGCAAAAACTACTGAATGGATTTTAATGAAACTACAATAATATAGGCAGCTCATATATCAGAATAACAGCTACTTTTTATGTCGGAAAAATGTACGATTCCCGTGGGATAGATTTGTTTTTGTTTTTCGAGAAGCGAGGGTGGGCCGCTAGTAATTTTAAATATTCTTAAATGAAATTACATAAAATATTACGCGTGTAATCATATAAAAGTAGATTTTACATAATACCGGCATATGCTCGACCTCTTAGCGTATGTAATATTTGCAAAGCCATACTATACTTATCCGTCTAGTTTAGACTTTAGACTAGTGCAGAGGGAATGTTAGAACTGACGTTATTAAGTATTCCACTGATACGAATTAACATTTCGGATTTTTTAAAGAGACAAACGAGAAACAAGAAGTGTTTAGCTATAATCAAAGCATTGAATTGGATAATTGAAAGATTTTCTTAAAAATATAAATTTTATAGTTTATATGGTTACAATTGGTCGCCCTACATCGGTCAGACTGTTAATTTTAAGTTTTTTTTTACAATATATCGACCGTTTAATAATAACAATTTCTTTAAAAAAACTATTTGAAACATAGAATTTTGATTGTAATATATGGTGATATGGCTAGATGATTTTACTAGTACCCGTTGAAGAGTTCCTCTATCCACCTAATGACTAATAAAAGCCTTATATACGTTTTAACGTTTAGTATAGATTTCTCAGAGATGAGATATTTTCCAGCAGTAAAAAGTATCCTGTATGTTGACTCGGATAACCAGCAATCATCACACCAAATTCTATCAAAACCAGTCCAGTGGTTTTCTCGTGATGCGGCCACAGACAGACAGACAAGAATTCTAAAAACTATAGATTCGGCCTCTGTATCGATAATAATGACTATTGCAGTAAGATTTTCCAAAAAAATATTTAATGTATAGATTCGACACAGTTAGAATTTTATTATATGTATAGATAAAACTTAATATGGTCAGAAACAATGTAAATATAACAGAAAGTGGCAAATATTATTTTGTCGCTTAATACAATCATATTAAAATGACAAGCTAGTGATATATTACCATAAATATGAAGTTTCAATGCCATCCTACATCATGCCTATCGACCCGAGGCGGCCAAATAGGAACGAATATTGACGGATATCGGCGGTAGACGATATACGTAACTTACACGTGTATCAATTATTAAGTACCGACATACCAGCGCTTTGTTCGGGCTTTTTAATATTCTCGAGCATTTTTACATTTTTGAAGTAAAACTTCTTTACGCACGCTTGACTTGGGGAGTAAGCTGGTGAATGTGTGATGAGAGCGTTACGAAAAGTGTGATCGGCGACACGAACGTTTGTTGCCATGGTAACCGTTGTTATTGTCTGACAAATAATATATAATTATATATTATTTCCTTAAATGATATTCTATAAACATATGATTGTAATATGTGTAATATGCGTTATTTAATTATTTTTATTAAAATTTATCATACCTTTTACAAACAGATACTTGTGACATACGGGATGAAAGCTTTAGCTATTTTTGTTCTGTTACGCCAAAGAAGTATAACTTCTTTCGTGCTTTCATAAATACACACACGCTTTTACTTATAAAGATGAATATTTATTTGTTTTAATTTAATTGCGGTATCTACCGCAGTGCCAAAGAAGTTTTACTTTAACAGCGCGTAAAGTTTACACGCACCCATTTTTTTTAGTTATCTCACAAAATGAAATGTGAACCCTATATGGGTAATAGGGATTCTTTTTGTTGGTTCGACTAGTTTAGGGTTAGAAAATAATTGAAGTCTGAAACGGAATTACGAGTATATGCCGATATATATATCTCAATTTTTTCTAAAGTAAATAATACTCGGCATAACATAACGCCACAAAAAATATTCTATGCAAGGTATATGAAAAACAACCCGGGTTTTCCCCAGTTTCGTTAATTAAAGTTCCCATTCGTTGCTCAACCAATCGTTTCAGGGGATTCATACATCGGAAGTCTTATCAATTGTAGTGATATCAGTATGGAAATAGCCGTTAATTGTTTCCATATACGAGTGACATGCGCGATACTTATCTACTGGTAATAGATTTGTGTGAAAGAGAGAGAACCTTTTTTATATAGGTATACATCACTAATGTTGTTTTTCAAAGTTATTGGACAAAATATCAAAAACAAAACTGTCAGTTTAAGTAGGTCACTAAAATGCTGTTTATAGTCATTTAAAATAGACCTGGGGCTATTATTTACAATCTTACGCACATAAACGTAATTAATTCATTTTTAATATGGTCATAATCACCTGCAAAATTCTTACGGAAACGGAAATAGGATACTTTATGGCGCCATATTGCTTTGTTATTTGTGAAGTGCCTTCTATCTCTATTATATATAATGTTTCATTGTGCACCTTTATTTTAAAAATATCAAAATGAGAGTGGCTAATGTCAACAGCTTCAATAGAAAAGAAACCCAACTCCTTTAGATTTAACTTAAACCGGAAAAGGAAGTATGTATTGTATTAGTAAATTGAGATTTTTTCATAATAAAAAATAATAAACATTTAAATAGACTATAACGTTACGTTCTGCCAAATCAAACCGGTTTCCAAATTGTGATATAACTTTAAGCCAAATTCGATGCAATTTCGCTTTAATTCAAGTCTTCCAAATTTTAGAAAAAAAAAAAAAACTAAAAGGACCGAAAACGGAAATGTTTAATATATAATAAGTTTCGTTTTTTTTGCACGTAGTGTGTATGCTACTTGATATTTTCGCCTTAAAGAAAGTGAACAGACTTCATAAGTTTTTTTCAATAAATATATTAAACTATGATCTAACGGTTGGTATAGATTTCTCAGTGATGAGATACTTTCCCGCAGTAAAATATCCTATATGTTGACCCGGACAACCAGCTATCATCGTACTAAATTTCATCAAAATCTGTCCAGTGGTTTTCTCGTTATGCGTTCCCAGACGGACGGACGGACGGACAAACAGACAACCGCATGGGTCGTGTTTGTTAATGTTTTATGGTTTAAAAAAATCGTCTGGAAAAATAGTGAGGGATCACATAGATCGGGATCTCCTACTACATAAATGTGTCGAATATAACACGAAAGTTTGCATATATGTTTGTTACTCCTTTAAGATGAAACGGCTGTACGGATTTGGATGAAATTTTTAACACAGATAGATTATGACTGAATTAATAAAACCAAAAGCACTACCTCTGTATAGATGCTAGTATATTTTATATTTAAGTTTGAATTTAAAAATAAAGAAAAGAAATTTTCTCTGATTAAAACGTTAATATTAAATCACTTGTCGTCGACGTTACCTCGAGAAATGACTATAAGAATAATTAAAGATGCATGTATTAACATAATATATTAATTATTATTTATTATACTGAACTTATGCGTGTATTCTCATTTACCTGCAGGAAAATGCTGCTATTATAATCAATATTCATATGAAAATATTTTCTTGAATATAGTACATAATACATATAAACAAGCTTTACCTGCTACTTCGTCCGCGTAAATCTTTTAGAAACACTAGCGACTCAACTTTGCCCCGCTCGGGTTCGTTCCTACGTTTTAAGGTTAGTAGGTATACATTTCTCAGATAGAGAGCCGGATAATCACCTATCACCATACATAATTTCATCAAAATACGTCCAGTGGTTTCTCGTGATGCGTACCCAGACAGACAGATAGACAAAAATTGTAGAAACTATAGATTCAGACTCCGTATCGATAATAATGACATGAAAATATTTAATGTACAGATTCGAAAAATGTGTCGCACTAGAAAAATGTATCAACTAATTCTTTCGCGAATTTTTCAGGTCTGTGGCATATTCATGAACTGGCAATAGACTCAAAATTGTAATAATTTACTTAATGCTCAATAAAATACTTTGAATTTGAATAAAGTTTTTCAAATTTTACTCCCGCTAGCACCACAGAGTACAGACCATGCGATACAATATAAGGAAACTAATTTGAAGTTGTAATAGCTCTTATAATTACTCTCTTATAAAATAAAAACAAAAAAAAAACTCGACTGCATAAAAAGCGAACTCTAAAGATGAAAACAAGTTGACGAAGGAACATAATAGGTAGTATGCAGTCGGAGTTTTTTATTTTTGTAAATATTTTTCATCATATGTATAGATAGATTGTTATATAGATTTATATAATGTAATTGTAATATTATAAAGGGGGCAAGTTGTAGATATCTATATTAATACTAACATATAAAATTAAAGGGTTTGCTTGAAAAAGTATCTCTGGAATTACCAGTCCGATTTGAAAAGCATTGCAAGCATTTATTGAGGAAAGTTACCTACGATCTTTAAGGATAATTCTAATTACAGATGAACTATGCGGACGGAGCTGCGGGCAATGCCAGTGCTTATTTTTTTTTTAATAAAATATAAGTATTATTATTACTCTAAATAAAACTATATTTTCGAGACTAAAGAGATTCTTTCCCGTACCCATGATTGCTGTACCTAAAGCATTCGAAACGTCAGGAAAAAGTCAAAATAAATCCGCGAAAAAATCTCAAAAGATAGTTTTATTTAAAACTAGAAAAACTAAAACAAATCTATCCCACGGGAACAATTTCTGGGATAAATGTAACTATATAAATGTGTGTGTGTGTGTGTGTGTGCGTGCGTGTGTGTGTGTGTGTGTGCGCGCGCGCGCGCGTTTGTGTGTGTGTATTTATATTTGATTTGATTAATATGATTTGATTGATATGATTGATTTAATTTATTGATATTATTGTAAAGTTTCTTTAAAATCCATTCAGTTACTGCATGAAAGAGTAACAAACATGCATATATCTATACATTCACACTTCAATACATCCTTATATCCTCACAAACTTTCGCATTTATAATATTAGTAGTATTAGTATGATGTGAAATATTCGCGTAACTCTAAGAGTTAGTACTTACTTTACTTAAAATTGTTTTGGGATACACAGAGGATATATTATTTAACTGATAACAGTCATCAATCGCAAATAAATGTCGTGATAAGTACATAAAAAAATCAACTAGCATGTTAAATACGGCTTTAATTATACAATAATTTTAAGGATAGAATGGAAACATAGATAAGATAGACGGCTGGACAATACAGGTCTTGTGAAAAGGTTCCAATTGAATCCTGTAGTTGCGGAACCCTAAAAACAACGACAGTAGTTATAACATCCGCTTTACATCTTCACAGCATCCGTTCCACAGATAACTTTCGATCGTTAGAACACGTACGATGTTAAAATACCATGATCAAATCGAAATTTAATATTTAACGTAAAACTTACATAAGCTATAAAATAGCACACGTGCTTTATCGTGTCGTGTTTTAATTAAGAGCAATGTAATATTGTTTGATAAAAGTCGATATTCCAGTCTCTATTTATAGATAAATTCATATTTTATACTAAATGTGTTTGACAATTGTCGTAGAAAATAGTAATGAAATGTAGATATTTTATCTAGGGTCATTTATGTTCTTAATATTTGTAAAAAAATAATCGTTAAGAATCTCATTATGAGCGGATATTACGTCGATTGATTAGTTTATATGTAACTAGAGACTCACCCTCGCTTCGCTCGGGTTCGTCCCTAGTTTGATTCCCCATACAAACTTTCATCCCCATTTTCACCCCCATAAGGAATTATTTCTGGGATAAAAAGTATCCTATACCCTTTCCAGGATCTCAAACTATCTTCTTACCAAATTTTCTGTTTAAAATGTATTAGTGATTTTTGAGATCGTACAAAAATCCTATAGACAATAACACTCCGAAATTTTCCTGTAATTTTTTTTTATTTTCATTAAAAAAAAACGGCCCAGTCGTTCTCAAGTTATGCGCTAATCAACGGACAGACAACATTTAATTATTATTTATATAAATATCCCACGCTGAAATATGTAAATAAACTTAGCACTTCCAGCTTTATTATCGCACGATAATATAATTTTAGATATTATCTATGTATGTATTTATCAACATTACATCATTCTTATGAAATAGATTCTATTTCAATAGAACTTAAAATTTGTTTACTTACTAACGACTTATCCCGATTCGCCCGGGTGCAACTTTTTTTTTAATTCGTGGGGGGAAACACCTTTACGTGTGTCCGAGCGCGGGGGGCGCGCGGGGTATGTGGGACGCGCTTTTCGCGACAGACTACCCACTAAAATCACCACGGTGATCCCTATCGCAAAAGATAGAGTCAGGGGATCGCTTGCGCATTCGACCACGAACCCGGGTGCATCCCTAACTACGTTTTAATTTTTTTAGCGGAATCCTAATTATTTTTGAAAAATATAAGTAACTTAAGTTATTCATTATAACATCAGCTATCTGCCAGTGAAAGTCTCGTCAAAATCAGTCCAGCCGTTTTTGAGATTAGCCGGAACAAACAGACAGACAGAAAGACAGACAAAAATTTTATTTTCAATTTTATTTATCTGTATAGATTGTCCCTACATTATTAAGGCAGCACTGATTTAGACGGGTGGAAAGTATTGAGAACTCCTATGGAAAATCGCCAATTTTTTGCGATTTCGTGACATAATTTAGTTGTAGGTTATACATAAGTGACGTCTACAAGTGAATGAAGTAGAAACACTTAACAATAAGGAAACCGGTGGTGTTTCGTATTTTATCCGAAGATTTCTAAGGATTTCTAAGACATGGATGGGATTTTAGATTTTACATCCTTGGTTTTATTTAACACATATTGCACTTACATGGATAATGTGAATAATCATTATACTTTGCAAAGTAAAAGAATCCGAAAATTCTACCAAATATTCACTTCCTGAATCCTTACTATTTACTAAAACTATACCTAAATAATAGAAAAAAAATAACACATTCTTGTATATGTATAAATAACATATATCCAAAAACGTGATTGCTGGGATATTATTTTTCTACGCTGTAGTGAAAAAGCTGGCTGGAGGGTACCATGGGGTATTTTAACATGGTGCATCTTAAACCATGATGCTATTCAACAATTTGATACCATCGATCTAATCCGATGGAATCAGAAAATAGATTGTGGAAATATTCCATGACAACTTGTAAAACTAACGAGTTTAGACTCATTTAAATCGTTTTTACAATTAATTATTCATTACAGTTGGCCTAAAACGAATTTTTTGTTTTTTTTTTTTTTTAAAAACAACTTCATTATCTCCGTACACCAGTGACCTCCATACACACATTCAAACACATTGCAGGTGACTAAAGATTAGGTGTATCATTTCATTTAAATTTACGCGAATTACTGACATTTTCAATAAAAAAATCTTTGTGTAATTTATGCAAAGTAAAACCGTGACAATATCTGATAACATTGTTTTTTTATAAGTACTTACAAGAATAAATTTATCCAATAACTATAGAATACGTTTTATTCGCTAATTTCGCTCAGCGTCAAGCTTTGGAGCAACAAAAACAAATTACAGGTAGTCAAACAAGATCTTAGTTATTTTTAATTTTCTTTCATAAATAAAGAAACAAATCGAATATTTATCTATATATACTAATATTATAAAGAGGTAAAGTTTGTGATTTTGTGACGTTGTAGGGGGTAATCTCTGGATCTACTGAACTGATTTAGACTTTTTATCCCGGAAACCGTAATGAAAATGAAAATGGGGATGAAAGTTCGTATGGAGAATCAAGCTAGGGACGACCCGAGCGAAGCGAGGGTGATTCGCTAGTGTTGCAATAAAGCAATTAAGAATTTTTTACTTTTCAAACATTCCGAAAAGTTCTGCCAATATCGTTTTATACTCGAAAATCGCGAAATCAAAAGTAATTTACCATAAGTTCAAATTACTATGTGTAGATTTCTTGTACATGTATAGTATAAAGGTGTTTTTACAGTAAGAATATATCCATACTTCCATACTAATATTATAAATGTGAAAGTGTTTGTTTGTTTGTCCTTCTTCAATACAATTAAATAAATACGTGTTTTAGCATTTTTCGAAATTCATCCCATAAGAGGGTAAAATAGGGCATGAAAGTTTGCATGAATCCTACCTTTTTAGAGTTCATATCATAATATAGAGTACAATCGAATCTCCATCTGATTGATTAGATTAAGAGGTAGAATTTTTAAAAGCTTGAAATATATAAAGAGGTTGTTTATTTTGGATTTGATATTATGCATCATTAATTTTTAAATAATTATTTATGGTAATACAATCGCTAAGGCCATTTTTGGAGATCGATAAACAAATAATATTCTTATAAATTATTTGTGTTCCGATTACTCATCCGGTTATGATAATAATTGCTATGAACTTTAATATTCAACTAATTTTAAGCAATACTAATGAAGGTAAGTGTTGTTATTTTATAAGAACAAAAAAATATCACATATTTACTAGGTAGCTGCGCTTGGGTTATGGGCGTCCCTAGGTACGCTTTAAAGGTAGGTAGGAAAAAGATAGTCGATCCCTTGCTCTGTGAAAAACAAAAACTTATCCCACGGGAACCATACATATTTCCGGGATAAAAAACAACTTATGTGCTATTTCAGACTATAATCTATCTCTGTGCCACATTTCATCCAGATCCGTTCAGCCGTCCTGGCGTGATTGAGTAACATCCATCCAAACTTACGCACTAATGTTAATGTGAATATATGCTATACCCCATAGTTTTTAAACGATATGGAAAATGTGCAAAGTCCACATAACATTGTACCTATTGTAAGAACTAAAATTGCGGTAGGTACCTCTCAAGTCCGCGTCACATCTTTCCAGGAGGATAAATTTTTATGTAAGATGCCTACTTAGGTAGTTAATATTGTTATGACTTTTTAAGAATTATTATTTTATGACGAACAAGCATACACTTCTAGAGAAACTTGCCGTTCTTGCTAACAAATATTGTAGATTAAATAATAAAAATTTATAGCTTTACACAATATTTTTATTTTTTATTAAAAATAAGTAAGTAAACAATATTGTACCTACCTGTTCTCATAAACAACGCCATTTTGATTCACGTGACCGTTAAATAAGTGATTAAAAATAGTAACAAAATTATCGTAACACGTTAAAAACAATTTAATTAGTTATTGTTAAAACGCAACAATGAAGAGTTGATATAGCTTTAAAATATTTCAAATAATCTTATAATATCTTTAAACCAATGTTAAATGAGCTAGTTGCCTATGTTAATGCATAATTACGCCCACAAAGGCATGATTCTACATACGTTGGAAACGGAAAAAACACTAATTGACTATGGATGCATACACCAGCTTATATCGTATACGCTATAACAAACATGTATCAAATATAACAAATATATAGCATGTTCATATAAAAATCTTTATCAATATACATAAATATAATATAAAATGATAATATTCAATGTTTTAATACAAAACAATACTTTCTACGAGTCGAGAGCGTTCCATTTTTAGTAAAGTGCGTGCGGAATTCATTTTTAGTTGCCAACCAGATTTTTATATAGAATTCGAACGAGACAAGATTGAATTAATGTCCAGGAACACAAAAGAAAGTAAAAGTAACACAAATAAGTCAATTTTTCTAGCGAATATGTGTTTTTTGCTGCATAATTTTCAAGGGCAAATTGTGATGCCAAGTTTTGATCAGTATGGATAGGCCCTGCGCTCTAATCCCGGTTTCCCAACGAATCATGAATGAAACTCACGTCGACCGGGTTCCAATCTATTCATAATAAGCAATGATTTTATTAAATTAATAGTGTAATAAATGAAAATACTTACGAACTCGGCAGCAATACGTGTATCACACACATGACGTCATTTGACGCAGCACAAACCCGAATATTTGAGCGAAATGTACAGTATTCGTGATGAAAACAGCACAGGGATCAACTAAACACTATATTTTATTACATATGGAGATATCGTTAAGTCATTACAAATGATTTAGGACATTTTAAATTATTTATTTGTTGTCACTGACTCTAGTTTTGACAAGATGGTCGCGCACCGACTGTTTTGCTTTGGTTGTCAGCTGATACGAAACACTGTTGTAATTCAAGCGCAACTGAGTTTTCTTCTATCTCTTTCTAACGCGCGTGTTTGATAACCATGCGCGAGTGAGATAGTGGCGTCGACATAATTAATTGAAAAGACGAGAATCACAACAAACGTCATATTCTAGTTGCATTATTATTGCAAAGAAAAATGTTGGTATTAAAAGAAATTAAGTAATATCATGAATTGAAACCAATAGTCTGATAATAAACAACAATATTCTATTTCACAATGTCGCGTAATCGTATGTGATAGCGCAGTTTAGTTATATTTGGGTGTGACAAATACGCTTACACGTTATGTGGCGCCATCTATGATATACGTATGAAAGTACTTCGTAGCAAACTTCTGATGAATTTATCATAATTTCATTTTAAATTTAATAATTTATATTTAACATTATTATAAATAAAAAAATGAACATTACATAGTGAAAAACATTCACATTTTTTAGTTAGAATACGTAAATTGATACAAAAAATTTATATACAAATTATTTAAGTTCTTATAATTTCTGCAAGATGGCGCTAGTTGTATTTATTTTGCACTTGTTGATTTCATGCTTACGCAATAATTAATGTAATTTATATTTATATAACTCTATAAATAGAATTTAGAATAAAAACAAAATTTCGATACCAATTGTATTTGTTTTCGTATTGTATAATAGACTTAAATTATAAAATTGAAGATTTGGTTTCACTTTTTCTTTGTTTGAAAGTGCTTCTCTTCAAAACTACTAGTCCAATTTGAGGAAGTATTTTTGTATTTTACAGCCTATTTGTTATGAAAAGCTAGGAACTTATTTAACATCACAATAACAAAATATGGATTGGAAAAATTACATAAATAAACTGAGCGAGCGACGCCGCTTACAAAAACTAGATAACTCAAATGTAACTATAAGATTACTCAAATGATCTCTCTCCTATTACAGAAACCTTTAATAATAATAAATTATAGATAAATAAAATTGAAAAAAAAGAATACAAAATGTACCTAACTAAATTTTCAATCAAAATAAATAATATAAAATATTTTATTTACATAATTTTACTGATACAAACATACTTATGTATAATATATTACCAAGTAAGCCAAAAATGTGTAAATAGTAAATAAATGAAGTTTATTATTGTTTACATTTTATGGAAAGTTATGCCATGGTCACATAATCGTATGCAATTTATTGTACTTCGGGGGCTGGATTGAATTATCGTATGGTAGAAATATTTATTGAACTTATAACTATATATACAACTGGCCGTTGTCATGATTAAGATGACCTTGAAATGAATCTATCACAAGTGCTTACGTACATATCGAGACACTTATGTGGTATAGTGAAAAGTCAGACGGGGAAATACCCGAAGTCTGCCTGTGTTGCTATTTTAAAATATCGATTTAAGTGAAAATGTAGATTTTAATTAGATTAATAATAATTAAAATAAAAAGAAGAAATGAAATAAAGTAAATTATGTATTTTTTTATTACATTAGCTAGTACTTGTATGATAAAATAAATAGCTGTTATACTTTATGGGGCACTTAAGTCGTATGTATGTTATCTATAATATTTATTATTAATATTACAACAATTAAAAAAAGACAATAATTTATAAATGGCCATATTAACTCATTAAAACGCTTTTATATCCACATCATGGACAGACATTTTAATTTCATTCATAATTAGTAATTCTAGATATCATCAGCAATATGCATTTTGACAAAGAAAAGCGATTTTCCGGCCTTTTGAACAAGCTTTCGCTTCCACTGTGAAAGCAAAACAATGCCTCCGCAAGCAAAACAATCGTCCGCGTCGGTAGCTTCTCAATCCTATTTCACTTAGATAGCAGATTTGATTGGTTTTGTTCTAATTTCTATTGTTTAAAGATTACTATTGGACTAATTAAGGCTGTGTACACACTATTATATGTTGGGAGGTCAGCATGTATGTTTTGTATAGAGAAGACAGTGGAGAGAGGAGTTTATGAAGTTATCAAACCTCAATTTTCTTTAGAAATATTCAAAAGATCAATAATGTAAGTACAATTATATCTATACATTATACTAAAATCGTAACTAAGCCGAATCTGTACATTAAATATTTTTTGGAAAATCTTATTGAAATAAACATTATTATCGATACAGAGGCCGAATCTATAGTTTTTAGAATTTTTATCTGTCTGTTATCGCATCACAGAAAAACCACTGGAGGAATTTTGATGAAATTTGGTATGATGATAGCGGGTTAATAGGTAACTTTTTACCGCGGGAAAATGTCTCATTTCTGAGAAAAAATACAAAAACTGTAATGTAAGAGTATACTAATATGTAAAACCTACGAATTTGGTTTTTGGTCATCTGAACGCAGGCGGAGCCGCGGGCAATGCCAGCCATATAGGTATAATTTTGCTAGTTTTTTATATCATACGTGCGAGCTGGTAGATTTAAAGAAAAGCGATGATAATAATAATGCATCAAGTAGGTAAATAAATAAGTGTTACTCTATTTATAGATATTATAAATACATATATCTAATTTATTGCTTTATTATACTTGATATAATAAGTACTGGGATAGAAAGCAGTCTAAAGCATTCTTTTAGCCGAGATCGAGTTCTTTTAATGAAAAAAACTCATTCGATCTGTTCATCTTATGTACGTATGGTTGAACGATGGAGAAACCTACAAATATATTGGCTAATTCTTAATATTAAAGTTTTACTACTAATTATTATTTTTGGCTATATTTTACCTGCCAGTCTGTAGCAGTCCTTATTGTGATTAAAGTGCTCTTTGGTAATCAAACTACTTTTTAATTAAGTTTTGTTTGATTTATTTTTAAGCCACACGATCTCAGAGCTTGTTACTTTTACTGAGTTTTACGTACACAGACAATGTAAACAAAATCGATCTTTAATGTAAATTGTTTAAGTACGGATATTTGTTGTGAAAACTTGATAAAGTTTTTTTTGTAAATGTGAAAATTAATTTTGATTCATATGCTAGAAATGTTTGTATTAGGATAAAATTACTCTCTGAAACGAGACAAGATTTTAAACATACCACATATGAAAAAAAAAATGTGTTTAAAAATATGAAAATGTACTAGAATATATTTTACTATAGCGACTCACCTTTGCTCCGCTCGAGTTCGTTCCTACATATTTTAACATTTAATATAGATTTCTCAGAGATGAGATATTTACCAGCAGTAAAAAGTATCCTATATGTTGACCCGGATAACCACCTATCATCATATCAAATTTCATCAAAATCCCTCTAGTAGTTTTTCCGTAATGCAGTCACAGACAGACAGACAGACAGATAAAAATTCTAAAAACTATATATTTGGCCTTTGTATCGATAATAATAACTATTTCAATAAGATTTACCAAAAAATATTCTATGTAGGTACAGATTCGGCTTATTTACAATTTTATTATATGTAGGTGTAGATTACGATTGAAGTCAAATCTGAATTTCTATTTAAAACACTTTTTTTTTTATTTGAACTAATATTATCACATAACTTTAAACTGTTTATTTAAAAGAAAATACTCTTTTAGGGGAAAAATCTTCTAGCTCATAACAGAATATCTTCAATAGTTTTAGAAAAAATCAAATCACAGAGAACTCAAACATAAATTGCTTCCACATTAACCACAAAAGGGTCCTCTTCAAACTGATTTTGCAGAATAAATCTGATTAGTGAAGCAAAAGCCAGTTTCATTAGTTCGACGGAGAGTGGATATGACGGTGGAATGCTTTGGCGAATTCGTGTATTTGGAAAAATTTGGGTCTTTGATAGCGCTTTTCGATGCGTTTTTTTCCGATTTCGATATCCTCACATTTGTCAGCATTTTGAATGTGTAAGATTTTTTTTTAATTTTCAATTCACTAAGTCATAACCGTCGTAAGGACTCTTGATTTATAAAAAAAACATAAATCCGACTTCTATCTAGGCTAATACTATAAAGAGGAAAGATGTTTTGTTTGTTTGTTTCTTTGTTTGTACCGAATAAGCTCCGAAACTACTATACCGATTTAGATGAAATTTGCTAAGAGGATAGTTTGAGACCCTGGGAAGGATATGAGATACCTTTTATCCCGGTAGCCACCCCTTAAGGGAGTGAAAATGGGGATGAAAGTTTGTATGGGGAATCAACTTAGGCGAGGGTGAATCGCTAGTTTATTATAAATGTAAATGTTTGTCTGTGTGTATGTGTGTTTGTGACTCCTTAATGCTGAAATGGCTGGATGAATTTGGATGAAATTTAGTAGGTACATACATAGATAGGCTGACTTATGTCTGATTTTACCAACAACCCATAAGCTACTACCTACGTATGTGATCCTTAGCTTAAAAATCCCCTAAACTAACCCCTAAATTAAATTTCGTTTTACGATCGTCTTTAAGCCCATTTTTCGAGCACCTAAATTTAGGGGGCCTTTTAATATTTAGGTGACCCCTAACTGTCGGTGAAACAGAAACTGTCCCCTAATAGCCCCCTAACCATGCTTAGGGGATCCCTTAAACTTAGGTGACGTTGATGAAATCGGGCATTAGAGTAACAACATAGGCTACGGTTTAGCACCTAGTTACGCATTCACCCACAAAATATATATTTTTTTAATGTGTCCTTTTACTTGTGCGTTGGTTTGTTTATACGTAAAAAAATCGAGGAAATATGAATGAAAGACAGAAACACTGTTATAGCCATTTAATTTAATATTAATTACATTTTTCTAACATATATACAATTATTTACATATTTCTTTAAAATGTATATCTTTATTACAGTAATAATTTCATACACAATTATTAAATTCTTTCATCTAACATCGTAAAGTCTGGAAAATATTTTAATTGAAAATTTGCTTTCAATAATGTATTATTCTTCAGAGTGTTAAAAACTTATACCTATTAATACATTAATTATGTAAAGTAAAATTTTGCAGTGACTAGATTTGGATAATAGTATGCTAAAGTATCTTTTTCGCAAAAACTTAAAAATAAGCTTAAAGCTCTTAGTAATACTTAAATTATAATAAGCGTCATCGATATAATAGAATAGATTTTTTCTTTGAAAAAATATTAAAATCTGCATATGTTTTAGGAAATATTTACAAAATATTATGTTTCAAAAGATGAAAGTGATATTTAAAAAGTTCTCATTAGGAAAACTTAGAAGTTGGGTATCGAATTCATTCGTTTAAATTATTTTAAGTTATAAAATTTTCAATTAAAAATGTTAGCATAAACGATATCTACCCTTTACGTTTGATATAAATACCCACAGGATATATATATATATATATATATATATATATATATATATATATATATATATATATATATATTAATATTTGATAAATTTTATCAATGAAATTTTTATCAAAGCTTGTAACATAGGTTATCTCATCAAGTTTCAGCCAGTTTCAGTTAAGCCGCTCCACTTATATCCCTTTGGAACTTTTTCCTTACCCCGAATAGAAAGTAACACGTAACTCTAGTTATCATTGAATTTCCCGATTTGAATCAGCTAATTGATCTTAAGCTCAGCGAGTACTACATAGGGTTGCTTTGTCTTATGTTTCGTAAATAAACTGAAAAAAAAATACTTAAGGAATTTTGATCAAGTTCAAAAACTTTTCCTCAAGCCTGAACTACACAAATTCTACCTACTATTAAGTCTTAATAGTAGCACTTTGTAATATACAAAAAATGTAATTTTTTTATTTTATTTTTCAAAGCTAAAATTTCCCATTTTGACATTAAAAATTTCAAAATTAATAACATTTTACTAAAGATTTACGACTTTGATTTATAGATTCGATTATAAACTATTTCAATGTAGAAAAGGCATGAATTCATCATGTTGCTGCATGAAAGAGGTTTAAAATGACAAGTGCGAGACTAACTCGCGCACCTAGGGTACCGTAGCATCAAATATTAAATTAATTTTAACATTAATAATTTATTAGTTTAAAATTAAAACAAAATATATACCCATCTACCATATGAATTATTATGGAAAGCAAATATTTATACGAAAAGCAAAAGCCAGTCATAGTATTTACTCGTGTTCAATGATATCACATAAGCTTACATATATACAACTAAAAATTTTTCATCCCTTCAGTTACATATTAATACTACTATTTTCCCTTAGATAGCTTGCTTTGAGCATAGTGGTTGTGACATAGGGATAGAAATGAGGACAGGACGAAATTATAACGGTTCCGGTTTTGCTTTTCACCTACAGAACCCTAAAACAAAAAAAAATATGTATATTTACCATTTATAATAAGTGTTATTTCTAAAACTTAAAAACTCAGAAGAAAAATTAGAGTCTAAATTGTAGGTGACAAAATAATAAATAACAAAGTAACTTGGCACACTCGCTTTAATTTATATTCTTCTTAAATTCGTTTTCAGAGACCACATAAGTATATATATTTTTTATAACTAATTACAACAGTTCTCTAAAGAAATTTCCGGGACATCAAAGGAGTTGGAATTAAGTATGCAAACGGTGGTCACGCGCCGTTATGCTTTTGTACTGTATTTACTTTACAGCTTGTTTTTTGTTGGTGGAAAATACAAAATGGACTAGGTATAACTAAGAGTATGTACGTATGTATCTGCCCTTAGAACTTATACAAGTGACCGGACCCGGTCTTTCTAAATCTCTCTCATTTTTAAGGTTCCGCTACTCAAAAGGAAAAAATAAACCCTTCTAGGATCACACTGTTGTCCGTCCGTCTATCTGTTTGTCTGTCTGTCAAGAACTTTTTTCTCAGGGACACGTGGCGGTATTAAGTTGAAATTAACATAGAATATTCAGGTCTGTAATCCCTTGAAACTGTAAAAAAACAAAATTCTAAGGCAACGTAATCAAAAGATACGACCGTTTACGCCTCATATTTTGACATTCTCCAGGGTGTCAAAGCCTATAGGGTACTTCACGTTGACCTAGAATCATGAAATTTGGCAAGAAGCAATGTCTTATAGCACAAGTAAAAGGAAAAATCCGAACGCCGTAAATTTGTAGCTACATCATAAAGAAAAAGGTTTTTAAAGGTGTTGCTATATAAACTTATACAATATAGTGACATAAGTTTATATATATATATATATATATATATATATATATATATATATATATATATATATATATATATATATATATATATATATATATATATATATATAAACTAATTTTAATGTTTTATGCTATGGAACCCTCGGTGTGCGACTCAGACATTCCGTATAGTCTAAGATCCGAACTGAGGTTTCTCATTTGCTTACCGATTGAAAAATATCAGTAGGTATTTAGCATAATAATGGGCTGCCTAATAAAATACTGCTTTCTTAACAACTTGACAAAACATGACATTTAATTTAAATGAAGATAAAGACATGTCCACTTAAAAAATACTACATTCTCAGTGGCAAGTCATATAATGTATCTAACATAATTCCTATGGAGTTTCATTAATTTTTTCTATACACATCATTAAACACGTTATTAAATTTTGGCCTCAAGCCTTCAAAACGAATGGAACAAAATATAAACAGGATTACGATAGCGATAGATCATTTAATTTCAGCAATTTCGGTCAGAACTCAAGCGTTTCTTCACTGATTGAAAAGGTCGTGTCACTTAAAATTGCTTTATATTAACAAATTTTCTTATTGAAGACAATTTAAAATATCAGACGTAAGCTTGGAACGAATTTTAAATTGATTGAGTTAGTAATGTGTTAGTTAGTTAATATTCAATTATATTTAAGTTATATTTTCAAATATACGTAACTAGCTATGCCCCGATGTTTGTTTCACTAGCGTTAAATTTGTTTGATTTAAACATCAGTTTTACAATAATGTATGGAACTAGCGGACCCGACAGACGTTGTCCTGTCTACACGTCTTTAATTTGAAAATTTCAAACTTTTTGGACAAAATTGTGAATCTAAACCATTCCCAGATCCCCTTGAACACACACAAAAAATTTCATCAAAATCGGTCCAGTCGTTTGAGAGAAGTTCAGTGACATACACACTCACAGAAGAATTATATATATAAAGATAATCGAACCCGTCGAAATCTATAAAATTACCAATCTTCAAATCTCCCGGAAAAAATCCAGCTGTAACTATCAAATGACTGGACTAATAATAATACGAATAACTGATTCTACATCCAACATGCAATCCAAATTGATTCAAGCGAACGCAAAGGCCGAAGAATTGCGTAATATACTCAAAAATAATACTTCTCTCTCAAATCTTAATTCAGTAGTTCTTCTTTTTTGAAGTCGGTTAAACTATTCATTGGAAAGCTACATTGCTATGTGAAAGTAAAACAAATAAAGAAACGTCTGAAATTCCTACAGATATTTATATTTGACTAGCATTGCCCGCGGCTCCGCCCGCGTTCAGAAGACCAAAAACCTAATTATTAGGTTTTACATATTAGTATACTCTTACAATGCAGTTTTTGTGTTTTTGTATTTTTTCTCAGAAATGAGATATTTTCCTGCGGTAAAAAATAGCCTATATGTTGACCCGGATAACCAGCTATCATCATACCAAATTTCATCAAAACCTGTCCAGTGGTTTTCTCGTGATCGGTAACAGACAGACAGACAGACAGAAAGACAAACAGAAAGACAGACATACAGACAAAAATTCTAAAAACTATAGATTCGGCCTCTGTATCGATAATAATGTCTATTTCAATTAGATTTCCCAAAAAATATTTAATGTACAGATTTGACTTAGTTACAATTTTATTATATGTATAGATTAAATATTTGTGTATCTGATTAAATATTTGTGTCTCCATGACATAAGTCAACTATTGCCGCGTAAAAGAAAGATAAATTAACAAACGAACGAATTGTACAAATTCATACAAAAAATATAACGTATTGGAATAATTTACTCATTAAAAGAGTCTGTTTTTCATTTAGTAATATTTTTGAAAGATTGTCACTGAATTTGAAAATATTTACAAAAAATAAGTCACCTAATAATACTACCTACAATACATCTATTTAGACTTACATTTAAAATTATAAAATGAATTGATTTGTTTTCGTTGAATCGTGTACTATAATTTACATTATATACAAATATATAGACATCAATCATAAATAGAGGTTCTACGTACATATATAAAAATAATATAAATAGTTTAAAATTTACAAGATGCACTATCTTTATTATTTTATTGCACGTGTTCGTTGGACACGTGTTAACTCCAGCAACTGTGCGTCGTGTACTTTTTGAAATATAAAACCGTTGAAAATATAAAACTTTCATACAAAAAATTAACTATAATAAGCTGAAATTGTTCCATTAATTTCTCACGTACGAAAAGACAAACTGACGAACTTTTTAGAATCTATGTATTTTCATAAATATTAAAATTAAACCAATCGATTAGCTTATTCTATAAATACATACTTACTTATATGAAAATTTTTATAAGTATATTTTACACGAACAATTAATATAGGTACAGAACTATTTAGTAGTTAGTACAACCATATCTTATTTTAATTGTAAATGAATTTTATATTACAATGTTATTATTATATTTACATCTCTTTATTGAACATAAAATATATAAATTAAAAACATACAGAAAATAGAATAATAAAACCTCCTTTTTTTGTTTTCCTTAAAATTATTGATTTTAGCAGAAGTCGAAACCGAAAGACTCATACATTAAATAGAGAATATTTTGCTCTAGACATAC
This sequence comes from Brenthis hecate, assembly GCA_951806755.1. Classification (NCBI taxonomy): domain Eukaryota; kingdom Metazoa; phylum Arthropoda; class Insecta; order Lepidoptera; family Nymphalidae; genus Brenthis; species Brenthis hecate. The sequence continues at coordinate 1,559,979 of OX638256.1, forward strand.
ACACATACATTATGTAGTATAATATTATAGATAGTTATGGATTTCAACGCCTCATTTTTTCTTCTTTGCTTTCATTCAATAAGAGTACTTACTACAAATTAAAAATACTTAGAAAACTCAATCAGAGAAAGAAAATTTATTAAAATATTCAAAAATTATCTGATTCATTAAGTTAATCATTTGAAAATTTTATGCAAATATTTTTGCGAGATATTTCTAATATTTTTTATTCCACTCGGCAGAAGCGTGAATAATGCGATTTTTTTTGTAACATTTCAGGCCAAAACTTCGGGCAATTTTAACTTTTGTCTATCAGAACGATAGACAAAAGTAGCTTAATTTTTTTTATATTTCGTCTACGAAACTAGATAAATATATTTTTAACCTTTATACGCGGTCTAGCCCTGATTTTTACATTACTATTCTTTGCCTCCATATAATTTTAAACCCTCTTGAACTCTGCAGAGATAAAATGAGTCACTAAAATCAATGACTGTAATCGGTCGGTAAAAAATATCAGTCAATAAGTTTTTTTGTTTTTATCCTTTTTTTTTGTTTTATTATTTGATTCTATTCTTTTATTAATTTATCAGGTTTTAGGTTTAGGTTTATCACAACTAATTCATGACCTGATGACATGATGATGAAGGTGGTTCGAGCATCTCTCGCACCAATCTTTTTTTTGATAAATCCTATCGGCAAAGGTTACATAAACAGATGTTTTATTTTATTATTTTTATAACTTTATTATTTTAATTTTTCACCAAATACATTGTTATTATTATTCATTTTTTTTTATACAAGAAATGAAATGTTACACTGGTACGAACATTCACATTTTTTTGGATTCGGTACCTTAAATGGATGGAACAGAGTCATTTTTTCGTTATGTTACAATTTGTAGATAAATGAAAAAAGTTCTTTTTATAGCACAACATGCAGCATGAGCCCTGATGATTTATGGGAGAGCATTTTTTCAATCACAAAGCTATGTAGGGTGTAGACATAGAAATAAGGGCAAGATTCATAGATCGCACTTACACTTCTGAAAAAGTTCCACTTTTAGCAAAAGAAATGTTTCATAGTCTTGTTAAATGCTTACTTTACTTAAAAAAACATACTTAGTAAAGACAAAGCAGTCTCTGGTTGCCTTGGAAACAAAGTAAACGTTGAATCTACTATCCCAATAAATTACATATTAGCATACGAGTATATCAATATCGAATGATGACAGAAAAAGTCATTTTAATTTATTCAGGTCCTTAAGTTTAGATATATGTCAGTGTAGATTCACCCTCGCTTCGTTTCGAGTTCGTCCCTAGTGAGAAACAGAAACAAATCTATCCCAACGGAACTGTACATTTTTTTCGGGACAAAAGTAGCATATGTGCTATTCTAGACTATAATCTATCTCTGTGCCAAATTTCATTCAGATCCGTTCAGCCGTTCTGGCGTGAAAGAGTGACAAACATCCATGCTCACAAACTTTCACATTTATAATATTAATACGGATTAGTATGGATGGAAATGTCGACTACATATATGAATAAGGATTGAGAAATCAAAATTACTGAAAGCAAACTTCAGATTGTAAAAACGACTACGATAAATACGAGTTTGACTCAATGTATAGTTACGACTATGAATCGCACCCTAATACACTTGCAGATAATAAATAATAATAATAAATACAATAAATATGTTGGGACATTAACACACAGCACCATCTAGTTCCATGGTAAGCTACGAAGCTCGTGTTATGGATACCAGATAGTAGATACACTACACATATATAACTTTAAATACATATATATTATAAATGTAAACACCTATGACTGGAGTACAAATATTCGTGCTCATCGCACAAATGAATGCCTCCAGCGGGACTCGAACCCGCGACTGCTGGCACAGCAAGTAGGGTCACCATAAACTGAGCCAAACGTGTAGTCTAAAGATATAAAACAAACAATATGTAACTTTGAGCTCAGGTGGCGAGTTCTATTCGAATTGCATTTTACATACATTTATACAAATTAATTATACAGTATTAACACTCACTCGCATAGTTTTAAGCACAACCTACTTAGACCCGTAAATAATATTGTAATAAAAACATTTCTTAGTTAGACTCTCTCATATTATGATCATACAAATTTTAACAGATACGAGTAAATTAAACTTTAACTTGACTTTGAAACCTCTTGAAGATATATTTTTTAAATTTACGCTTGTTCATAATTAGTTATTGGTTAGTACAAATATAGCCGATTTCAGAACCTCTTCCTTTTAAAGTCAGCTCAAAAATACCCAAAAAAAAAACTAAAAAACCAAAAACTTGACAATTAATTGAATGAAATAAACTTATTGCCAATACGCTCATAGTCACGAATATCGAATCGTTTATATTTCAGCAAAAAACTAACAAAAACACTCCCATTTACAAAGTAAAATGTCACAGAAAATTATATATTTCTTAATTTACTTAACTTACAAAGCTTCTACTTCACAAAACACAACCAATCCAAACTTTACATTTACATATAAACAGCTAAAACTATTATAATTTAAGTATACACTAGATAGAACTCCGTGCGCTATGAGCAGTGAAGTATCTTCCTGAACGCCTTTCTGAACTCTGGATTAAAAATGGTGTAAATTACTGGGTTCAGGAATGAATTTATATAGCCCAGCCAAGTTGTTAGAATGAAGACAGTCACTCCCGGTGTATAGTCGAAGCCGAATTTAATGCATATAGCATCTAGTACTGAGCAAGTGAAGAATGGTGCCCAGCAGAAGAGAAATACGCCTGGAAAAAGTTGTTTTGCTAAATATATATACATAGTTATAAAAACTTGTATAAGTAGACACTAATAGATACACATATATCTCTAATTTACAAAAATAATAAAAACATAAAACAACGTATAATGTGTTATTTTAAGGATATATGTACCCCTTTTTGGCGGCTTCATTTATTTATTTATCCATACATTTTACTTTAAAAAAATCGAAAAAATGTAATTTATCTATATATGTATATAAATTTTAGATATAAAACTTTGTTTTTGAATAGAAGAAAAAAAAATTCTCTTTTGTAAAGTACAAGTATTCAATTATTTATGACTACATGTAAGCTAACTTCTCTAACAATAATCCCATCAACTCTATTTCTAATAGATAGATGTAATTTCGTCCTGATAAGGGATTGATTTTTTACAAATTATACCAAAATAAAGTTAAAATTTTCTTACCGAGCACAATAGCTAGTGTCTGTGTGGCTTTTTTTTCTTTCTTAGCAAAGGACTTAGCCCGCAGTTTACCAGCTCTGTTCGCTCTGAATATAGTGAACCTTGCTGCAGATGCTGCACTCCTGAATCTCCGTCGAGGAGTTGAGATGAGTGAAGTGTTGCTTAGGCGGCTTAGTTTCTTCCTGTACAGATAAAAATACGATTAAATTACTATTGCTTTTTTTATTCCTTAAGAAGTGCATAACTTCCACATTTTTTGAGATTTTGATTTCACTTCATCTGTAACTCATTATCTTCACCTGTAACTAACTGTAAAATCATTAATCTTACATTAAATTACAGTAAGTAATGATTTGAAACTGTATAAATAAGTGAAAAGCAATAAATAATTGTAGTAAAAGACAATAAAATAATTTAATATCTTTGAGCTGATCTGCTTTCGAATACTTTACAGCAATCATGGTCACGGAAGAGACCTCCCTCTTCGTCGGACTTAGGTTTTTAATACAAAAATCTTCTTTCTCAAAATAAAAAATATACAGTTTTTTTTTTCATAATTTTAAATTATAATTGAATTGCCTTTATTTATTGATCTTTGTTACGAAAATAACTTTAAAAGAAACTCTACACAGTAAGCTCGTCAGTAAATTGGCGAATGATTTTATAAAGAAATTCAATCTGCTTGGGTTAGAGCTATCCGACCGGATATATCCGGTCTGGACCGGATTTAGGGGTCTTAGGGACGTGATTCAGATTTTATCTGTTGTAACTTGTAAATAGTCTATTTATTTTCTTTTTAAACTAGTTAATGGCTCGGCTCTCTCGAAAGCTCATTACGAAAATCCCGACAAAAGCAAGGGTTGTAAAAGTTTCGAAGTTAAAGTGTTGTAGTATCTTCTCAAGGCAAATTATATTTATATATAATTAGATTCGTCGCTATGTACGTTTTAGTAGTTAGTACAGATTTCTCAGAGATAAGATAATTTACCGCAGTACAAAGTATCCTATATTTTGACCCGGATAACCAGCTATATTCATACCAAATTTCATGAAAATCTGTCCAGTGGTTTTGTCTGGATGCTTTCCCAGACGAACAAAAATTTTAAAAACTCAGTTCAACTTTCAGCCTCTGTATATATAATAATGACTATTTCAATAAGATTTTCCAAAAAATATTTTATGTACAATTCGACTTAGAATTTTATTATATGTATAGATTGATCTAAGAGCTATTAGAAAAACCTGTGAATTATAATACCTAATTATTTTTAAGCTAATTCTATGTACTATAAAAGGCTATGAATATGTTATATGAGGGATAAATCTTAGGGGAATTGAATGTACAATATGAATTAACATAGGTAGAATCCAATTGGGAGTAATGTTACGAGTAACAAACATTTTCATCCCTTATTCCATAATGCAAATATTTGCTTACTACTTCCGACATTTCACCTATATGACGTGTTAATTTATAAAGTTTAAAATTGTGGTCACCATAAAAATGTATAGGAGACTCTCAAAAATAGGTCAAATACGAGTCGAATTAAATATGACGACAAGTTTGGCTCAATTTGGAGTGACACTACTTGCTGTGCTAGCGGTCGCGGGTTTGAGTCCCGCTGGGGGCATTCATTTGTGGGATGAGCATGAATGTTCGTACTCCGGTTATGGGTGTTTATATTTATGTATATAAGTATGTTTTTAAAGTTTTATATATGTATAGTGTATCAACTATCTGGTATCCATAACACAAGCCTCGTAGCTTACCATGGGACTAGATGGTGATATGTGTAAATGTCTCAACATAAAAAAAAACGCTCACGAAGGGTTCCGTACCATCGTGCATGAATTTTTTATTAATATGACTTTTAGTTTATGTAGATAGTTTACTAACTTCGATGATCGATTACGAACGTTAAAAAATATTTCTTGTATTTTTTTTATTATTTGTTGTTATAGCTGCAGTAGAAATACATACTCTGTGAAAATTTTAACTCTCTAACTATTACGGTTTATGAGATACTGCCCGCTGACAGACGGACGGACAGCGAAGGCTTGGTAATAGGGTTCCGTTGGCACCCTTCGGGCACGGAACCCTAAAAAGGCGGAAAGCGAAATACTGCAAGATTTTCTCTACCTCAAATCGTTTAATAAATGAACAACAAATACGTGATCTTTTTAAATGAACACGAGATCCTTTTTATTTCTTGGAAACTATCCAAACCCACTTAGCGTGTGTATTTAATGAGGGTACTTTTATTAACCCCTGTTTATAAAGTTTTGTAAATAATAAATGGATACATAATACGTAAAGAAATATCTAAACGCGTATAACATGATTGCGACGAAGTCATTTGTTGAGGACGTTATTTCCGTTACCGGGTTAACTTTTAAGGAGGTTTGGTTTTTTAAAGAAACTACTTCACAATTTTTTATGTATAGTTTTTCTTCATAATTTGTCTCGTAAAATGAGTGGACGGATGTACGCAGATAGACAGCTTATAAGCACAACAGAAATAAAGTAGCACAAAGACTACTATTTGTAATAAAATATGAAAGTGGCGTTCCCTGCATATTATATTATAAATACAAAAGACAAGGAAACAAGCTTATAATATTTCTCATTTAAATATTTATAATACTTTGCTTGGCTTCAGGTCGCTGCACATTTCTCTTTTGAGCCTTAGTTTAGAAGAGAATACAATAAGTTCGCTAATTGCATTTACTGTGACAATAAAGCTTTGTTAATAAATAAAATACGTCTAAAAGCTCATATTTTACTTACATCATAAAATACTAGAACGAAAATCGATGATTGTGAGTTGGAATGTGATTATATGTGTAAAGCTTTCTATAAAGCTCCTCATGCAACATGATAATTGATCGTACAGTATTAACGTCCATATACTGGCTACAATATCTAGTTGTAGTTTCATACCGGTAATTAGGAAAATTCTAGTAATGATTAAACATATTGAGTATAATTAATTATTTATGTAAATTTTTCTATAAAAAATTTCAATTTTATCGTTAATAGAATTCTAAGGAATGAACATATATGCATTATATTATCACGTGCTTAAAACATGTCATATTCACCGATTATTTTAGGACGGAGTAGAAATTTTTAATTTTATTATTAATACTTATCAAAATTTATGAAATAAGACGACGATGTTCGAGCGTATTTGATCTGTGCATCTGTATCTTATCAAATATTTAATATCTTAAATAAAATATAAGGTAACTTAATGCCATTTTTGTATTTATGGAAATCATTATACAAATTTTGTGGGTAGTTGCTGTCTGTTCCAATTGTATGACCGTTGAGACCTCTAAAAGCGTAATCTCTCCCATGACTATGATTGCTGTAAAGCATTCGAAACGTCGGGAACCAAAAATCAAAATAAATCCGCGAAAAAGTCCAAAAATATAGTTTTATTTAAAACTAGCATTGCCCGCGGTTCCGCCCGCGTTTAGATGAACAAAAACCAAATTCTTAGGTTTTACATATTAGTATACTCTTACATTGCAGTTTTGTATTTTTTCTCAGAAATGAGACATTTTCCCGCGGTAAAAAGTATTCTATATGTTGACCCGGATAACCAGCTATCACCATACCAAATTTCATCAAAATCCGTTCAGTGGTTTTTCTGTATGCGGTAACAAACAGACAGATAGACAAAAATTCTAAAAACTATATATTCGGCCTCTGTATCGATAATAATGTTTATTTCAATAAGATTTTCCAAAAAATATCTAATGCACAGATTCGGCTTCATTACAATTTATTGTATGTATATATGTCAAATATTCGCGTATATCTAAGAAAGCATTATTTAACATCGCTAATATAAAATATCTAATGGTTTGTGATTAATTAGAAGTAGTCGTACGACTCATACGAGAGTCGTAACTAATTGCTTTAAATAAATAAAACTGTAACATGTATATGTTACAAATGTATTTAAATGAAAAATTACATTAAAAATCCACTCAACTTTTAAGTAGAACTTTATATTAAAATTTAAAACCCTCCATGCGTATACAGTTCAGGGCGCTAATTTACATATTTATTTGATTTAAATAATTTTGCATAGTAAATAACTTAAACATATAAAATTTAAATCCATATAAATGAATTTTATTACATAATCTTTGCTACCCGCGGAGACAGTATATGCGTTTGTGGTAAGATGTGTTTGTGTCTGTTATCATTTTTCTCGGAAACGGCTAGACCGATTTTGAAAAGATTTTTTGCTTCGTATAAGTCTCTCCTGATCATGTTCTTAGCTAAGTTTATGATGTTACAGACCGCCAGGGGGCGCGCAACTATACACATGGTTCTCCAAAACGGGTATTTTATTTAAATAAATGTATTGCAATACTAATAAAATTTAAAACAGCCACAAATTAAACATGAATTAAAAATTAAAAAAAAAAAAATAACCCACGACGGGAAATTCATTACGTATCCCACATTAATCAACAATAAAGCTACTGGCACATACAACTAATATGTACAGTCTACAACATAAATTACGCACGACGGTTATTATTATTAATATTCTATATTACGCTTTAATGTCGTGGGTTTTTGAAATATTTTATTTAATTTTTTTTGTATTTATTTACGTATATTTAGTTGAAAATGAGACTTTTCATTCAAGCACAAAAGTTTTAGTGTTTAAAGTGGCATGATTATAGAAATAGCGCCATAGTAAAGTATGTATACTTAGGTTTAGCCGTTTGTTATATACTATACTTTTCGTTAATTATATTCTAGTAACTTATCCTCGTTTCGCTCGGGTGCGCTCCTAGGTACGTGGAATTTGTTCACAATTTCATGGGTTTTAATTTTTTTTTGCGCGGAACTCCGATTCTTTTTCTATAATAAAAGCAGCCTAAGTTACTTCGTATAACACAAGCTTCTACCAGTGAACTACCCGTCATAATCGGTCCAGCCGTTTCGGAGATTAGCCGGAACAGACAGACAGGCATGCAAAAATTTAAAAATTGTTTCATAATATAATAACAAATATTCAATTCATCCTTTATGCCTATTAGGTTCATTAAAATGCATGGAGTGTTTGCACTTACTAAAACGATTTTCGTTACCTTTATATAGGAAACTGCCAGTATGAAATTAATCATTTAAAATTTTCTTAATTTAAAGCACGTGTCAACGAGTTAACTTCTTATAATATCTATCCGGTCTAGAAATAAGCCTATACATACATACATACATATCTCCAGCACATTAAGATCTCTATGATGTAAACGTGGCTTTAAATATATGTATATAATATTATTTTTTGTAAAGTTTTAATATATTTGTTTCAAATGCCTTGAAATAATAAGTAATATTATATAAGTAAAAAATAGAGTAAATTATAATAACACGTCGCGGCGCACTTACGGCTCTTAGTGGCTAAGTAATGGAGTGAGAAGGTCGAATAAAGTTGGCATTCCACTGAGTTATTGGATATGATTTTCAACTTTTTTTAATGTTGTCTGTGGGAATAGGGGAAAACTTGTGGGACAATGGCTTGAACTTATGATGTTAATAGTGAAACTCCTTTAATATACTTAATAAATGTTATCTTTGGTTTTATTATTTTTATTTCAAAACTCTCTTCTCTGTACTTTTTTAAATTATATCTTTATTAACCCCCATAAAGGCATGATTTCCGGGATAAAAAGTATCCTATGTGAAAGACATACTCAGGTCTCAAACTATCTTTTTACCAAATTTCATCTAAATCGGTTCAGGATCCAGAGATTACTCTCTACAACCTTACAAACTCACAAACTTTACCTCTTTATAATATTAGTATAGATAATAACACTAGATGATATAAAATTCTAAAAAAAAAAAATTATACCTATTATTCTATTTTTGTTTTTGTATATAAACAATAAAAATATTTATACGAGCAGGATATACGGTATTGTACTAAATTATTTATTGTAAAAATACAAATTGTAACTTTTGTGTTTTAGCGTGGGAGAAAACGGAAATTAACGAGTCACGGCTTTCCCCTTAATATGGGTGGAAGTAAATTATAGTACATCATGTTGGCTTAATGCGGAGATCAGTCACACATGCTTTCCTTCACGATATTTTCATTGAAAAGTCGGATGTTTGAACCTGCTCCATTGTATTTCAAAAGCTAGCGTGCTACCAATGGATCATATTTAGTACTAATCAAAATGCATCTAAAAGCAAAACCACATACTACGCGAGAATAATTTAAAAAAGTTATTATTTCTATTATTGAAATTAAATTATTTTTTAAAAACTAGTGGTCGACTGCCTTTAGGTCGGCTAGGATGAGAGCGGATCTGTTCATCCGGAATTATGAGGACGAGTAATCTTGTCCTCTTATAACTTATTTTCGAAAATCTCTTTTGACCATCTTGAGTGATTTTGTAACCTTACGGTTTATTGGAATCAACTTAAATCGGTTTGATGTTTTTATCGTTTTTATTTATCTTATAATGAAATTATACTCGAAAGTTAGATATAATTTAAGCATATTTCTTATTCCAATGTATACCGATTTCAGTTTGATTTGTTTTTCCAATTATTATTATGATAAAGCACTTTTTGTTTCAGAGTTTCCGAATTCGTTTAAACTTAACTATTAAAACGATAACATTATCTATCTATCTATATAAATAAAAATGAATGTTGCTAAGCGCAAACTCAAGAACGGCTCGACCAATTCAGCTAAATTAAAGAGAAAAATTATAAAATGAAGTACATATATATATATATATATATATATATATATATATATATATATATATATATATAAAACCAAGTCATGTTAGTTACACCATTTATAACTCAAGAACGGCTGGACCAATTTATATGATATTTGATTTTTTGGATTTCTCTTAGTCTGGAATATGATAATAAGTATTAAAACATCAGCAAAATTAACGAAAAAAAATTAAAATTTATATGGCTAACGCTGGATAATAACTATTTATATCTATTTAAAACGTACCTAGCGACGAACCCGAGCGAAGCGAGGGTGAGTCGTTAGTTTATAAATAATTATGACTTTTTGTGTATGAGTTAAGAGTGTGTTCTTCTACTGTGCGACTATCGACAAAAAGTTTATTGAAAACATTATCAAATAGCTAATACAAACTAGTAGCAGTGGTAGCCCAGTGGTAACGTGCACGCTTAGAAATCCGAGTGAAGCAGGTTCAAATCCCGGTCTCGTTCCTTTGATATTTAAGAGAATCTAAAGTTTTCGAGAGTCTTCGCAAGACAGGTTAAGTCCGCCAACCCGCACTTGGTCAGCGTGGTCGACTAAATAAACGGAATGATCCCCCTAGTATTAAACGGAGGTCCGTGCCCAGCAGTGGGACGATAAAAAGGGCTGCATACAAACTAATACTAATCAATTGTATAGATACTATTATCAAAAAAAATTACGAAATACAGTCTGTGAGTTAAACAACAATATCTGATGGATTATAAAAGTCAATTCGTGTGTATTATAATTGTAAAGCTTACATTTCAGTAGCTTTAACATTGGCTGGATGATGATAGATAAAAATTAAAATACTCACTGTTATTTACAGTTTTTATTTGTATACATTCATGATGAAAAAATTGCAAATAGGTACATACAATATATCGCTATCATGGTTCATAACCTTTCGTCCGAAAGGTATAGTTGTTATGAACCATGATAGCGATTGACCACCAAAATTCTTAGTACTGATTTTAGTTTAGATTTTTTTCTCCTATTGTGTATACTCGAACATCTATTAGTTTTCAAGTTCCTCATTTAACCTCCTTCTGAGCGGAGGATTTAATAAGATCCTTTATTAATGGATCTCTAGGGTATTTGAAGAGAATTTCCTTTTTATTCTTCTTAGTCAATTTAGTTAAGCTGTGGTTAAAAAGTTTTTAGTTTCTCACGAAAGCTTTATAAATTTTTACTAGCGACTCACCCTCGCTCCGCTCGTGTTCGTCCTTACGTTTAAGGTTAGTGTCGATTTCTCAGAGATGTAATATAGACAATATTACAGTAAAAAGTATCCTAAATTTTGACCCGAATAACCAGCTACCATCATACCGAATTTCATCAAAATCTGTCCAGTGGTTTTCTCTTCATGCGTTCCCATACAGACAAAAATTCTTAAAACTATAAATACGGCCTCTGTATCGATAATAATGACTATTTCAATAAGATTTTCCGACAAATATTTAATGTACAGATTCGACTCAATTAAAATTTTATTATATGTATAGGTAAATAAATAATGACATAAATTAATTTTAATTGCCTTCCGAGCCGGTGGTGGGAGGAAGCCCTCACGGACAACCAGTAACATTTAATTTAAATTTTAAGAAATATTAAAACTACCAATTTAAACGTTCTTGTAAAAGTGTGTTTGAATAAAATATTTTTTTAGATTTTTACAAATAAACCATTTTAACACAACTTATCATTCATATAATCCTGTGGGATAATAATACGACATGACATTTGAGAGGTAGGACCGATGGCTTTTACTGGAATATTTCAACTGAAACTTGTAACTAGTTAAACAAACCAGGACTCGAACCTAGGATCTCTGCTTAACTGAAGCTAGCCACTAAAATAACTTGATACTCAAATATGTATATGACTTGAGTGAAAATGGCTGATAGATCTAGCAGTAATAACTAAGGTACATTTGTTCTGTATATAACTAACGGCTCACCCTCGCTTCGCTCGGGTTCGTCGCTAGGTACGTTTTAAATAGATATAAATAGTTATTATTCAGCGTTAGCTATATTTTAAATTTTTTCTCGTTAATTTTTCATTTTTTCTCTTTATTAAAACCTTCCGTGGACCTTAAGGAATATACGAAAAAAATGTAGCCGAATTGGTCCAGCCATTCTTGAGTTATGCGCTTACCAACATTCATTTTTATTTATATACAAGATTAAGTACATTAGCAATTTTCTTTATTGTAAGTAAAAAAAGTTTTTATGTTAAATCAGAAAATTGAAATATTATATTTTTAAATGTTGAACTAAAGTTAATTAATTTTATAAGTCAAATTGTGCTTGATAAAAACAATGTAAAATGAAATTGGGCTCGTCCGGGATTTGAACCCGGGACCTCTCGCACCCTAAGCGAAAATCATACCCCTAGACCAACGAGCCGCTTGTGAACTACCCGAAATAAATAATCAAGATATACGATCGTCGAATGCCTTTCACTTAAATATTTTTTAAGTGTAAAATGTCTTTGAACTGGCGATCTTGATCTAGGCATTTGACCTTACGTAAATATTTATATCAATTATTTGATTATTTACTCTAATTCTGAAATGTGATTTTATTCCGACTTACGTAATTTATATTGCACTGTTAAATATTAGTATAGATTTCTTAGAAATGAGATATTTTCATGCAGTAAAAAAGTATGCTATGTATTGACCCGGATAACCAGGTATGATCATACTAAATTTCATCAAAGTCTGTCCAGTGCTTTTCTCGTTTTTCGTCGTTGCAGACAGACAGACAAAAATTTTAAAAAGAATATATTCGGGCTCTGTATTGAGAACAATGACTAATGCAATAAGATTTTCCAAAAAATATTTAATGTACAGATTAGACTCATATAGAATTTCATTATATGTATAGGTTATCTTTTAAGTATCATAATTTGTTACAGTTCGGAAATTTAGGTAAGCTATGTACCTATGTTTAAGACAAGCTTCTAGTATGTGCAATATATATATATATATATATATATATATATATATATATATATATATATATATATATATATATATATATATCAATCAACTACGCCAAAAAATTTCTAATGAGTCACTCCGTTTATTAATGAAACTCGTATGAAAGTTCGTTTGGAATTTTTTGAGTTTCATCGCGTTCAAACAAAATCGTGGTGGGGGGACTTTGTGTTTTAATATGTAATGATTGGATATTACAATACTCCGACGTCTATTTTGAGTTATTATTTGAAATGGAATTAAGATTCTACTACTAATAATTTTGGACCAATTTTTTTTTCAAGTTTTATGAATTTTTGAATTGTAATAAAGTCTTTCAACCGGTGTTCTCCAGCAAGTTATTTGACCATATTCTGGAATTACATTGATTCATTACTTACTTTAATTCTGGTTTCTTAGGTAACTCCTTCTCTTCTTTCTTCTTCTCTTCTTTTAATGGAGAAGGAGGTGGAGTGTGGTCAGTGTGGTCTTTATCCACGTCCATATTTGAAGGCGCGTAGCCAGAGTCGTTGTTCGTGTTGGGATCCATCATTGGTATTGGAGACGCCAAATTTGCCATTATTCTAAATAGAAAAAAATGTTTTCTTAAATTATCATAACTTATTATTATTAATGTTCATAGACATACCTACTTTTAACGATTTTTTTTTCATTATATTTATCTTCTTTAATTTTTAAACAAATTTTTTCCCACACTAGCTCATGGTAGGTAGTTTGAGATTACTTTTCTTAGTTATTTTGTCGACTGCCAGTATTTATTTCTTACTAGCGGCTCACCCTCGCTTCGCTGGGGTTCATCTCTAAAAAGCACAAACAGATCTATCCCACGGGAACCGTTCATTTTTCCGGAATGAAAAGTAGCCTGTTGTTTGACCGGTAATGTAAGGTATTAGCATGCCAAATTTTACTAAATTAGGTGCATAAATTGTTGTGTACTAAGCTGTATAAGTTATTATAGTTTTTTAACTATCCCACGGGAACTCTTTAATTTTCCAAAATGAAAAGTGTTTAAGATGTTGCCCGGGGACATAAGGTACCACCATACAAAGTTTCATTTAAATCGGTCCAATAGATTCGGAGATTAGCCCGTACAAACAGACAGAGAAACAAAAAAATTGAAAAAATCTGGATTTGTTCTATTTCTCTTCTTACATCCCCCTGACTCGGTTTTTAGCATTTTTTTTCTATGTACAGACATTCGACCTCTACAGTTTTATTATAGTATAGATTAAATCAAGTTCGTGATCAAGATTATGTCATAATTTAAAGAAATTTATATAGCATCCTGTTGCTATACTATAAACTTCCTCTGAATTTAAACTCTATAATTTGAAACCAGTTTATCAGATTAGAAGAAGAATAGCAATGAATATACATAAAAAACATAAAATATGAACTTCATACTTAGCAAGTTCACAGGAATATATTATAAAGTATTATATTATACGACGAAGTACTTAAAAAACTTGTAATTTTTAAGAAACTATAAAATTTTAAAAGCTTTTCACATAATTTTACTCTGTCTGAGTACTTCATTACTTTAGTAAAAGATATTACTAACATTTTCACCAGCGTACCTATTTCTATTTATTCCGAAACTACGTAGGTAACTTTGGAGGAGGGGCTACATCTTGAGATCTTTACTACTACAACTCCATCGATTATTATGTGATAATTTTTTTATTCAGAATATTATATACGTAGGAACACACAAATATACACACACATCCTTTTATACTTTTTTATTTTTATTAAGACCTTTTTTATTAACCTTTTTATAAATTACATTTGTGACAAAAATTTTGTAACAAAAGAAGAAAATAGTGACACTATAACGCGATGAATTTTAAGTACGATTTTTATTTCTATTTTAAATAAAATAGATTAAAATAATTAAATATTACTGTAACGGCTAAACATGTATTGAGGATCCAGGCAAACTTATTCATCTACTAGCGGCTCACTCTCGCTTCGCTCAGGTTTGCCTCTAGAAAAACAAAAACAAATCTATCCCACGGGAACAGTACATTTTTTCTGTGCCAAATTTCATCCAGATCCGTTGAGCCGTTCTGGCGTGATAGAGTAACAAATAACCAAACATCTAAACTTTCACATTTGTAATAATATATTAGTAAGATTAACGAGCTTTAAGCTTGCAGATAAAAACTCTTGATTAATCTTCTCTTCCATTCTAAGTTAAGTACCCAATTTTTTTTAATTATTATTTCCTTAATGAGATAAAATATAATATTTTTCTTTATTTAATTTGCTAACAGAGTGAGCTTTTCATTAGAAATAATTTATTAAAACCTTTTCAGTAGGTCCACATATGGTCTGTATTTTTTTATGGTATTCAGTGACAAACGAGCAGACAGCCCACCTGATGGAAAACGCTTCCTGTCACCCATAACACCTACGGTCCATGCACTTAGGTTTTATGTTACAAAAATGCAGAACCGCAGGTGCGTTGTCACTGTGAGCACTGAGATGATATGAATCTTGCCTGTAATTGCGCTGGCTACCTTATCCTTCAAACCGGAACACAACAATGTAATCATTGTTGCTTGGCGGGAGAAATATACAAGGGGGTGGTACCCATCCAGTCGGATTCCTCAGGCTTGACAGAGTCCTACCACCGGTATATACCACCGGTATCCAAAGAATTATTTCTTTACATATTGGATAATCAATTCAGATGCCTACTTTCGTTAATATAGTATTGTCTAGGTAACAGAAGATAGCCCAGCAAGTTTTCGAACGACATGTAAAGTTCGCCAATTGCATTTGGCTAACGTAGTGGCCCATGGCTCGATTTCCTTCGTATTAAAGGGCGGCCCGTGGCTCGTGCCCAGTGGGACATAAGATGTACCTACGTCAATTCTTTTTGTCGATATCAAAAAAAAAAAACGATATGGTGCTTTGTAAGACCAAAGCCTATTTGACAGTTTATTTACTAAAATACTCACAGTCCAGTTTCTTCCACGACTGCAGCTAACATAAATCTGGCGGACCTGGTGTTCACCAACTCCTCAGCATACGCACCCATTTCCGACCTATCAAAACTGTTTAAATTATTTATCATTTTTTTTTAATTATCAATGTATACATATTGAAGAAGAATATTATTATATAATACATATAAACAAAGAGTTGTAAAAACTTGAACTCTGGAGTTTTATACCTTAATTAGCGACTCATCTTCGCTTCGCTCGGGTTCGTCCCTAGTTATGTTAGGATAGATTTCTCAGAGATGAGATATTTACCCGAAGTAAAAAGTATCCTATATGTTGACCTGAATAACCAGCTATTATCATAACAAGTTTCATCAAAATCTGTCCAGTGGTTTTCTCGTGATGCGTTTTCAGATAAACAGACAGACAAAAGTTCTAAAAACTATAGATTCAGCCTACATATTACAAATAATGACTATTTCAATAAGATTTTTCATAAAATATTATGTACATTTTAATTTTAATTAACAACAATCAAAAAAACACCAATCACTTTTTATGTCTGACGAACGGTCTACAGGGTACTCTATACTAAATTAGTAATATTTCTAATATTAACATATTCTATGAACTAGAAGTAGTTCAAAGGAATAATCATATATAAACAACAAAATATCTGACATAAAACTAAAGTATGATTGTCAGGTTAACTTAGCTAATACTTAAAGTACCTATCTCACTAATTAAAATTCAAATGAGTCTTAAAATTAAAGACGTTATTTTAAACAGCACTTCATACTATAAGTAAAATGTTAATTTTCCAAAGGTAAATTTACATTCAAAATATCAGGTTGATACTCGAATAAGTGCTTCGATCGAATTAAGACGAGCGTAATTATTTATACAAGATCTATTGACTGCTTTACAGACAAATAATTTTCAGTTAACATTTGTTTAGTAGTTAGATTAATGATAAGTATTCGCGCTCATTTAAATATGCTATTGAGATTGGAGTGAAGAAGCTTTAAATCGCCCTTCTGTTTATCGAAATTGCCGAATGCGAGAAGGATAATTACTGTACGTATAGAAAATCCTGCTTGAGTTTTCACGTATTTCTAAGTAACGACTTATTCTTGATTCTCTATGTATGTATGTATGTAAATGTATGTATGTATATATTAACAGTAGACTATGAGTTATTCCAGGTCTCATAGTATATTTCTGTACCTATTAAGATTCGTCTAGCTGTTTTAGCGTAACGGAGTAATAATGATATACATACATACAGTGCAGCACGCAATAAGGCAGCGGTAGCCCAGTAACGCGCTCGCTTCAGAAAACGAGTGAAGCGGGTTCAAATCCCGGGTCTCGCATCTCTGATATTTTCATTTGAATTCTATTTCGAACATGATCACCACTTGTCTGACGGTAAAGGAAAACATCGTGAGGAAATCTGCATGTGTGAGGAAACCTAGCAAGTTTTTGAAAGATATGCTCACTTTGCCCCGCACTTGGCCAGCATGAGGCCGTGCCCAGCAGTGGGACGTTAAAAAGGGCTAAAAACAATACATAGTATACATAGAAACTTTTGAATTTATAAGGTTAGTGTGAAAAAAGGTAGGATTTCATGTAAAATTTAAATTGAATTTATACAAAAATTATCTTTAGCTATAAATAAGAATCTTGTGTATTGTAATAAATTCAATATATAGCAACAAAACGTCGATGAAATAAGATCTGTTACAGCACTGTGCCACTCTTTGTATATTAAAGGCTTTCTAGACGTGTGACAGGTTTTATATTTTCAACTAGCTTTTCTCGGGGCTTCACTCATGTAGTCTATTTATGTATGACTTGTTTTGATCAAGAATTGGGATATCCAAAGATTTTTTTTCTACTTGTAGTACCAGAGACAAGCGTTGAAATAAAAAAAAACTCTTTCGCTTTAATTGTATATGAGTATAGATAATAAAGAATGAAATAAATATAGTTTATTATACAATACGAATTTAATGAAAAATAGTAAATGACAAATGTATAATAAACTCTTTAGAATATGGCGCTATCACTAGTTTTTTTTAGTCAACTATAAAAATTGACATTTTATGCTGATTTCCTGAAAATGTTTTCTTTAACAGTATTGAGTAAGTTGTAATGCTTTCTTAGATTTACGCGAATATTTTGACATTTGAAATAAAACTATCTTTTCGGATTTATTTTGATTTATGGTTCCCGACATGCAATCATGGTCACTGGAGAGACTCATAATGACAGAGTTATATCATAAATGATTTATGCACGTGAAAATGTTAGAGTTGAGATCTGAGGTCTGACCCCGCTTCTCTTGATCTTATTACTAAAAATGCTTCCAATGGATTATGACTGCTTATGTACTAAAATAAGTACATAATAATGTAAATCAATAATAGCAACTCTTTATAAATATTAACTAATACTGAAATTAAAATTACCTGTCAAAGGTTCTCAAAGTATTTTTTGTTCATTTATTCAAATAGACTTATAGAAAAATTGGAGCTGCAAAGCTGAGTCAGGAAAATAAGTGACAACTAAGGAAATGTTCACATTGAAATAACTCTTCGGACTCTCAGTGAATCATTTTATAAAAAAATCCTGGTTGTGGTAAAAATGCCGTTTATTCGAATATAGAGCAAATGTTAGTGCTAAAAAGGTTTTTGAGAAGCAACCCTTAAAATGGTGAAATAGTCTGTCAGAGTTTGTATGGGGAGGATTGTTACGAATTAACAGAACACAAAAAATCGGGACAGGCTTGTTGCTGTTCTTATATTAAAATATGTAGTTAAAACACATATTTACTAACGACGGAATCGAACTTTCTTTAATACTCAATTAAATATGGAAACAAATTATTATAAATAACGTAATCACTATACTTACTTATCATCATCGTCCTCATTACTCCCCGAGGCAGTGTTAGTCGGTCGATCCTCTGGCACTTCTACAAATCTTTGTGTCTGCGCAATATTCTCAATCACAACAGCCGCTGTACCGCTGGAGAGGGCTGAGCTGACCGCTGACGAGGTTTTGGTCCCACGTTGTTTTTTGGCACGTTGTCGGATTGCCTATTAAAAAAAAGATTAAAAAGGTTTCATTCAACATTTCTTTATGGATTCTGGCAATAGTCACCGCCGCCGTTGTGTATATTTTACCAAATGGTGGTAGTCCCAAAATGGCGTCCTCTTTTTATATCATTAGTATATATACATAATGTTTATATAATTATGATTTCCGTTACAAATTTTTATACCATACTGGTGACCTGTTTTCGTATTGTGAATACTGTAAATATAAATTGTATCAAATAAAGTTCTGGCTTTTATTATATAATATAACATAACAATATCTCATCATACCAATCCCATAACTTTTGGTTCAGCTAAGGACCTTATCTTTTGGTTCAGCCCAAGGCTGTGATCTGTACCCGTATAAGGTAGCCACTGCACCAAGGAGAAAAATTTTAATTATTTATTGTAATTAAATGAAACTGCAGTGGTTACCCTAGTACCGATGATGTCGAGTTTATTGAAAATTTTGCTTTATTGTGACAATATACAAATATGAATTGATTTTTCATACTTTAATATTAAATATCCATTTGTGTTTTTAATAATGTACATAAATAATTATACACTTATGTATATTATATATAAAATTACAACTAAAATGTCCGTCAATTAGTCCGTACTGATCTAAATCAACTAATTGTAAGCCAATATTCGTGTCACGTGATTTTCACTCATGATAAGATTTAGGTAATATACTAGTATAAAAATTAAATTTGTCTTTTCCAGCGCATTGTGGGGACAGCAAAGTGTGAAACAAAGAAAGATCTGGTTGCTAATTTGCTTCCCACTCTTTGCGTTCTATCTTAAGATGGCTAAATTTTATCTACGACCTTTTAAAGATTTCAAGTCTCATATTAAAGGAAACAAGCTATTTTCAAACAAAAAAAAAACTATTTCTGTGAGCTTTAACTTCTGACAGCTGATACGAGACTATGAGAGTTTTGAGCCAACATATTTACTATTTATTTGACTTGGCTGTAATATATACATACATACATATATATATATATATATATATATATATATATATATATATATATATATATATATATATATATATATATATAATTTTGACCTTGTGTGACAAACTACTACTACTACTAAAACTATTATTAAAATGATAAAACACATACTTTCAACGATATTATGACGATTGCTATCACATTTGAATGTGCAAAAATAGTGGCAATAAAAGGAATTTAAAGTGTAGGTACGCGACCCAAAAAAGGATCGTAAAGGCTTTTATGGGAAATCACGGTCATCTGTTCGTCTATAAAGGGAAAGAATAAATGGGTTTTATATTGTATTGTTTTTTAAATGAGATAAAAGTACTCTTGGGCATTTATAGTTATTATGTACCTCTATTTTATAGTTAACTCGATCTTGGAATTATAATGCAAATGATATAGATCTTTTTAAATAAAACTATCTTTTCGGATTTAGACTACGGTCTCTCCCGTGACCATGATTGCTGTAAAGTATTCGAAACGTCGGGAACCAAAAATCAAAATAAATTCGCGAAAAAATCGAAAAGATAGTTTTATTTAAAATGTCAAGTATTCGCGTAAATTTAAGAAAGTATTATGATATAGATCTTTTATAAATAAATATATTACTTAAAAGGCTTTATACAAACAGTTTTAATAATATAATAACAAAACTAAGATCGATTCTATCAAGTCATAACTGCTTATCAAACAAATCTGTGTACTAAATGTTATTCATGTACTAAATGTGACAAACAAACACACATACATAAACCTTCCTCATGAATCACTCCGTCCATTAAACCGGTTCCGGTGAAAACCGTATGAAATCCCGTACATTTTACATAAGATAAGCAGACAGACAGACGCGGCAGGAGGACTCTGTTTTATGTAGTGATATGATTCCATGGCCCACAGTTAGTTAAGATTGTCAATAGCAAGGATAAATATCGAAAACATTATAAAAATCCTCTCACGTAGATGGTATTGTCGTAGTACTTTTGCTGAAATTAAATCCCTATATTTATTATATGAAGGCCGAAAATCGAAAACTTGCTTCGGAATTATACGCTGTAAGCAAAAGTTTCAGTACAATTCGATACCAATGATATCTTGGATACTGGGATCGCTTCTTTGTAAATATTGTGTGAGTTCTATCGAGGTCATATACAAGTAAGTTTAGAAGAGAGAGATTAGTTTTTCATATAAAACACATGCATATACATATACTAAATAGAAATTGATCATTAATCCAGTTACTGTACGACTAATGTACGTATAATTATTTGCTAAGTAACAAAATAAACTTATTTTGTTTTTTCTTTTTATCTCAAACTAGCAGAACCCGCGGCTTCACCCGTGCTAAAACTGTAAAAAATCTCTAAAAAGTTAGTTTCATACAAGCTTTTATCCGCAATTTTACCCCCTTATAGGATGAATTTCGAAAAATGCTAAAACACGTATTTATTTAATTTTATTGAGAAGTATTAATACCAAGTTTCAAGTAATTCCGATCATAAATATTTTTTTGAATTGTATTATAACGTGTTTTCCTGTGGGAATAAGATAATTTCCCGCGGTAAAATAGCCTATGTCACTCTCCAGCCCTCCAACTATTTCGACACAAAAAATCATACCAATCCATCCATCCGTTTTGACGTGAAAGAAGGACAAACAAACAAACAGACTTTTATATTTATAATATTAGTATGGATTAAGAGAATCTGGATAAAAGATTATTTATTTGTAAGTTTTAATTTTCGATCATATGACAGACCCGGCAGACAGGCTGACAGAAGCTCTAGGTATTTTTCATAAAAATGTATAAAAGTAGAGTGCAGTTATTATGTTCATATTTCAAATTACATTTTACCCTACTTCGTAGAACTCGCTGAAGACCGTCTATTGCAAGTGGAGAGATGATCTAAAAGCTCTACAGAATTCGTTTAAAAATGAATTTAATAATCTAAATTTACCTCAGAAAGGCTCTATTTCAATAAACTATGCAAGTAGTAAGCTGATTTGACTAACAGGAAATCGTATATTTATTATTTCTTTTCAGGGTTCCGTTCCTGATAAGAAGTTTCGTAACTTATATGATCATTATTAATTCCCTTTTTCGTCTGTCTGTATAAGAAGACAGATAAGCGTAATAAAAATATGGCCACTTATGATATGTATGTTCTAGTTTTAACGTTCAGTATAGATTTCTCAGAGATATTTTTCCAGATATTTTTCCGCAGTAAAAAGTATCCTATATGTTGACCCGGATAACCAGCTATAGCATACCAAATTTCATCAAAATCTGTGCAGTAGCTTGTGATGGGTTCCCAGACAGACAGACAAAATTTTTAAAAACTATAGAGCCGGCCTCTGTATCGATAATAATGACTATTTAATAAGATTTTCCAAAAAAATACTTAATGTACAGAATCGAATCAGTTAGAATTTTATTATATATATAGATTATAGACAAATACAAAAGGCACCTAGGAACCCGAACGAAGTAAGAGTAATCCGTTAGTTTCATAATAACGTATTATCGTGTAGATTGCACTACACATTCTCTTTATCCTTAACATCCCATCTTAGCAAGTTTCTGAAAGGAGCATTTCCTTCTCGAGATCTAGCGGTTTTGTCTAAAAGTTGTTATGTGATTATATTTGTTTCATCCTGTTAGGTAGTTTTACTATAAGTCTTAGTATAAAGCAAGAACTTAGTGCTTTAACAAACTGAATTACTTCTCCAAAAGTTCTCAGTCTAAAAATTTTAAATGTAATCTTTTAAATTGATTATTGAAGAGTACTTGTTAGGTTTTTTTAAATTAGGTATATCTAGATTAACTTGAACTAGATTTTGGCTATATTTTATAGCCAAGGGATCGAATTCGTAACCTTTTACACTTTATGTATGTCTCAAAGTAACAGAAGCGCTTGTATTAGCCGTATATGAAATATGATAAATCTAAGACAATATTATTTATATCACGGTATATTGATATGTTTTTGAAGAGAATTTATCAAGAAATGAAGCGAGTGTAATTAATTATCTGAAAAACAATCTTGTTCTACTGAAAAGAAATTAATATATATGTAAAGTATATGTATATATTTTATATTTATATACGTAAAGTATATATATATATATATATATATATATATATATATATATATATATATATATATATATATATTGACGATACGTTTGGCTCAGTTTATAGTTGTACTTGCTGTGCTAGCGGTCACGGGTTCATTCATTTGAGTGATGAGCACGAATATTTTTATAGTCCAGTCGTGGATGTTTATATTTATAATATGTATGTATGTATGTACTTAAAGTTTTATATGTGTAGTGTATCAACTATCTGGTATCCATAACACAAGCCTCGTAGCTTACCATGGAACTAGATAGTGCTGAGTGTTAATGTTCCAATATATTATACTACATATATTATTATATGTATTGTTAAGTATTAAGCTGTATGTTGGAGTTTTTCAGGTAACATTTTTTAAAAGGTAAATAGTGTTTCTCAACAGTCATAAATCGTAGTATTGTTTTATTTAAAATTGATTAATAATAATACACCGTTTCAAGTAAGATACTAAACAACTAGTATAAATGCGACTTGGTTGGTATGTCTGTGTTTGTTAGTCCTTCACGTTGAAATTGCTGGATTGGTTTGGATGAAATTCACTACACAGATAGATTATGACCTGAAGTAACATATAGCTAGTAATACAAACTAGCAAAAGGTGGCACTACTTTAGCAAAAACTTCAGAAAGAACTTCAGGTAGATATTTTGTTTTACCTTGGCCTAGATTTTTTTATGACTTATTAATGCAATAAAGAATATATGTTTATAGATTGCATTCTTTAACATTTAATGAATTTACATTTGCAGAGCATTTTCAACTTTATTTCCTACTGGTAAATGTCATCTTAGAGATATATTTCTAATAATGAATTATATTTATTATTTATTATATTATATATTTATTATTATTTATTATATTATATATTTTAAATTCCTCATGATGAATGGCAGATTTGCAAAACCTTTCAAACCTCACAAAGCTGAGCTTTTTGCTAGTAAATACAAAAAGTACCTAGGGATCAAGTATCCCGTGAAGCGAGGCTAAGTCTCTTGTTGAGAAACAATATAGACGTTGACTCTACCTCACTTAAATCTCGAGAATCGTGCTAAGCCAACATTGCCATCTGGCCAATAAAGTATTTTTATACAAAAAAAAAATGGGTACGTGAAACCTTCATGTGCGGTTGAAGTAAAACTTCTTTGACAAATATCGCAATTAAATTAAAAAAAAAAAAACAATAATTAAATAAGGCATATTCAGCATATCACAATTGTATATTTATAGAATATTTATTATATACGGAAAGGATATAATATATATTATATTTGTCGGACAATAACAACGGTTACCATGGCAACAATTAGTCATAATAGCTTTTATTTAATTTATGCATATTCATCCCACAAATTTAATTTAACATATATTACAAAACATATTATCCAGTATTATTTTTCACTTCCTGTGTAATATATTCTCTCTCATTCTCTCGCCGGCTAAATCCCATATATTTTGAGCTTGTCTCTTTCTAGTGTTGCATTTCCGTTTCATCGAGTTTCAAATCACAACGGTTCTAAAGAAGTTTCACTTCAAAAGATGATGATGAATATATGTCAAAAACAACCCAACAAGCATTCTTATAGTGAAAGTTAAATAGTCATTTTGGTATATAGTTATTTGTTTCGGTATTGTTACGCGAAGCTTTTGGGAACGGAACATGCACTTCATTCTACAATATGTTTAGAAGCTATACGCGTATTTCTACTACATATAACACATACATTTTGACGACACGTTTGGCTCAGTTTGTAGTGACGCTACTTGCTGTGCCAGCGGTTGCGGGTTCGAATCCCGCTGGGGACATTCATTTGCGTGACGACGAATGTTTGTGCTCCAGTCACGGGTGTTTATATTTCTAATATGTATGTATTTAAAGTTATATATGTGTAGTGTATCAACTAACTGGTATCCATAACACAAGCCTCGTAGCTTACCATGAAACTATGTAGATGGTGCTGTGTGTAATGTCCCAACATATATAATAAAAAAAAATCCGTGTTACCCATATTCTATCCGATTTTTTATGATACACTGTTTTATTAGGCATTTTTGTTAGTATATCAGTGTGTATTTTTTATTTTTTTTAGGCTTTATAAGCTTAAAGGATAGGAAATTCAGAACATAGGTAGCTCTTATACCTATCTAGAACTAATATATATGTTTGTATCGACTTATTAACTACTGAAACGGAGCAGTTGTAATTAAGCTTATGAGTACAGAATGGCTTTCGAATGTTTCGCTATGGTGAATTTACGAGATATTGAAATTTTTAGTATGAAAGTAACTGCCTTGTTGGTTTAGTGGATAGCATATGTAGGTGCAGATCCTGCAATGAAGTCTTAGGTTCAAGTCCTTCATCGTCATCTCTTCAGGTTATATCAAGAAATTCTCAGTAGTAGTCTTTATATGGCCAATCTCACTTAAGTCCAGTTAAGAGGATGGATATTTTAAATTTGTATATAATAAATACATAATTAGAATTAGAAAGAATTATTAAGATAACTAGCGACTCACCCTCGCTTCGCTCGGGTTCGTCCCTAGGTACGTTTTAAATTAAAATGGATATAGTATGTTCTCCTTAAGAGATAGACATATGCCATCGCGGACTTTTCTGTAGACCTATATAAGTTTAGACTCGAATGGTTTAGGCAGCGTTTTCGTTGAAAGCTCCCAGACGTCTTATTTTTTCAGACACCTCCAACAAATATCGTTATATTTTAGCCAATGTATACAAAAACTTAACAAATTATATACTAAAACCTTCCTTTTGAATCACTCTATTTATTAAAAAAACCGCATCAAAATCCGATGCGTAGTTTTAAAGATTTAAGCATACATAGGGATATAGGGACAGAGAAAGCGACTTTGTTTTATACTATGTAGTGATTACAATTATCTAGGCTTCATGCAAAACTTCTTCTCTACACTATCTGTTTAAATTACTTATTCTTTCTTTGGCTTACAATTATGAATACTTATAAAGTTTTTTTAAGCTACTTACCTTAAAAATCCTATAATATAGAAACATCATTATGATGCATGGAATGTAGAATGATCCAAGTGATGAATATATCACATAGTCGGTACTGTTGAACAGGCACTGGTCAGGACTTCTGTCAGGCGTGTTGTTGAGGCCTAGGACCACTGGAGAACCGATTGCACCAGAGACGAGCCAGGCTACAGCTATCATAAGCCACACTCGCGCGTTGCTCTTGTGTTTTGCGTATTTGATTGGTTGTGTTACAGCGATGTATCTGAGAAAGAAATGTAATAATAATGAATATTTTTTTTTAGTTTAAGCGCAACTTTTGCCTACGGTTTCACTTGCATAGTTTATTTGCTTATACTTGCTCTGCTGCTAAGGATTCTAGGGTGATGTTAGATATTTTATAATCCACCTCAGTAAATAGGCCATGAAATGCAAAATTAGAAAGGTCAGTCTAAAGATTCAAATAAAAAATATATTATTCAGCATTAACTTATTACATTTCTTTACTGAAAGTCACGAGTTTATTACTAAGTCGGAAAGAAAAAGTCTCAGACTTGAGAAGAACTGGCGAAAGAAACTAAGCGGGACTAAAATTATCATTTTTCTTGAATGTGAAATTATAATAAATTACAATAATTCAACGATATTAAATGAGCCTGGAGGTGATCACATTATTCCCAAGGCGTGCCATCCATACTAATATTATAAATGTGAAAGTGTGTTTGTTTGTCTGTCTGTCTGTCTGTCTGTTTGTTTGTTTGTTTGTTTGTTTGTTTGTTTGTTTGTTTGTTTGTTTGTTTGTTTGTTTGTTTGTTTGTTTGTTTGTTTGTTTGTTTGTTTGTTTGTTTGTTTGTTTGTTTGTTTGTTTTTGTTTGTTTGTTTGTTTGTTTGTTTGTTTGTTTGTCCTACGTTTATGTCGAAACACAGTGACCAATTGTCGTGATTTTTTGTGTGGAGATAGTTGGAGAGCTCAAAAGTGACATAGGCTGCTTTTTACCGCGGGAGATTATCTCATTCCCACGGGAAAACACGTTATAAATTATAATACAACCAAAAAAAAAATGATTAGAACCACTTGAAACGTGGTGTATTAATTCTCTTCAACACAATTAAATAAATATGTGTTTTAGTATTTTTTTAAATTCATCCCATAAAGGGGGTAAAATAGGGGATGAAAGTTTGTATGAATCCAACCATTTTAGAGATTTTTTTTGTTGTTTTAGCGCGAGCCAAGCCGGGGGTTCTGCTAGTATACTATAAAATCATTGTATAATAGCCTATACAACCTTTAGCACACAAACGTTCTTTAACTATTTTTTTGATTAGTGCTATTAAACAAAAAAAAATCTTCTTAATTATGTTAATATAGAAAGAATATCTTTATAATATTGGTACAAGTTTTTACTTGTAAGCTATTTCCTGACTTAAAAACCATATGTAAAAAATCACGTCTCGTCGTCGTTCCGTTGCTATTACATTCTATTAAACAACGAGAAATGACGAGGTTAAATTTTTTATTTTGATATTATTTTGAAAGAAATTCCTTTAAAATCACAATGTTTAAATGGAGATATTTCACAATATCGCCTCTCAAGCGAGAAATATTAAAAATTATAGATTTCTGAAGGCGAGACTGCTCAATGAAGCGAGAACATAAAATTTTACACCGACTTATTAGAAGTTTTATAAAGGAAAATTTTCTGAAAAATATTTAAGATGTTATCGAAGAGCTCCAAGTCTAGATTTCGGTAGACTCCCTAAAATTGCTTAGGTTTTAGGTCGCCGTACATCGGATAAGCAAAATAATCTACTGGGTGGAAAAGTGCCCACGCCTTTATCTTCTTACGACGGATCCCAACAATCTATCTATCTTTGGTTTTCATTATTAAATATAGAAACTTGACTTAAAAATAAACCATAAAAATAAGTCCAATTTCTACCGTAAGTAAAAATATAATAGTTTATTGGCATCTGCCCTAAGAGTTTAATTTCAACGATGACGAAGTGCGACTATGAAATAGTAGACATTGTTTACTATGTGTACCGGTAGGGGAGACTGAGGGTATATGAAATAAAAACTTTTTAACAAAAAATAAAAACCGACTTCCAGGCACTAAAATGTAAAAAATAACGAAACGGAGGCTTTCATTTAATAATATATAATATAATCAGATATTTTTGAAGTTGGTGCCAGCCGATGCAAAACAAATCTAATACGTTTCGATACGTAAAATATATATTTACCTATTAGATATTCATATCTTAAAATGTTGTATTAGTTACGTCGATTTTTACCACAACATTTAACGATTACAATTTCTTTGCGTTAGTTATTTGCAAGTCTAAAGAATGGTCTATCGATTGGTACTAATATCATACGATTTCTGTCAATAGTATTTGGTGTATTAAACAAAATGTCAGAATTGTTTCAACTCCCCTCGATCTCCCCAACATATTTATTATTTATCGATTCTAATACTTGTATTCTTTGAATTTTAATCTCCATAGATATAATAAGTACACCCACCGATAGAGTATCAGCAATAAGAAATTTAACGAAAACAATATTGTTTTCATATAATCCTGCCATTAAACTGTGCGAAAATTGAGTTCCTCGTCTATTGTGAAGTATATTTAAGTTAATCGATTATGATAATCCATAACGATTAAGTATTATTAAAGGTTATCTCTCTAAGTAATAGTTCATTAACATTATGGTAATTTTGTGGGGAATACGTCATTAGATGTCATTTAATCGTGTATAGAGAAGCATATTGTTCAACTAACTATAGCCTGTGGCTGTGTTTGCGTATAGTTTTTTCGTTGGTCTCGTCACTAGTTTGTATGTATGGAGGTCCTAGGTACGAGTCCCGGGTCGGGCTAAGTATAGTTATTAGCTTTTTCTGCTAAGAATTTTTTTAAAAACTTCGGAAAAATAAATATTACATTTTTAACCGACTTCCAAAAAGGTGGAGGTTCTCAATTCGTCGGAATCTTTTTTTTATGTATGTTCACCGATTACTCGAAGACGCCTGAACCAATTTGGATTTTTTTTTGTTTCAAAGAGCATACTTCCCAGGTGGGACCACTTAACCATACAATTTTATTGAATTCGGTCGAGCAGTTTTTAAAAAATCAACAATAAATATATATTATTAAATAAATTGCTTAATCGAATATGTTATGAAAAAACTTTCTTCTTACAAATTACCTGCTTATTACGTCTAAACTAATAATGAAAAAATAAAAACTTAAAAAAACCGACTTCTAGGCACTAAAATGTAAAAAACAACTTAACGGGGGTTTTTGATACGTATATTCTATGTATATATGTATTATACGTATCGAAATATGTTAGATTTGCTTTGCATCGGCTGGCACCGACTTCGAAAATATCTGATTAGGTATCTATTCTAAATGAAAACCTCCGTTTAGTTTTTTATTACATTTATGTCGCAATTTGTGTCGTAGTTTAAAGTTACTTGTCCGATGGGACGATACTTCGACACGAGAATCCATACTAATATTATAAATGTGAAAGTATGTTTGCTTGTTTGTTAAAAAAAAACAGTCTTTATTTAAACAACACAATGGTAACAAATACACACAGCCTTAGCTTCTGAACTAGAAAACTGTGTTTTAGGAGCAAATTTTGTTTGTTTGTTTGTTTGTTTGTTTGTTTGTTTGTTTGTTTGTTTGTTTGTTTGTTTGTCCTTCTTTAACGTCAAAACAGAGTGACGGATTGACGTGATTTTTTTGTGTGGAGATAGTTAATTGGAGGACTGGAGAGTGACATAGGCTACTTTATACCGCGGGAGATTAACTCTTTCCCACGGTAAAACACGTCAAATTACAACCCAAAATAAATAAATATGATCAGAATAACTTAAAACTTGATATTAATGCTCTTTAATACAATTAAATAAATACGTGTTTTAGCATTTTGCGAAATTCATTCCATAAAGGGGTGAAATAGGAAATGAAAGTTTGAAACCTACATTTTTAATCTTTTAAGCGCGAGCAAAGTCGCGGGATCTATTAGTATAATAATAAATTCAAATAAATACCTATCAACTGATATGGCGACTAGATTGAATATGCTTGAAGTGGAGCAAGTGACATCCATGGCGATGTAGCAGTCACAGACAACGGCTGGCAACCCCCAAACACCATTGAACTGTAACAAGGAGAGATAACATATTATAAGAAGAAAAAATCTACGTTTATGCTACTTAAAGAAAATAAACTCTATGATTATGTATTTTGTGTTATTTGGTTGGGTAGTTCTATATAAAAAAGAAAAAATATTGAAATATCTGTACGCTAAAGTTATATGCATAATTTTCGGGTATAAACTTAAATATATACATATATTATAAATATATATTTATAACTATAGAGATAAATAAAATATTACGGTCTTATTACCATTTAAACTAGGGAACATGTAGAAAGTAACAAAAAAAATACTTTCTATTTTTATACCATAAAAGAACTTTTTTAAGTTAGTAGATGTTAAAAAAGGAAATTAAAGTGCTAAGATCAAATAAAATTTGTTTCTTATGACCGGAAGTACGTCTCTCACTTGGTTTGTAATTACGTTCAATGAAATTGTCATTTGAAGCATCATGTATGAAAAAAACTTATAATAATTATTTATTAAACTAATGAAACTAAAATTTATATCTCGATTTTTAGTAATATTTAAGTTATGAAGGTTTATTTACGTTAGAAATTTTGTTTTAACTTTTTATACAATAAACAAAATGATGCTAAGTGTTTGTAAAAAGTCTAATTGGATAAAGTTTAATTTCATATCATTTCATTTATTCTTCGCTTTACAATATTTTTTTATACAATACCTAACATCGTTATATAATTGTAAAAAAATATCTAGTTCCAAAAAAAAAAAAATTAGTATAAAAAATATCTTAAATTTAATTAAAAAATTAAATTAATTTAAAAATACTGTATCTACGAGCATCTATAGGCATACTTGAGAAAATATATAAAACAACAAAGGGTTTATAGTTGTCTATATACTCCGGTACATAAACTAGTAGTATATAGTAAAATCACCTCAATTTATTGCTGCGTAAAAGAACGTCCAGCTAACCAAAACACTTGCATTAATAATACCGACCAGCGTAAACAAGCTTTAATAGTACCTACTAACCTGCACTATACTTCCTTGACATATTATATACTAGCGACTCACCCTTGCTTTGCTCGGGTTCGTCCCTAGATTGCTTTCCAATACAAAATTGATATGTTTTTTTAATTTATTAGTTAGGATCACCAATTGGCTTACAATGTGATTTATTACAAACGTATCTTTTATTTATTTATGTAGATTTATATATATTTAGTTATCGGTTACAAATTTACATTTAAAAATTTTCTATTTATACCTACTTATAAAACAAAGTCGGGTTTGTTACAACACTTATAACTCGAGAACGGCTGGACCGATTTTTATGATCTTTATTGTGTTGGATTTGTCTTCACCCCGAATAACAGAATAAGTATTAAAACATCAGAAAAAAATCAGGAAAAAATATTAAAAAAAATATATTTCATACTAACAGTCAAAACGTACCTAGTATTAATAATATTTTACTAAACATCTGAGCTTCTGGCTGCCAATGAAAATTTTATATGTAGAAGAAAAAGCATCTATGTAGATACATAGCAGCAATCGAATGCGTATGACTGTATGTAATGTGAATTAGAATATAAAGAAAAATAACCAAGGTTGGTTTATTTATGGTGTTTACACTCACCTCGCACTTCTTTTACCATTGATTATTCAAAGGTAACTCTAAGTTTACATTTTCTCTTTTCCATAATAGTTTTAGGGTGAATAAACATATTTGACGTGCTTTGTTATGTAAATGACGGAAATCGTTTATAAAATCGTCAAACTGAAGTTTCTTTAGTGTTGTGTCTATGTTGATCAAAAGAGCAAAATAAATTAAGGTATTTCTACATGACTTTTATCACTTTGCTTAACCTTTTGAAGTCATTAAGCAAGGGAATTGTGTCGAAATGAAAAATAGACAAATTTAAAAAGGATCTCTAAAGTTTTTAGACATGTTTTTTAAATTTATCATTTTTAGTTAGTTAGTTTTTAGTTATAAATAAATATGTTGGGACATTAACACACAGCACTATCTAGTTCCATGGTAAGCTACAAGGCTTGTGTTATGGATACCAGACCGTTGATACACTATACATATATAACTTTAAATACATACATATTATAAATATAAACAACCACGACTGCAGTACACATACATTCGTGCTCATCAAACAAATTTATGCCTCCAGCGGGACTCGAACCCGCGACAGCTGGCAGAGCAAGTAGGGTCACTACAAACTAAGCCAAACGTGTTGTCAAAGAGTTAAAAATGATGTCAAAACAGCATCTTGGTACCATATTATTGCATTATCATAGTACGTAGGTATATGTACATATTATTATGTCAAAGATCGATCGGATGTTAGGAATCTACCGGAAAGGTGCAGCTTATATAAAAAAGATTTATTTTTTTAGTTTTTCCCACTTAGATAGCAATTTACTATTTTAATTAATCTTAAAGAAATAAGATTCATCATTTAAAAATTTTAATTTTGAAGTGCGTTTTTCTATAAGTTAAGTGTAACTTTCCAAAACAATTTTCTATGTTTATTATATTATTTGAAAAGAAAAATGAAAAATTGACATGTGATTTAAATTGTAAGCAAAAATAGGTTCATTAAATTTGGTCAAAAACTTGAAATTTTTAATTGAATTTAAAAACAGCCACTACATATTGAGCTTTCTTTTAAAGCTTGGGCTTTTTGCCCAAAGTTCAAATTAAAAAAAAATGTGTCTAATCCAAAACTGATCAAGTAATTTTAAGGGCGAGAGCAACCGTAGGGAAAAACTAACTATTTTATAATAAGTAAAGTCAGGCCGTCATGCAAATTAAACGATATTTTACACAAAACAATGTTTATTTGACGATAATAATCGTACAAACCAAACAACAGAAGCAAATGTAGAAAGCTCTTAATTTTGTTTTCATGGAATCTTCTCTATTGAGTAGATCAAAGTTTAAAGTGCGGTGAATTTTATTTTAATGTAAATGCCAAACCGGGGAGTTAAAAATGTAAATTTCTGAAAAAAACATTTAAAGGAGATTCAAATTTAAGATTTCTTTGTTACTCTTTTCAGACTTCTGTACGCAAAGGTTCCAGTTGGAATCGTATTATTAAAGCTTACAATGTTAGTCTGTTCGTCTGTTTGCCATATCATCAAAGATTTGTTTGTTTTTATCATATTTTTATTATCTATATCATGTTGTAATCAAATCTTGAAAATCAATTCGTATTTCTTACCTATTTCCCATACTTCTAAGTAATCGAAGTCTGTATGAAAATTCAATGATTTGATACAATCTGGCGATAAAGCTTTCTCAAGTATTCTAATAAAGCCATTCAGTGGCTACCAGTAAAATTTGAGACACAAATTTGGGCACATTTGAATTGTTTTGACGATATATTTCAATATAACCAAACCACTATAATATCATTTTAATGCCACATAATAATAAGTCCACAAACATTCCAAATTTCTTTAAAATCAGTTATTTAATGAGTACAGGTTTTGTTGTATTCAATTAGATGTTATGTAACTTCAAATATTTATGTATGTCTCTCATTTGAAATTGACATACGAAATAGTAATTTTGAGAGTGCTTAGATATTCATCATATACAACAATGTGTGGTACAAGTTTCAATTTCCAAGGTACAATTCATCACACTATTGTTTATTATAAATGTGAAAGTTTGTATGTTTGTTACTTCTTGACGCTGAAATAGCTGACGGTTTTGAGTGAAATTTAGTACACAGATAGTCTATCCATTTTGTTTTAACTTGGGAAATGCATTTACGCATACCGCCTGCTGACATATAAGTAGTTATGTGGGAGTCACCTGCTAGAAAAGCCAAGTAATAAAATTTGGCTAAAGGTGCCTGCCTGTACATCCATACTAATATTATAAATGTGAAAGTGTGTTTGTTTGTTTATCCTTCTTTCACGTCGAAATGGAGTGACGGATTAACGTGATTTTTTGTGTGGACATAGTTGGAGGGCTGGAGAGTGACATAGATTACTTTTTATCGCGGGAGATTGTCTCTTTCCCACGGGAAAGCACGTTATAATACAACCTAAAAAAAATATTTATGATCAGAATTACTTGAAACTTGCTATTAATGCTTTTCAATACAATTAAATAAATATGTGTTTTAGCATTTTTCGAAATCCATCGTATAAGTAGGTTAAATAGGGGATGAAAGTTTGTATGAAACTACCTTTTTAGAGATTTTTTGCGGTTTTAGCGCAAGCTAACCCGCGAGCTCTGCTAGTAATAATATAAATCCAAAAGATATATGAGAACACACCTGAACGAAGTAAGGGCAAGTCGTTTGTTTCATAATAATCTAACAGTTTGTTTTTCAGATTTTTTTCAATAAGAATGTAATGATGTCTAAGGCGGAATGTACATAAATAAAGTTTCATGCCTGGAAGATATGAATATTGTAAGATTATAAATAACGTTTCCGTTTTGCCTTCGGCTGTTGGGCCCTAAAAATGAGGTAATTCAAGTTATAGCGAATATATTACACTTTCTATTGCCTAACTTTCTCGTATTCTATATATTCATTATTCATTCGAGGCGTGGAGCGTTACTTTAAGTACATACGTGTGTAATCTGTATATTGCTACTTTGCGTCTATTAAATATTCTTTGGAAAGTCTTATTGAAATAATCATTATTATAGATAAAGAGGCCGAATTTATAGTTTTAAGAATTTTGTCTATCTGTTTATCTGCCTGTCATTCTGTCTGGGAACATCATGAGAAAACCACTTGACGGATTTTGATGAAATTTGATATGGTGGTAGCTGGTTATCCGGGTCAACGTATAGGACTTTTTATTGCAGGAAAATATCTCATTTCTGAGAAATCTATACTAAATGGTAAAACGTAACTAAGACGAACCAAAGCGGAGCGAGGGTGAGTCGCTAGTATTCAGTATTTTTGGAAATGGAAATCATTTCAGTTTAGTTGAAATGATTATTTAGAGAGGAAAATATAAAACTAAATTTGAGTTTATTAGTTTTAAGATTATTATGAGCGTGCCAATGTCCCTAACTACTTCGTTTTACGACGTATTAAAACGTTTTGATAAGTTTATTACTTTAGACATATACTTTACCTAAAGCTGAATTTATTTTAGCTAAGACAGACGACGTGTCAGGAATTGTTCTTTAGGAACTATAATGTTTGAAGATATAAGACCATATGACACAAAATCTATATGTATAGGTTTATTGTTTATGTAAATTTGTATAGGTTTGGTTTCCGGAATAGATAAGCTCGTGATGATATTTCAGATGAATGAATGTCAAACGGCTAGTAGCTTTCTCATTGGCTTACAAAACTAACATTAATTAATGTAAATGTACTGGCGGTCAAAACAATTTACAAAGTCTCTTGAATGGAGTATGTTTGGAGTTTGAAAAGGGTTGACTAAGTATATTTGTTCATGTAGGTACATCTAACCGATTTCGGTCATTTAGGACAATATCACTATTTACACACGCAGCCAACTACGCAGGAGATATTAGTGCTGTGCATGTTTGCATACACAAGTGCATATTCTATTTTTTTTATTCCCAGAATCCCGGACTATCCCGGAGATAATTCGACTCGGTCGGTATGAGACTAGACAGATGATCGACGGCTTTAAGTGATGTCTGAAGCACACGAGTATAATAATAATAATAATATACGTTTATTTCAGACAAGAAGTCCATAAAAATTATTAGTACACAGAAAACAGAAATAACATGCTACACAATTATCACAGAAAACCAAAGAAAAATAAAACACCGCTTCCCAACTTCAGGCTTCTACTTTAAAAATTTTAACATAAACAATAACCAAGCTATGTCCGAACCGGGACTTGAACCCAGCACTTTCAGATCTACATCTGCACATGCTTAGTACTAGTTTAATGAAACAGAAATGAAAAAACATATATAATATACAAAACCCTTGGTTCTTTTTCAATCTTTGAAGGAACATAGTTAATAATTAAAATCTAGAGCAATTATTGATATTATTTACACTATCTCTAACGGCTCTTCACCTAATTAATTTACATACTTCAAAATCAGTTTATACACTTGGAAGTTAATTAAACTTAATGCCAGTTAGGTTTCTTCCATCTCCTTCCCCTATACCCTTCCTCCTTCATATCTGAAGCTGTAAGGCTTGATGTGATTTTAAAACTCTTTTTTAATAATAAATACATTGTGAATTAACAAATAACTAGTCTTAAAAATTATTTTAATTATTATAGTTATTGGAAACCAAACGCACTATATGGTTACTGTTCAATCGTTTAAGTTAGTCGTTTAATTTAGTTGCATGTACTAAACATAGATGGCGTTACCTGTCTTCTACAGTGTGTAAACAGTCATGATAAAAAATAATAATTTTTAATTAAAAAAGGTAAAATAAATACTTTAAAAGTAATCATTTGACTGAGGGTGGATTTTTCTGGAAATTTATATGAGACTTATGTTGATGTGTGACCTTTTTATTATTAAAAAAAAAAAAATTCAATCACAATTGGAGAATATCGTGTAACATACGAATATACACCTAAACTGAATACCTTTTTTTATTTGAAGTTAGTTAATCTAAAGCTAACAGATGTATAATCACTCAAATCATATATTTAAAATATAATCCAGAATCACACATCCATCAATCCACATGTCTTTTGGAAATCAGTTAGGCTTTCTCAGACATACAGGTTTCGTCACGGTGTATTCATGCACCATTAGACAATTAGGATATCACTGCTAAATATGTACATATATTAACATGACTTACCAAGGAGATGTTAGCTAAAATTAATTTAAATGAAATATTTAAATGAAATAAATTGTCTCGAATTATTCATTTCTGTGTGAAGGGAAAGTGAAAAAAAAACTTTGAAAAAGTTCCAAAATGTGTATAGCCTTAAGCTTCTTAGGTATGATGATACTTGGTTTTTATTTTCATTTTATGTTTTTGTCAATAGTACTCGTATTAAAGACAGACTCGTACTTAGCAGTAAGATGTTAAAAAGGGGTGAATACATACATACATATATTTTTATCCTTACTAATAGAAAAGGTATTCGATATGCAAATAACAGTAAAAGGACTAACATTGATTTACTCAAGTAATCTCCTCGATAAAAGATTTGGGATTTAGGAACTAAAAGGTGTTCCTTAAAAATACTAATGGCTTAGTTTGAAATGTCCCTGAGCGATGATGTTAGTAAAAGCGTAAAACATGCGTCCAAATAAGTCAGCTTTTAACATTTTACTATCTTTACGTCCCTTGAAGAATGTCTATATATAATAAACAAGCAGAACCGGCGACTTCGCTCGCGCTAAAACTACAATTCTTATAATACTTTCTTAGATTTACGCGATGTTTGACATTTTTAAATAATCTTTTCGAATTATTTCACGGATTTATTTTGATTTTTGGTTCCCGACGTTTCGAATGCTTTACAGTATCCATGGTCACGGGAGAGACTGAGGTGTTACATGTCTTGAAGGTATAGTTGTTACAGTTTATTAATTGTGGGTAGGCTGGCTGAATCTGATCTGATCTTTTTAAAAAGATACCTAGATCTGATCTTTTTAAAAAGATACCTAGGTTTCATACAAACTTTCATTCCCAATTTTACCCTCTTATGGGATGAATTTCAAAAAATGCTAAAATACGTATTTATTTAATTGTATTGAAGAGCATTAATGCCAAGTTCTAATTAATTCTGATCATAAATAATTTTTTGGGTTGTACTATTAAACACACGTGTTGTCTTCCCCACACTCTATACGGTATAACAATATAACAGCGATAATCTCCCGCGGTAAAAAGCAGCCTATGTTACTCTCCAGCCTTCCAACTATCTCCTCACAAAAACCCGTCACTCTGTTTTGACGTGAAAAAAGGACAAACAAACACACTTTCACGTTTATAATATTAGTATGGATTTATGATCTATAGCAGAGTATTTGTTAGGGCATCAACTATTATCCGACTTCAATAGAGATGGTTTACAATTTGAATGTATCAGTAGTAACAGTACCTGCTCTTTTATTGAGGCAGTCAAATATATGTATGTATTTACAAAGTGAAAATATTTATTTTACTGATGCACTTGAATTTTGATATTACATGTAAAATATGTCACTCTCTATAAAGAATACGAAATATAGTTGTACTAGCGGCTCACCCTCTAAGACAACAAAAACAAACCTATCCCACGGGAACCGAACATTTTTCCGGGATAAAAAGCTTACGTGTTATTTCAGAGTATAATCTATTTTTGTGACAAATTTCATTCAGATCCGTTCAGTCGTTGTGGCGTGAAAGAGTAACAAACATCCATACTGACAAACTTTCACATTTATAATATCTAAACACACTGGTAAAACAGATACCTATAAGTATTTTTGCTTTGAACCTCCGCATCGAGGCTCAAATATTAATATCGGCAGGCTTTAACAACAAGACATTTTCCAATCGTTAAAGATAATGGAAAAGGAAGAATTGTATGGAAAATATATATTTAAACATTATTTCAAACATGAACGAATAAACCACTGGACGAGACATAAAATACAAATGTATGAAAACTCGTTCTAACAACCAAAAGACGCATAACGCACACAAAGATTTATTACATTATTATACACACAGGTACACAATACAATATTTCTAGTGCTTGAACGTAATCGATAAAAATTACATATATCGATGAACCAATTAATGACATTTTAGACATTGGTTAGCATAGTCATTCATATTTTTACATCTTTTAATTTAAAATATCTGTATTTATTATAATAAATTAAAATAAATGAATTAAAGAGCAATAATAATGTGTCAAATAATAATTATTTTTTAATTTGATTTATATAAATACGATGGCATTGATGGCACCCAGCAGCATTCTGTTGGCCTATAATAATGTTAATGAACAAATGAATATCGGGGTGTATATTCCAGAATTATATATAATAAAAATTATTTTTTGAAGATTAAAAAAATATTAAGCTAATTTAATAATTAAAGTGATTTTGTTGATTTCTGTTATTGAATTATTTTAATTGGCAAATTGAAAATTGTCCCTCTTCAGGGTAGCTTATAAAAATGTGACACTGTCCTAATATTGCTCAGTTTCTTAATAAACATTTGTGAAATTAGGAAAAAGAAAAGTGATTGCAAATTAAAGTGAGTGTTGGATCGTGAAAGTAAATAGATCGTGAAAGTAAAGTGTTTTATTACAAATCGCCCAACCCAGAAGTTTAGTGCTAAAAACATTATTGTTTGATTTTGTGTAATTTATGTGTTGAAATAAAATGAATCTTTATTATTATTACAATGGAATAATATTCCCAAACAGTATATAAATGTGGTATAAAATAAAATAAAAAAATTAAGTACATCATACTAATTATAATTTTGCATTTATATTTTTTATGTGACTTAGAAAATATTTTTATAAATTTATTGTCATCAGATTGTAGGGATACTGTGATAAAGTATTTTATGTTATTGTACTGTAACAAATAACACAATTCGTTCAGTTATTTCGTCAAATGTATCGATATATTTTTTCGACATTGTCAAGCACTAGTCGATGTCAAATGGACTCACTCGACAGTTTAGTCATTTGTTCGTTGGCAATGGTATAAATCCAGGGATTTTATGATGGTTGTCAGATGTCAACAATACATAGAAAATATCGAACTATATTTAAACATAGTTGGATAATATGACATTTTATTTTACAATTTTATTAAATTGTGTGATAAATAACAATAAGAAAATGTAATAAAATAATGTATTAACTTACAACACACGAAAAAGTGGAAACAAGAAACAGTGCTGCTTCCGCGTGGGGCACGCTTATAGTTTTTACACCATTTAAACAGAACATTTAGTCATTTTTTTGGCAGATTGTTTGTTGACACGTAAATGCTTGAGACTGACGCAAAAAACAAACGACAAAGGCTGAAATTTCCTGGCTACTAATAAGACAGATAAAGGTACGTCCGCTTATATGTCTGGTCCAGTGACTTATTCGTTCATGATTTCAAATTACTATAACATGTTATTTGTATATATCTTTTAGCTTTCTATTAGCGATGAAGATAATAGAATACTCTCTTGAGTATGGGTTTTATTATTTAATCATTGATGATAACGTGATAACTATAATATACTAATCTAAGCTTGCTACATAAAAAAAATCGCGACTTTTATTAAATTTATTTATTTATTCGCTTATACACTTTATTATAGGTACACCACAACACTTACATAAATACAGGAAAACGTAACAAAAACGTAAAAAGAATTGAAAAACTGCAAGTAAAAATTGTGCACAAAGGGCTTATCGCTAATTAGCGATATTTTCCAGACAACCTTTATGTTTGGAAATATATAAGACTGTAATATACTAATAAAGGTGGGTGGTGTAAATCTAACTATATAATAAAATTCTA
Organism: Brenthis hecate; assembly: GCA_951806755.1. Classification (NCBI taxonomy): domain Eukaryota; kingdom Metazoa; phylum Arthropoda; class Insecta; order Lepidoptera; family Nymphalidae; genus Brenthis; species Brenthis hecate. The sequence continues at coordinate 1,600,826 of OX638256.1, forward strand.
ACTGAACCGAATCTGTTTATAAATTTTTTTTTTGGAAAATCTTATTGAAATAGTCATAATTATCGATACCGAGACCGAATCTATAGTTTTTTTGAATTTTTGTCTGTTTGTCTGACTGGGAACGCGTCACGAGAAAACCACTGGACAGATTTTGATGAAATTTGATATGATGATAGCTGGTGGCACTGCAGACTGGCTTCGTCTTCGATCAACAATACTACTGTTAATCTAAGGGTATGTGGTCCGGGTCAACATATAGAATGCTTTTTACTGCCGGAAAATATCTCATCTCTGAGAAATCAATACTAAACGTTAAAACTTAACTAGGGGAGAGCTCGAGCGGAGCGAGGGTGAGTCGCTAGTATAATACATACCACAAAACAACCTAATACATACTTAGAAATTCTACACATATATCTATCTATATACTATATAATATACATCTATAAACTATACTAATACATATTTAAATAATCAATATAAATATTGCACAATGTCGACTTTTCGTTTAGAGAAATTATCTCAAAAACTTACTATTTAAAATTACTGTCGTAAATATTTAAGAAGTGACGAGAGCAGTACAATAAATAATCAAGAATTTGATCTGAGAGCATTTTGTTGACTTGGTACGAAAACGAGACATGAGAAATTTCGGCATTGTTTAAATGTAGTAAGTGCGACTGAGTAATTACATTTATTTGTTTATTTATGTAACGTATACACTAGGACTTAACTGCCTCGGTGGTGTAGTGGCTAGCATGTACGGCTGTACACCCAGAGGTCCTGGGTTCGAGTCCTGAGTCGGGCCAAGTTTAGTTATTGAGTCATTCTGTATATTAAGCCTCAGTAACAGCACGGAGTTGGGAAGTTGACGGTGTTTCCCCCTCGTGCCTCGGAGAGCACGTAAAGCTGTCGGTCCTGCGCCTTAGCTCTCACCGGTCGTGTCCAATGGCCGTCTCACCAGAGTATGAGAGTGACAGGAATAGAGAGTGCACTATAATATCTCCTGCGCAGTTGGCTAGTCTCAATGAGATTGGCCGCCGTGGCCGGAATCGGTCAGGAGAACATCATCATCAATCACACTAGGAGGCACGAACCGACATATAAAATAATATTTTTATTAATTTTTGCTGCAATTCTGTTCGCTTGGTAGATAATAATTTATAAATATTTTGTTGGTTAAAAGTATACTTCAAAAGCACCTGGGTATTTATTTCACACGAGAGTTGATTATCTATATAGGTTCTATATACAGGTGGCAAAACAGTTCAGATTCAGCTTTTTCTTCTTTGTTCGACCGATACTTTTGTTATAGTGGCTTTTGACGGGCTTTAGTGTTATTAGTAGAAATATTGGAAACATTTTCTATATAGATACGTAAATGTATACACATAATAAAATTCTGAGTCGAAACTGTATATTGACGAGCGACGTACGAGAAAACCATTGGACAGATTTTGATGAAATTTGGTACGATAATAGCTGGTTATCCGGGTCAAAATACAGGATTCTTTTAACTGCGGAAAAATATGTCATCTCTGAGAAATCTATACTAACCGTTAAAACGTATATAGGGCCGAACCCGAGCGAAGCCAAGGTGAGTCGCTTTCAGCCTAAACAGTCGTTAAGTTTTATTCTTGTATGTTTTCCTAAAATTTTCAATTATAATTGTGATTGAATCTTGACCACTGGGCGAGTAATAATTTTAAAATAGAGTTGGAAAAATAACTATAAAAATCAATTCACGATTAGCAATGGTAACTTACATAGAAAAGATATATAACTATAATCGATTTGAGTACCTGTTTCTTAGAAGTCGGTAAAACTAGCTCATACATTAAATTAGAATATCTATATAGGTATATAAAACAAAGTCGGGTTAGTTTTCACCATTTATAACTCAAGTATTGGCTTTGACGGCGACTCCCACACTTCGTGCCTAAATGCATTTCCCAACGTTAAAAAAAAGTGTATTCAGCCCTTTTTTAACGTCCACTGCTGGACACTTAATAGGATCAGGCCATAGATAAAATAACATTATTAATAAAACAAAAAATCCAAAAGGATTTTTTGAAAGTTTAATTAAGAGTTAGGACTAAATGGAAGCAAAGTTGCTTTTGGCCAATTGCATGAAAATAAAAGTATTTTTTTTTGAAAACAAATGCTCGTCAATAGTATATAAAAAAAAACAAACGGTTTGCAAACAGACAAGAAAATGATTACTGAATTGTTTTGTCTCTACCTATTTATATATAGAATGCAATTTAGGAGTTTTTTTTATGTCTATAAAGACCCCCAGGTCTTTATAGGTCCCAACCTATTCATAAAAAAAGAATCATGACAGTTAACAATTAAAAAATAGCGAAATACAGATAAAAAATATACATCTGAATATAATACTCATTTTTTGAAGTCGGTAAAATACTCAAATGTTGAAAATCAATTAGATAAACTTAAAGGAATGAGGGCACATACATGTTGAGTCAGGGTAGATCGTTAGCATACTCCTTTTCAGATCGGTTTAACAAGGATAGAACTAATCGATTGTGTTTGCACACGTACAATGAACACGTTCCGTTTAATTCTATACTAGTGAATCACCCTCGCTTCGCTCGGGTTCGTCTCTGGGGTTGATTCCCCATACAAACTTTCATCCCTATTTTCACCCTCTTAAGGGACGATTTCCGGGATAAAAAGCATGCTATGTCCTTTCCAGGGTTTCAAACTATCTCCTTACCTAATTTCATTTAAATCGGTTCAGTAGATCCAGAGATTCACAAACTCACACACTTTACCTCTTTATAATACTAGTATAGACTAGCGACTTACCGTCGCTCTGCTCGGGTGCGTTCGCAGAAGTCATTCTATTTTCATTTAAAGTTATTGTGATTTCTGACAGTAAACATTTTTATCGCAATAAAAATGTCCGTGTGTCTTCTTTGGCAAATATCGCAATTAAATTAAACCAATCAATAATTAAATAAGGCATATTACAATCATATATTTATAGAATATCATATATGGAAAGAATATAATATTATATATCATTTGTCAGACAATAATAATGGTTACCATGGCAACAATTAGTCATAATAGCTTGTAATATATTATATCTCATTCTCTCGCCGCCTTAATCTATATATTTATGTGCTTGTCTCTTTCTAGTGTCGCATTTTGGTTTCATCGAGTTTTAAATTACAATGATTCAAAACAAGTTTCACTTCAAAAATAACCTTTAGCACTGAGCAGTAATGTAGCTTCTTATGAGTAAAAGAATTTTCAGAATCAGATTTGTAGTTTCAGAGTACTATAATACTACTTACATAAAAAATTACAAATTCTAAACTCTTTATTATATTTTCTCGCTCGGATGCATCTCTTGGAACCTAACAATAACCTATGAGCAACTTCAGGTGATAATCTATTTGTGTACTATTTTCGTCTGCCCAGACATTTAAATGTGAAGGATAAACAAACATACGCTTCGCTCACACTTTCTTTAGCGCTTTGCTTAAAACTATGTAGACACATCTTGGAAGTTCATTTTATACTAATTCTAACTGTCACATCAATTTCAGGCTGAAAATATATTAAATCAGGATGACTATACAATAATTTAAGAGATCTGACTTCCAAAAAGAAGGAAGTTATCAATTGGTCGGAATCTTTTTTTTTCATCAATCAGATGTTTTCGAAGTCGGATGCAAAGCAAATCCAACATATGTATTTCGATACGTAAAACACATATTTACCTATTAGATATTCATATCTTAAAATATTCGGCTGGCACCGAGGTATCGGTAGGTATCTATTCTAAATGAAAACCTCCGTTTAGTTATTTTTTACATTTTAGTGCTTTGAAGTCGTTTTTTTTAAGTTTTTATTTTTCCATTTTTAGTGTAGACGTAATAAGCAGGCAATTTGTAAGAAAAAAGTTTTTAATAACATATTCGATTAAACAATTTATTTAAAAAAATATGTATAAGTATGAGGATCTTACGAAAACCACTCATTATTTGTGATTGATTATGATGTTTAGGTGGTAAGAGGTGTCAAACAATGAGATAAATATACATACATAGTCCCTTCGACACTTCAAAGTATTTAAAATGGAATTTATCTATACATACAAATAAAAAAAATGAAGTGTCTGTTTGTAATATCAAAATAACAGATTTTACTATATGCATATGAAAGTATATACGGTACTTATAAAAAAACAATTTTTTAAATTCCTGTGTGTCTGTTTGTTTCGGCTAATCTTCGAAACGACTGGACCGATTTTTACGCGACTTTCACTGGCAGATAGCTGATGTTCTAAGGTGTAACAAAGGTTCCTTTTATTTTAGAAAAAAAATCAGGGTTCCGCAAAAAAAATAAAAATAAAACCTTCATAGGTATTTTAAAGAAAATCCGCGTTCCCCCTAACCAAGCGAAGGTAAGCCGCTAGTATTACATTCAATGAAAATCAAATACAAGTAAAATATTTTTTTATTGTTATTTGTACTTAATTCAAGGGGCATATAAGCGAGTATTTGGACGTTATTTTAACGCCTTTTCTTCATTTTATATTTTAAAGCGACTTTCTGTTATATTGCTTTCAAATAGTTTTTTTATTTACATTTGAGATTAGCAGTGCACTTATCAAGTAAGGATTGATTTTTTAAACATAACAAAAATATTATTCATACATAATTAGTCGGACTCCTAAGTATTTATAAACGCGAAAGCTTGTAAATATATTTGTAAGAATCGTGCAATGACAATATAAATGACAATCGTACCGACCATCTACAAAAATTTATAAATAGAATGCTCTGACCACCAGACTCCAGACTACCATTTTACTATAGTTACTTTATAGCAAACGTTTTATGGAAAACGAAAACACATCTATACCACGGGAACCGTTCATTTTTCCGGGATAAGAAGTAGACTTTGTGTTATTCCAGACTATAATCTCTGTGCCAAATTTCATCCAGATCCGTTTAGCCGTTCTGGCGTGAAACAGTAACAAACATCCATACTCACAAACTTTCACATTTATAATATTAAAATTAATACGGATAACTAATTATAATTATAATTCAGTCTTTTAAACGTTTTACTGCTGGGTATAGATCATAAAGTCTCCTCAAGATGTTAACTTTTATCGATTAATAGTGCAAGTATAAGCTTTAACCAATCTCAGAAACTAGAGAATTGGTGTTTGAATTCACTTCACGCTGTTTTTAGAGCGAGCGTGCTCCCAATGGGCTACTAGCAGATATCACGTAGCTTGCACAAATGGAAATTATTCGAGTTTATAACATTCATTACTTTTGAAGTCGTTTATTTACTGTATGTATATTTATGTTATGTGCCTAAAAGCTTATAGAAAAAACACATTTTTTCCAGAATATCGCTATTTTTCAAGAAGTATTCACAATTTTTCATTATATATTTTATTTTCTGTAGAAACTCTTAATCTCTGGAGTTAAAGGGTTAAACACATCTAAAAAGGCATATATAACCTCGTCTTATCGCCTCTACTGTTGACAGGAGAGTTGCTCGTTTTTCGCCCAAAGAATCGGCATTGTCAATCAGCGGGGGAATGCGGCGTATGTACATGTAATAGTGTCTATACTAATATTTTAAAGTGAAAAGATTTTTTGTTTGTTTGTACGTTTGTACCGAATAAGCCCCGAAACTACTGGACCGATTTAGATGTTATTTTAGTAAGAAGATAATTTGACAACCTGAGAAGAACATAGGATAGTTTTTATCCCGGAAATTGTCCCTTAAAGGGGTGAAAGTGGAGATGTAAGTTTTTATGAGGAATCAACCTGGTTAAGTCCATATATTTGTAATTTCCTTTATTATAAATAAAGTATATTTTTCACTATAAAAGTCTTATGTAAACTATATAATGAACAATAAAAAAATAAGTACCAACCGGTCCAGCCGTTTTCAAGTTCATTTTATTTATATTAATATAGATAAAAATCTACAGCACACTTCAATACGCGCACTTCGATTCATTAACTGCGATTTCCTTTCATTGGGATTGATAGAAAAAACTTTAATTATTCCAATTGCAATATGAATAAAATAAAGCAATACACTAGAAACGCTTGTATTGTGTGAGCAAAAGTGAGCATAATAGTTCTAATGAATTTTAGTATTCGAACGACACGTTTGGCTCAGTTTATAGTGATCCTACTTACTGCGCCAGCGGTCGCGGGTTCGAGTCCCGCTGGAGGTGTCGCTAGTTGTTAATTGATAAAAACTATAGCAATCATTGCGGAAGTGACATCTAAGGGTACATAATCATTTTATTGTGCTTTACAATTTAGTTTCTATAAATAAAGGAAAAACATTTTCATGTCACCATTTTTAGACAAAAGTTAGTTTTTTATATAGTATTATACAAAAATACATACAAACGAATTAAATATCTTAAACTTTTTTTATATTTCATCTCATATCAATTTATTAAAAAAAAATCTTGATTTATTAATATTAAACCTCATAATATTATGGTTTATAAAAAAAATGGGAATCCCACTCAATTCGTCTCTTAACATTTTAGTGAATAAGTAAAAAGTGGTTTTTAATTTAAAACTTCGATTTCAGATTTTCATTTGCTTGATTACCGAGATCCATTTAAATATGATTGGTCTCTGTTTAATGCCATGAAATTATCTTAATTAATTTATCTTATTAGTATAAGCTACTTTTTAGTAATCAATTTTGACAATAGGTGCCGCAGTTCTTTTACAGTAAGATTAATACTATTAAATGAGTTAAAATGTATGTAAAATCTTACTGTAAAAGAACAGTGCCACCTTCTGTCAAAATTTATCACTAATTTCTATTAGTAATAAATTTTGACAAAATGCCTATATATATATATATATATATATATATATATATATATATATATATATATATATATATATATATATATATATATATATATAGTACCTGGGCGACCGAGCCTTGCTCGGAGTGTTTGGCCAAAAAAAACATTAAAAAAAACAAACTAAGAATTTGAATAACTACGAAAAAAACAAAATTAAAAACTTTGTGTCCGACCGGGATACGAACCCTGTCTGGGTTGTTAAATTTGCGCATTGGCCGCTTGACCATGATGCTTATATCTGAGCATGCGAAATTATCGAACAATATTTTGCATGGAATTATTAATTATTAATTTATTGAAATAATGAAAAAGGAATAATAATAATAATAAAGCTCTATTTATTTATTCATTTATTTATTATAAAGGCTTACTAACTGAATTTACATAAAAACATTTATTTAACATTATAATTTTACCTATTTGTATATAAATTTAATTTAAAAGTATGCACAGCTTTTTATAAAAGTATTCCATTAAAATTTTATTTGGTTAAGAGTATATAAGGAGCCATTTTAGTTGTACAATAAACAAAAGAAGAAATAAAAACTAATCTGAATATTTAAATACACTTTCTTTTTAAATAAATTTAAAGTATCAGAAAAAATGTCTATATCACATTGCTGAAATATAAAATTATATAATTTAGTGACTATTTATTAACTTATAATTTTGGAACTAATAATTTTGTAATCTGGAATTAAATTATTTTAAAAATCTTTAATTTTATTTGAAATTGTATTGTATATATATAAATTGTCATTAACAAATAAATAAACAATGACAGTAAATTAAATAATTCAATCGAGTAAATACTAAACATTTCACAATAATACATATAAATAAAATTTCTTTCCATACATTAATTCTGACAATAGTTATAAATTAGGTATTTAATTTCATATTTAAATGTATCTATTTAGTAAATGTCTTTTTCATGTATAGACCCCTCTCGGTTAACTCCAAAGTAGTCCTGCATAGAGCTCTCCGTTGGAGATTATGCTTGTATGATTGCAAAGGGTTTCTTTTCAAATTTTGTTTCCAATATATAATTTGTTTCTGATATGCCTATCAAGTTTATAATTTTATCTTTGTGTTCTTTTGATTTGTTGTAGGAAATACTGCTTTTAATTCTAGAAGTTTTTCTGGTGAAGATATGTATACCTTTGTTCATTGTATGTCTGTTTTTCTTTGGAGGGTTATGGTCGAACTCCCCCACAGTGACCGGCCGTACTGGGGGATAAAGATGAGGAGGTTCCTACTGTGTTTAATAAACTGTATCTTGCAGTGTTGATTTTAGTTGTTCCTGGTTATCATTTGTGTGGTTGAAAGTTAATTTTGGTTTTTGTAATATGAAGTCTTTAATATTACCAGGTATGGTTTTCTTTGTATGTTGTTTATTTGTTAGTTTTTGTTTATAATTGAGGTAAGGCGTTTCTGGAGATACAGGCAGACTTCTTTTATTTGAGTATTGGCGAGAAGCGTTCTTATTATTATCCACAATAATTAGTTTGTCATATTTAAAGAAAGCCGTTTTGCCTAGGTCTTTTTCTTTATCTTCAGTTGGGCTTGTAACTCCTTGCGTTTGTTTAAGACTATTTTTTCCTCTAGTTCTATGATAGGATTTTTCACCTTATTCTACTCTGAACATAACCAAGTTCTTGCGCCTAATATGTCTTTCTAAATTATTTATTGAGGTACTTTGTTCCTGGATTTTTTTCTCAAGAACTTCAATTTTTTTATTTCTAAGTGTTTAAATCATTATTGTTGATTTATTTTTAATGGCTTCTTTCATTTCTAACAGTTCTGTTTTCTGCTGTCTTATTTCTTGTTGCATGTTTATTAGCAACTTTTTTATGTCCTCCATCTTATGTGTGAAGTTGGAAGTAGAAAAGCTGATTGAAAAAGAGCACCAATTACACCTAGTTGAATTGCAATTTTATACCGAGTATTAGTTTTTGATGTTATAAACTTATGTTTTAATATTTGACGCTTTCACTTCACAAATTATTTTGTTTTATTGTCATCACACAGAAAAGATGGTTTTGCACTGATAGTATCTTTAAGTTATGTTTGTCACTTTTGTATTTGTTTGGTAGGTGAATTTTTAAAAGCTCATCTGTTCTTCAACACATCAAGACTTGGTGATGTTTACATATTGCCCATAGGTTTTATCGATTTATTTGTAAAAATGTATTCTATTTTTCTTTAGATTATTTCCACTTAAATATTTTTAAACTTGATGTAAATACGGACACGATGTTGACAGTTGCACAGTGGCGCCACCCACCCACCAGAAGTGACAATGCAAAAATTGTAAAAATGCAAAAGAAAATCGCATGAAAATTCGAAAACTCGCGTTTTCCCAGAAATAAGACTAATCTAGATCGATTTATCGCCCCCGAAACCTCCTACGTGCTAAATTTCATGAAAATCGTTGGAGCCGTTTCCGAGATTCAAATTATATATTGATATATATACATATATATATATATATATATATATATATATATATATATACAAGAATAGCTCGTTTAAATATATAAGATATATATATATATATATATATATATATATATATATATATATATATATATATATATATATATATATATATATAATTCTCATGTCACAATGTATGTAACAAAACTCCTCCGAAACGGCTTGACTGATTGTTATGAAATTTTGTATGTATGTTCAGTAGGTCTGAGTATAGGACGTAAATTATTTTTCATACCCTTAAGTGATAAGGGTGGCACATTCAAAAAAAAAATTTTTTTAGACAAAATTTTTTTAATTTTTTATGATTCGGCATTAAAAATAAATTTTCACTAAGGATGAACCTGAGCAGAGCTAGAGTGAGTCACTATATTTCATAATTTTAAGCAATTTTTTTAAATAACTCTTTTATTACAATACTAGTAGCAATGTAGCAAGAGCATTCAAAACATCGGGAACCAAAAATCAAAACAAATCCTCGAAAAAATTAGAAAATATAGTTTTATTTAATATATCTGAGAATCTAAATCTAAGAAAGTATTAAAGTATCAAGAGATTTGTGCTTATATAAATTGCAAATCAATTTCTTGCAAATTCCTTACAATTACTCATGTAATTTACTCGGCTTCTTTATTCCAGATATAATTACTCGTATTTCTGAGAAATGATAAGGCTTCTACGTAGATATGACAAATTAGTTTTAAGCCTCAATAGAAACAAGCTTAAGTTAATTAAGATCAATTTATGTCATATAATACAGTATTTTACGTAGTATAATATACTAGCGACTTTCCCTTGCTCTGCTCGGGTTCGTTCCTACTTGCGTTTTAACGTTTAGTATAGATTTCTCAGAGATGAGATATTTTCCCGCACTAAAAAATATGTTGACCTGGTTAACTAATTCGGGCCACCGGGTAATCGGGTACCAAATTTCATCAAAATCCCTGCAGTGGTTTTTCCGTGATGCTGTCACAGACAGACAAAACTTCTGAAAATTATTCGGCCTCTGTATCGATAATAATGTCTATTTTAATAAGATCTACAGATTCGACTTAGTTAGAACTCTATTATATATATATATATATATATATTTATTAACTGACTTTTACAAACTAGAACTATGTGTATTTAGTATGGACATTTTTACATATTTTCTTCCACTGTGAATTGATTTTCATGGTTCTTACTTATTGAATACCACAAGGGTCAAAAAAAAATGCACCCTTTTTAAAACCCTATAGGGTTTATCTATATATTCTTATTTAGAAGCTCCTTACATACGACATTATAGAAATATGCAATATATTTTATACCTCTATATCCAGTAACTAGAGAATCACAATCGCTTCGCTCGGGTTCGTCCCTAGCTTGATTCCCCATATAAACTTTCATCCCCATTTTCATCCCCTTAAGGGATGTTTTCCGGGATAAAAAGTATCCTATGTCCTTTTCAGGGTTTCAAACTATCTTCTTACTAAATTTCATCTAAATCGGTTCTATAGATCCAGAAATTACACCCTACAACGTCACAAACTCACAAACTTTACCTCTTTATAATATTAGTATAGATACGTCCGGGTATTGCCAGTCAAAACAAGCAACATAATAACACAAAAGATATATAAATAAAACATGCCCTTATTTTCAGTTATAAAACGAACAGAAAATATGAGAATTTAAGTGAAATAATTGAACGTAATTTGTAAAATAAAAGGACAACAATCTAACAAAATCGTATTGCATTTGTGTTTTAAGCACGTAGTATCTCGAAAATATTGTTTGGTAATGGTATCATTAACCTACTTGTTTAGTAGTTGTTACCTTCTAAAGTCTTATTAAAATACATGATGATAAAAACAAAACAAATAAACTAGAATATTTACATTCAGAAAGATATCATACTAAAATTATAAATACGAATGTATTCATATGAATATTTTTATCTAAAAACTTAAAAAAAAACCGACTTCCAGGCACTAAAATGTAAAAAATAAATAAACGGGGGTTTTCATTTAGAATAGATACCTAATCAGATATTTTCGAAGTCGGTGCCAGCCGACGCATAGGAAATCTAATATATTAATGCTGAATGAAAACCCCCGTCTAGTAATTTTTTAGATTTTAGTACCTGGAAGTCGGCTTTTTTTTAAGTTTTTAGTTTTATATTTTTAGTGTAGACGTAATAAGCAGGTAATTTGTAGGAAGAAAGTTTTTAATAACATATTCGATTAAACAATTTGTTGAAAAAAAATATTTATTATTGATTTTTTTAAAAACCGCTCGACCGATTTCGATAAAATTTATATGCGACCTGGGAAGTATACCCTTTCAAACAAAACAAAAATTTTCCAAATCCGTTCAGGCGCCTTCGATTAATCGGTGAACATACATAAAAAAAAAAGATTCCGACGAATTGAGAACCTCCTCGTTTTTGGAAGTCGGTTAAAAAAGTAACATAGACTTTAAAATGACTTTAAAAAATATATTTTCTATATTTACTCGAATATTTGACATTTTCAAATAAAACTATCTTTTCGAATATTTTAGCGGATTTATTTTGATTTTTGGTTCCCGATGTTTCGAGTGGTTTACAAGTTTACAGCAATCATGGTCACGGGAGAGACGTCCGTCTCTCGAGAGGTCTCTCCCGTGATCATAACAGATCATATATTTTTATTAAAAACTTTAGATATAGTTTTACATATATGTCGCAGGTAAATTGTAAAAACCGTGATATTATAATAATTATAATTACGCGCAATTTTGTCAAGTGTCCTTTTCTTATAATATCACGGGGCAATTTTAGGTATATTATAATTTCACTAAGCACACTCAGTGATATTGTTTTAAAAATTATTAAGTTTTAAAAACAAATTAATTATTGTGTATTTGTTTATGAAAGGTAATGTTAAAGATAATAAAAAAATGATCTTGATAGGAAGGAAGGAATTTGCGAATATTTAATTTCAAGTAAAATTAATTAGCGTTGAATTTTGACTGGAAAATATTAGTCCCAACGGCTAACAGTTTGTATCGAAGTTTATGTTTTACATTTTTTGTAAATATTTTGAATAAAAGAAGGTTATGGGGGTTTGAAAGGTGCTTATTTTGGAACATGGTATAAGTAAAATTAATATTAAAAAAGTTTTTATAATTCCGTTGTTCTATATTCCACCCTTTTTAACCTCTCGAACAAATGTGAGGTCCACCAACCTGTACTTGGCCAGCGTTATGGACTATGGCCTGATCCTCTTCGCCCGCCTAGATGTAAGGTCTTAGTGAGTAAGTTTATCTATTTAATGACACAACTCGAAAACAATACTGAGTTACTTGAGTACTTTTTCTTGCGAGCTTTTATACAAAAGCTGTAGTCAGATAGTAAATAGTCCCTTATAATCAAACTATTAACATACTTATTTTTAGTATTAGAATATGCTAACTTTAAGTGCCTAAGTAATTATAAAAAATATCGGCCAAGCGTTAACCTAATTCTTTTTGAAAGACGAATAAAATTTCCTTGATATCTAAATAGGTTCATATGTACGTCATTATTTAGTGGCTGAGTGGATTTTGATGGGATTTTAACGGTAATAGAGCAGATTAGCTAATTTATAGTGGTAATATATGCGTGAGAGTCGCGAGCAAAAGTTAGTTTAAAGTTTATAAACTTAAATTTTTGAGTTTTAATAAAAGATTGAAGACATATGTAATAACATAAATACACACGTCGAGGGCACGATACGAGGAATTTCCTACATACTTCTTTGAGAAAAATCGTAACAGCTAACTTAAGTTCGTAAGTCTCGCTTAAAGTGATTCTTTCAAAGCACCTTGACTTTATGTTACCGTTATTTTCATTTATTTGGTATTAATAGCTTTTGTATGAGAAACTAGCGAATCACTCCCGCTTTGCTCGGCTCCGTCCCTAGCTACCTTTTAACGGTTAGAAAAGTAAGTGAGCTTAGTCGTGAAAAGATGACAAACAAATAAACAAACAAAGAGTTACTTTCGCATTTATAATATTAGTTTCACATTAATAGCATTTTATATTTATGATATTCAGAAGTAAATTGAGAGATCTATTATTTAAAAACATTTTAAAATAAATTATCAGAGCTAATTTTAACTTATTACTTTAACTTTTTAGTACTAACGAACTTACGAGTATATCATTATGGAGCTATTCGTAGGAGATCTTTCAGTAAAATTTTCAACTTTGACGTAATTTGATTTGTTTAATTCCCATACATTACAATGTCGAAAGTATACTTTTTCATTTTTTTAAGCTATACATATGCTCATCGTGGCATCAGACGATTGACGACACGTTTGGCTCAGTTTGTAGTAACCCTACTTGCTGTGCCAGCTGTAGCGGGGTCGAGTCCCGCTGAGGGCATTCATTTGTGTGATGAGCACAAATTTTTCTACTCCTCTCATTATATTTTATATTTATAATATGTATGTATTTAAAGTTATATATGTATAGTGTATCAACTATCTGGTATCCATGACACAAACCTCGTAGCTCACCATGGAACTAGATGGCGCTGTGTGTTAATGTCCCAATATATTTATATATAATATTAATTAGACATTAATATCTACTTTGCTGATAAAACCCTTACTAGCAGTACGGTAGTATGTAGGGTAAAGTTTTACAAAGTATTTAACGTAGTTACTTAAAGAATTTTCTAATAACTAAATCATTTAACTTTTTTTAAACACGACTTGAAGGTAAGGTTCAAAAAGCTCCCAAACATTGGTTAGTTTTGCTACAATAATGAAAATATTATAATATATTTAGTTGAGTCTATTTTAATAATTTATAAGTTACAATTTTGTTCTAAAAATAACATAAAAGTAAGTTATAATAACACAAAGCAAATAGTAAAATAATATTTGATTCAAAAGCTCTGGCCAACTAGAATAGGAGCTTCCGACACATTTCAAATTACAATCGCTTTGAAAGTGCTTTCCGTGATAAAAGGATAAATATTAGCATACTTTGTGTTCGCTCTATGCAATGGAATGACAAATTAAAAATAATATGGTATAAATGGTGACGGTAAATGGTGTATTTTTATTTAGTAGATACCTATATATACTAATATTATAAAGAGGAAAGATTTGTTTGTTTGTTTGTTTGTTTGTTTGTTTGTTTGTTTGTTTGTTTGTTTGTTTGTTTGTTTGTTTGTTTGTTTGTTTGTTTGTTTGTTTGTTTGTTTGTTTGTTTGTTTGTTTGTTTGTTTGTTTGTTTGTTTGTTTGTTTGTTTGTTTGTTTGTTTGTTTGTTTGTTTGTTTGTTTGTTTGTTTGTTTGTTTGTTTGTTTGTTTGTTTGTTTGTTTGTTTGTTTGTTTGTTTGTTTGTTTGTTTGTTTGTTTGTTTGTTGTTTGTTTGTTTGTTTGTTTGTTTGTTTGTTTGTTTGTTTGTTTGTTTGTTTGTTTGTTTGTTTGTTTGTTTGTTTGTTTGTTTGTTTGTTTGTTTGTTTGTTTGTTTGTTTGTTTGTTTGTTTGTTTGTTTGTAACGAATAAGCTCTGAAACTACTGAGCCCTTTATATTATTCAACGAAGAACCCTCGCTTCAATCGGGTTCTCGCTATGTATTTATATAATGTTGTTCCTAAAAGAAAACTAAAATCGCGATTAAAAAATGGGGGGTGGGGGTACGAGGGTGAAAAATACTTTACGACCTATTCTCATACCTACCAAATATACAAAAAAAACATTAAAATCGGTTGAGCCGTTTCGGAAGAGTGCGACCACTAACACAGTGACACGAGATAATTATATATTAGGTTATCTATACTAATAATATTGTAAACGTGAAAGTGTGTTTGTTTGTTTGTCCTTTTTTCACGTCGAAACGGAGTGATGGATTGGCGTGATTTTTTGTGTGGAAATAATTGGCGGGCTGGATAGTGACATAGGCTACTTTTTACCACGAGAGATTATCTCATTCCCACGGGAAATCACGTTATAATACAATTCAAAAAAATATTTATGATCAGAATTACTTGAAACTTAGTATTAATGCTCTTCAATAAGATTAAATAAATACGTGTTTTAGTATTTTTCAAAATTCATCTTATAAGGGGATAAAATAGGGGATGAAAGTTTGTATGAAACTACCTATTTAGAGATTTTTTATAGTTTTAGCGCGACCGAAGCCGCGGGTACTGCTAGTATAATAAAAAAATGTGGATGTCTCAGCATCAAGTAAGGGAACTTGAAGACGTCAACTACAGCAAATATTATTTTTATCTATCCAATTGAAATAAAATATATATACTTACATCTATCGATTTTCTATTTTATTGTATGTATTTAAAAAAAAATGATAATAGCAATCATAATTTTAACTGGCAACGTTTTGTATGAAAACATAGCATTTTGAAGTACTTACAAATGCCTTGCCAATGCTACAACAGGATAAGCCAGATTCTTAATAGGATCCTTTGACGCACAATTATAACCTCAGTCCCTCAGCAAACTTCAAGAATTTCTAGTGCCGCGTCGTTTACCCAAAGTGAATGGCCATACACATTGTTGTTCATGAAGTCAAAATGTTTCATTTGTATGATCAAACAAATGAAACAAACGCCTTGACATATATGAATATATGTAGTATTTGGGTTACATTAAACTAAACAAGAGTATTAATAACTCTTTTGTATGTTTGTATGTTGATGCTGAAGTACAAGTATTACGAGAGTATTTAAGAAGTAGGTAAGGAAAGCCAAAATGTAATGTTTTTATTTACATTAAATAAAATTTTACTTTCAATAAAACATAAAAGAAAACAACGGTTTCTCGCCCCTTTTTCTACTAGAGACACAAACTTATAGAATCAAATATTGATTTGACAATTATCTCATATTGATGTACACATATAAATAAAATTGAAGTGTCTATTTGTAATGTCAAAATAAAAACTTTTAACTAAATGTATGTATATGTAAGTATATACGGTACCGGGTACATATAAGAAAAACACAGTTTTTAAATTTTTTGTCTTTCTGTCTGTCTGTTTGCCCGGCTAATCTCCGAAACAGTTGAACCGATTTTGACGGGACTTTCACTAGCAGATAGATAAAGTAACTTAGGTTACTTTTATTTTGAAAAAGAATTAAAAGAATCCGCTCAAAAAAATGAAAACATACCTAGGGACGCTGTAACAAAAGTTAGTTTTGAAAAATAAACTTTGAATTTTAATTTCACTTCATTTGAACTTTCATAATTATAGCATTCCGATTTATTGCGGAATGTTGTCTAACAAACAACAAGGATGGTACTTAATAGCGCACTGGTGGATGATAATTAACATAATTACCATAATTTTATATTTCAAACTATATTGTTCAAAGTAAGTAACATTACGACTCATATTGATTAAAACACTATAAATATTAAAATACTACGAGATTGTAGATCATTCGATATTTTGTTAAAAATTAGGTAGAAAAAACATTTGGGATGATGTAAAAGCGTAATAACGAGTATGTATATATAAGTTAGTAGTATACCTATAATATAAAATTTACATATAAGACTAGGTCCATTTCCTTTGTTCACTCGTCAGCTTACACGATCGTATGGATTTTAGGATATGTTCTTTTATATTGATAAAAATAAACTTTGAATTTGAATTTCATTTCATTTGAACTTTAATGAGTCGTCACTAAATTTTTATTTCAAGTAAATAGTACTTAAGTAACAACGTACAATGGGAAAATTATTAATTGCTCTTAAGAGCAAGCTTTCCCATAGTACGTATTATATAGCGAGATATAGAGCGAGGATCATGTTTACATATTGCAAGTTGAATAGTTACACTAGGTGTTTATTGAAATTTTCGACGGTTTCGACGTTTCGAATGCTTTAGAGCAATCATCGTCACAGGAGAGAATCATGGTCTCTCCATGATTTTGATCGTCTAAAATAAAAAAAAAAACTTGTTTATATTATTGTTTTTATTAATATTACTTTTTAAATGTATGTACATATTTTATCTGTATTTTTTCTGTTGGAGGATTAATATTTGCGACACAGCTTATTAACTTCTGTAATTATTATCGGTTTAATCGGTTTTTGCTACATATGTGCTGAAATTTTAATAAATAAATAAAAAAAATAATAATATAAGAAAAAAAAATATTAGTTAATAAGAAACTTAATCAGTGTAAGCATATCTTAAGTACATTAAAACTATCAGGTTTATGTAAATTTAACCACATAGCACTCTATCATGCAGTCAGTAGTTATATACTCGGTATCTTAAATCTGAAACTACTTGCCGTATTCTACATTCCGCAAAAGCTTTCAGGTTATTATGAAGTTTGTATTATTGATGGGAAGATTGTTTTGTAAAGTCTAAAGTGCTTCACTTCCTGTACAGTTTCCGGTGTTGAAGACTCAACTGAGCTTTGAATGAGGTTAATTATTTACTAAGATAATTTATGTATTTCTGTACTGCGATATAAGGTAAAGTGCAAATAGCAGACAGATAAGAATCAGTATAATTCAAAAGGTATAAAACAATTTTAATAAATATCGCCGAGGGCTTAACCTTAATATTTGACACTCGCTATCGCAAAATAAAATACTAAATAGTACTTAAGAATGACGTATTTATGTCACGTGGTTAGCACGTGTCACTGATATTTTCAGGTTTTTTAGCGAATGCGATTGCAGATATTGAACTAGACTAAGCTTTTGCCTGATCTCGTGTCGTGAATAAAAAATAAGTAGATTTGTGCCATATTTTTTGATATTTACGCGAATATTCAGCATTCTGAATAAAACTATTTTTTCGGGGTTTTTCGTGGATTTATTGTTAATTTAGGTTGCCGATGTTTCGAATCCTTTACAGCAATTATGGCCATAGAAGAGACTGTGTAGTAAAAAGTAAAAGTATTCGAAACGTCGAGAACCAAAAATCAAAATAAATCCGCGAAAAATCCAAAAAGGTAGTTTTATTACAAAAGATTCGTACCATATCGTATGCTTCACGAAAAGCAAAAATAATTTGAGTCATTTTTGTAATAGTGACGAGCCGCTTACATGTACAGCTATAAATCTACAGTTTCGGGTTAATCTGTCAAGAAATTCTCTGCAGCAGCCCGAACTTGGCAAGCTGGCGCAGTTACACCCGATATCCCATTAAAACATATTTTTTAGTAATATGCATTAATAATGACAGATCTACCAAAATTTGCATTTCTTTTAAATTATTTTACACAATATTGGTTTTGTAAAGAAAAATCTGATTTAATCTACAACTTTCTTTCTGTTATTATTTTGTTATATCTATAGACAATTATTAAGGCAACGACAAAACAGAACAGCTTGTCTCCTCTGTTTGTCAGCCGATTTTAATTTTGTTTGTTTAGTAACTTTAGCAAACTTTAGCAAAATCAATAAAACAATCAATAATGATTAAACTTGAATTTAAATATGTTGGGACATTAACACATAGCGCTATCTAGTTCCATGGTAAGCTACGAGGCTTGTGTTATGGATACCGGATAGTTGATATACTATACATATATAACTTTAAATACATATATATTATAAATATAAACACCCATGACTGGAGTAGAAACATTCGTGCTCATCACACAAATGTATGCCAGCGGGACTCGAACTCGCGACCGCTGGCACAGAAAGTAGGGTCACTACAAACTGAGCCGAATGTGTCGTCAATTGAAACAAAAAAGCTGATGTAATTGTATGTCGAACGAAAAAAAACTGTTCGAAATACAATGACGACTATGTAGTACTAACTAATCCGACTAAATAGTTACCAAAGTATAAAAATATCAATAAGAAATAGCACGAAATCCTCAATTACAGAAATATCATACATTCATACCGGTGTATTGCGTCTGTTGGTTGCAACTATCATAAAATCTTAGACTGAGCTTTTATAGCCACGTGTCAGAAATCTAGACAGGTGGAACGTAATCTGCAGAAAGCTGTCAAGCGGGTTCGTGGTGAAATTTATTCATTTTATGACTTATAATAGGAATATATTGAGATTTTTTTGAGAGTGTTTAATATGTTATGTTAATTGTATGTATTCAGCCCTTTTTAACGTCCCACTGCTGGGCTCGGGCCTCCCTTCAATACGAGGGGGATCAGGCCATAGTCCACCACGCTGGCCAAGTGCGGGTTGGCGGACTTCAGATGTCTTTTTGAAAACTTACTAGGTTCTCTCAGACATGCAGGTTTCCTCACGATGTTTTTCCTTCACCGTAATTGTATGCTAAAATATATTTTTTCCCTATCTGCATTTGATGACTCTTTTTAGATTAGTATACGAACAGAATATGCTTTTTGATAAAAGTCCCTTTTTATGAGATGAATAATTTATTTATTTATTTATTACAAAATATTATTACATAGGTATGATGACTCATATTATAAAAGGTGAAAAATTCTCTCGATAAAATTAGAAGCCGAATGAAGCGAGTACAGGCCGCTGTTCAATAAATGAGTATAACCAAAACCATCATATAAAAATGTGGAAGATATAAAGTTATTACATATATACAAAATTAATATGAGATTCTATTTTTTGTTTTGAAAATTAAGGTTATAATATCGCGTTCTTTGAGAATTGAGGTATTCATTTTATGTTTAGATCATTTAGGTATATCTATTTCAGTAAATGAGCTCTTTTTTCTTTATTCATATGTAACATTTCAAGGGCTGAATATATGTAACATTTATCTTAGCAGAATAAATAAATTTCATCCTTATTATCTTTAAAAGAACGAAAAATCATATAAGTGATCAATACAATTTTTCATCCATGTTGAAATCGAATTCAAGGAATCTAGAAATTGCAGTACAGTATAGTGGTATTGCGCAAACCTGTTCAAACCATTAACAATTTAGATACAAAGGCCTTACGAGATCCTACACTTTGTAAATCCAAGTAAAACCATAATCGTCATCAACAATTCTAATCTGATGGTAAGCTTTTAATAACTTAAAGCAACAACAATCGGACAGGAATTGTACTAATGAAAAATACGATATTACTATTTGATGTTTCTTCCACAAAGAAAAATTGTAAATTAATTTTTTTTGATAGCTATAGCTTTTTCTTTTAATGTTTAATGAAAGTCTTTTTATGAGAACAAAAAATAAATAAATGAAAGATTCTTTTGTTAATTATGCCTCGGTTTTAGTAAAGGCTTATCTCAAATTGTTCTGCAGAAAAAATTAACTTCACGATTGCTAATCTCAACATCAACCGTTTGAATACGGATTTTTTGGGATTTTATTTTAATTTTCCTTTGAAATCCTCTTGTGTATAGAGATAAAGTGTCACGTAAAATTACAATTCTTGCAGTTGTCTCATAAAAATGTAGTAGTGGAATATATTTTTCTGTCGCGTCTAAGCTCTTGTGATTATTTACTAGGTTTGATACCATTTCGTTTCAAAATGAATAAATTTGTGAAAAATTAGTTTCTGCACGCGGCTTCACGTCCATAGTAAATGTCCCAAAAATAGGATATTCGTCCTCAAGATGAAATTTAAGTCCAAATGTCATAAATGTCTGTCCGACGGCTTAAGTGTAAAGGCAACAGACAGAAAAAATATTAGTATGGATAGCGGTTTACTTCAGTTTTAGCTATTTTGTCTATAAAATGTGTAACCCGAAAAAAACTTTTACCTTGAAACCAAGTGGGTGGTAAATGTTAAATAATTATTCTTTCAGCGGGGGATTGCAGCTAGAACCTTGCGAAAATTAATAAAAATTAATAATATTGAGTATATTACATTTGGTTTATATAAATAAAATTAAGGACTTACTTACCCTCGCTTTGGTGATCTGGCGTACTTGTATAACAGTAGCTTATGTGTTATTTCATAGTTTATTTGTGTACCAAATTTCATCCAAATCTGTCCAGCATAAAAACATACAAATTTTCGCATTTAAAATTACTATTTCACAGTTGTATATATACAGAAAATACTTAATCGAACAGTAGTTTGATTAAGTATTATCTGTATATGCTGTATTTTCTTTTCTTATAAATCAATTAAGAACTATACAGCTATATTCTTTTTAGAACATGCTCTATGTCTTATAGTTGAAAATGGTAGCTAAGCCAGAGTAGAAGTTACAATACATAGAAATAATTAATAAGCTTGAATAATAGATGCAGCGAAGTAGAAAACAATCTGCATAACGTTTATATGTAAGTGTAATTTTGCTATTTAGTAATATATACAAAATATATTCATGTATTGTTAGTTTTCATAGTTAGTTAGTTAATACATAACATGTAGATTTGAAAAGCAAAAATTGATTTATCAAGATTTTTGATATATTAGGTACGGGTCATATATTGATAATTGCAAATTCAACACTCTTTATTCAATTACTATTTATTTAATAGATAGAATATATCTTACATTACTGCTCCCTTGGATAGTAGCACGATGATATATAGCCTATAACCTTCCTCGATAAACGAGCTATCTAATGCAAAAATAATTTTTCAATTCGGATTAATACTTCCTGAGATTAGCGCGTTCGAGCAAACTCTGCCCTTTATAATATACTCGTAGATTGGTATTTCAGAAATAAAATTAAAAATAAATAAATATTGTTGATTTTTTTAAAACCGCTCGACCGATTTCGATAAAATTTAAATGGGACCACCTGAGAAGTATACCCTTCGAAACAAACAAAATATTTTCCAGATCGGTTCAGGCGTGTTCGAGTAATCGGTGAACATACATAAAAAAATATTCCGACGAATTGAGAACCTCCTCCTCTTTCTAAGTCGGTTTTTTTAACTGACTTCCAAAATGGAGGAGGTTCTCAATTTGTCAGAATATTTTTCGGTAAAAAAAACTGACTTCCAGGCACTAAAAAGTAAAAAAAGGGGTTTTAATTTATATTAATTCATCCATTTATAATCAGATATTTTCGAAGTCGGTGCCAGTCGATGCAACGCAAAACAAGTCTATTTCAATACGTTCACAAATTAATGTATAATATTAATTTTAACTATAGAGTGTCATATTTACCTATCTTAAAAGCATTGGCACCGACTTCGAAAATATCTGATTAGGTATCGAGTAATAAGTAAAAAAATGGTTCCGACGAATTGTGAACCTCTTCCTTTTTGGAAGTCGGCTAAAAGAGATGTGACTTCATGAAATACGATGAATAAATCTGATGGAAAGCTAATATCGGTCAAAGATATTTAATTAACACGAGTGGGTCAATTATTCTACATTTGAGACTACCACACCCTGTGGCACGTGTATCGGTGCGGACCTTATTGACTAAGTTGCAACGTTACGTAAATGTTAGCTTTACATCTATCCTGCAACTTTGTTAATATTTATATTAATGAAATAAATAGGTATAGGAATTCTAGTGACTTATCCAAGCTTCGCTCGGGTGCGTAGTACTTTTTCCTTTTTTTGAGTGGAACTTTAATTCTTTTTCTAAAATAAGGATAGCCTAAGCTACTTCTTATAACATCAGCTATTCGCCAGTGAAAGTGCCGTCAAAATCAGTCTAGTCGTTTCGGAGATTAGCCGGAACAGACAGACAGACGGACAGATTTTTTTTAATGTTTTTCTTTTTCTTTTATGTAGTTACCGTAATAAATTTATAAATGTTAATATAAAACATGTTATTTTGACATTATAAACAGACACGTTAATTTTATTTATCTATATAGATAGATAATTGCTTTTGCTAACTTGATTTCACCATACATAACATTTTTTTTTTATATTTGTATCTAAATTCAAATATTAGAATACCATGTGATATAAATAGTGATAAATATTCACAAATTAAGCTGATTTTCTAGCTGATTTTTCAGCACATTTCTGCCAAAGTTAAATTCAGCTTTATTACACACTAGCGACTCACCCTTCGCTTCGCTCGGGTTCGTCCCTAGGTACGTTTTAATTTTTTTGAGCGGAACTCTAATTCTTTTTGTAGCATAAATGTAGCCTATGTTACTCCCTACAACATCAGCTATATTCCAGTGAAAGTCCCGTCAAAATTAGTTCACCCGTTTCAGAGATTATCCCGAACAAACAGATAGACAGACAGATAAAAATTAAAAAATGTGTTTTTCTTAAAAGTATCTATATAATTTCATATGCATTTAGTAAAACGCTGTTATTTCGACATTACAAACAGAAACTTCAATTTTATTTATCTGTACAGATTAAATACGCATTGTCATGTCAAAAGGAAACTCTCAAATAGATGACAGCTCATTTTGTCGCCATTGCCATAATCCTCTGGGAATATTATTCATCATTAATAAATATAACATGTAATCGTACATATTCAATGTTGTTTAAGTATTAAATTTACAATATTTCATTAGTAAAATATTATTTTAATTCATTCTTCAATTGATAATAAATATTATTTTCTCCTGCAGAAATTGATCACGGCCATACTCATCTGTGACAGAGACGTTATGTATGTATAATTGTATGCAAACACAGCTACACTAACACGATAGGGGACGGAGGAGGAAGAGAGAGAGAGAGAGAGAAAGAGAGAGAGAGAGAAAGAGATACAGAGAGAGAAGTAGAATGACAGAGGTAGAGACCGAGCATTGGAACAATGTAACGTTATCATATCATGTAACATTATCATAAAAAAAATTATATCTGTTCCGAAAAAAGTCAGTCTCAGGTACTCTATAATAATAAGCGTAGGGAAATACTTAATGTTGATATTGACTTTACTATATATATAGTTAGCAGGTGTAAATTAGTACTACGTCTATATACAGAATGTTGTACAGTGTACAGTAGTCTTACCTGTTAGTGTTGAAACCCGATATTGGTAGCTTTAGCTCAGCGTCTAGAAACTCGTTAACGCTTCCTTAAATCACCGTCCTTAGTAATACGAGTAATAGGTTTGCTGTAATTTTTATAGATAAGATAAGAGATAAGAGGATTTTTTTAATCATTCACCTTTTGTAGGGAAATAATCTTGAATATGAACAATATTTTAAAATTGTTTTATATTTATATTTATGAACTCAAAATTTTCTCCTTTTTTACTGATTTGTTATGATGGCAAAAACAAATTACCTTTACAAGTTTATTTTTAAATTTTATTAATATATAATTTATTTTAAAATGTACTTTGTATTACATGGGTCATAATAATTTATTTTTATTTACACTATATCGCTCATTAAAATCGGCTTAATAATTTAAATGTTATAGTGGAACATGCATAAAAACAGAGAACAAACTGCTAAAATCATAATCTTTCTTTTTGTTTTTGTCCTTGTAGGGTTAGAATATGTTATAATTTTTTATCTCTTAATATTATTTAGAAATAAAAACTTACCTTAACTTCACTTGGGTGGGTCCTTAGATGCCTAATAGTACACTGTATAGCTTACGTGTTTACTCCAGGACATCGTCTATCTCTGCACTGAGTTTCATTCAAATCCGTCTAGCCGTTTTAATGTGAAGAAATAGAAAACATATATTTTATCATTTATAACAGTCGTCCGATTTGCGAAAGATAAATTAAAGAGCCATTTTTTTTCTGTATGTGTAATGCTGTTGGCCTTACTTGCCTTGTAATCTTCATCGGACGTGGAAGTGGACAGAAGGCCCTGCCTTGAAATTGTAGTTTTGTATGGGAGCCTACTGCGACGAGTTAAAATGCTTACCCCACTGAGGACGAAAAGCGTAAGCTCAGTAAAAGAGTTCCAATTAACCCCATAAGATATACACCCAAAATATATTGAGAAGTTATTATAATAAAGTGGCATATTATCTAAGATAATAATTTCAGGAAGTTTTTGTATGAAGACAAAAATAATCGCTAGAACATAGCGTTTCTGATCCAGTTTTTGAAAAAACTTACTTCAACTTTAAATGGCCTTATAAACTAACCGTACGGACGGACCTAGAAGGAGTATTAAGTCTTTTGACGAGCTTGTTTTTACTGGAAATTCCACCTCATACACTAAACGTATTTTCGGAGGAGCTTAATTTATATTAGCTAAATAATTTTTTTTTAGTTTGAAGAAAATTTTTCCTTTAATATAAATCTAAATTCTAAATTGGATACGGGAATATCTAAAGATTATCTTGAAGAAAATTGCGCGGATGGTTCTTTTCTTCTTCTTAATCTAAAGTAAAAGGCAGTGGTAGCCCAGTGGTAGCCCGCTTGCTTGGGAAACCGAGAGAAGTGGGTTCAAATCAAGGGTCTCGCACCTCTGCTATTTTCATGTGCGAATCATTTTCAACATAATTACCACTTGCCTTATGGTGAAGGAAAACATCGTAAAGAAACCTTCATGTCTGAGGGCTAGCAAATTTTCGAAAGACATGCGTAGTCCGCCATCGTGGTGGACTATAGCTTGATCCCCCTCGTATTAAGAGGAGGCCCGTGCCCAGCAGTGGGACGTTAAAAACGGAT
The DNA here is from genome assembly GCA_951806755.1 of Brenthis hecate. NCBI lineage: Eukaryota > Metazoa > Arthropoda > Insecta > Lepidoptera > Nymphalidae > Brenthis > Brenthis hecate. The sequence continues at coordinate 1,626,679 of OX638256.1, forward strand.
GAATACATCTAAAGTAACACTGGCTTTACCCCGTGGATCTTTTTATTTTGAAATGCGAATTTCTTGCAAGGCATCTTTTCTATTATTAGAACTTGAAATAAAACAAGCGTGCTCTCTCATGAACAACTACGAGTATATTGGGAGTAGGAGGCAGAATCGACGACACACAAATATACATTTATTACAAGATGCTTAAAGCACATTTAATAGACTTCAATTGTAACATAAGTAATAAATTTAGCAATCATCCCATCTCGTTAAGCTTTTATCTCGAGAGCGACATAGTTTGTTAGCAATACATATATAGTGTAGATTATTCTACACTATATGGGTTAGATGTTCTTACATAATCTCTACTAATATTAATACGTATAGTAAAATTTTAACTGAGTCGAATCTACACATTAAATATTTTTTGGAAAATCTTATTGAAATAGTCATTGTTATCGATACCGAGACCGAATCTATAGGTTTTAGAATTTTTGTCTGTCTATTACTGAATCATGGAAAATCACTAGGATGGATATTGATGAAATTTGGTATGACGATAGCTGGTTATCCGGGTCAACATTTAGGATACTTTTTACTGCGGGAAAATATCTAATCTCTGAGAAATATATACTAAACGTTAAAACGTAGCTGGCTGTTTTTATATAAAATGACATCTATAAGGGTTGAATTTGTATGTTTTTAATAACGTAGAATTTCAATTATCAAAACTGAGCTTGTCAGTTGATTACACTACATACATACATATATTACACGTGTAAATTAAACGACAGTGGTGCATTAGGCTGACCTTTAGGAGAGCGAGTTTATAGTTCTAATCGATGGGCTCATTTGCCAAAACCATGTGTAATTATTTAGAAATTCTAAAATGTGATTAATTTACTCGCGTTTTTCCGCGGCTTCACATACATAGTTTAAAATTACATATGACTATATCTTTATAAATTACTTACAGCACCCGCGACTTCGCTCGCGCTAAAACTACAAAAAATCCTAAAAAGGTAAGTTTCATACAAACTTTCATCTCCTAATTTACTCCATTAAAGAATGAATTTTATAATAATGACAACGACGTATAATATTGACGACAAAGACACGGACCTATTTATTTAATTGTATTGTAGAGCATTAATACCAAGTTTTAAGTAATTTTGATCATAAATATTTTGGGTTTCCTGTAAAAATGAAATAATCTCCCGCGGTAAAAAGTAGCCTGTCACTCTCCAGCTTTCCAACTATCTCTACACAAAAAATCACGCCAATCCGTCACTCTGTTTCGATGTAAAACAAAGACAAACAAACAAACACACTTTCACAGTTATGATATTATGTATTAATATGGTTAGCCTAATTGTGTTAGTCTGATGCTCAAGCTATACTACTATTACTGTATAGGTGCATCAAAATTCATTCAGTAGTTGATTTAAACAATAGTGCTAGTTTAAGTTGACCTTTAGAAAAGCGAGTTTATAGTTCAAATTGATAGGTCCACTAAAACACAACTTTAGCTAACGCGTATGAGATAAAAGGTTAATGGGATGGGATGATTTCTAAGTTATACTAGTTATGTTGTAATTGTAGTCTGTGAAATCTTTTGTTTTCCGGGTTTCGTTTGTATTTTAGTTTGTTCGCCATCTAAAGGCAAATCATTCGAATTGTATTGATAGCCGGTAAAGTATTTTAAATATGTGTTAGACTTATAATAACGAATAATTTAAAACAAAATAGTAAATAAATGAAGATAGTTTCACTCAAGAACTACTGAATGGATTTTAATGAAACTTTGCAATAATATAGTTTATAAATCAGAATAACAGATAGCCTACTTTTTATCCCGGAAAAATATACGGTTCCCGTGGGATAGATTTGTTTTTGTTTTTGTCCTTTCTAATTATTGAAGTATTAAATCTTTGTAACTTCACATGTTAGTGAAGCTACAGTTTACTTAGATTATAACAGTCACTAAATACCAGTCCGGCCTTCTAGCGGATCATTTACGTTTATACTAAATTTTCGTTATATGCTGTCAATAAAATTAAAATATTATGTTACTCCAACATATTCATTCCAAATCAAAGACATGCTCGTGCTAAATAGGCGTATATTAATACACAAACTACTATTAGACATCTGACTAATAGCAGTTTTACAATTAACAAAAACAACGTCAAAACAAAATTTATGGTGTAATCAAAATTTATTTTAAAATATATCCGAAAATAACATTAAACTCTAAGTAATAGTATAAAAAAAATGTTTTAAAAGACAACAAAATCGAAAGTGCTTCATATTACAAGACTTCCGTGATAAACAATAGCATTCCCAAGGAGGGTTGACGTCAGGCAGGCGTGAGGCGGCCGGTGTAAAACTTTTGCCAAATCCTATCAGCAGTACAGAAGATGTACTGTGCCGACCCCAAGTGATTGGGAAATGGACAGGGAGAAGAAGAAGCAGTTTTACAATTATTTAAAACTAGCACTATAATTAACATCATAAATAACATTGGTATATTGTGAATCTATATTAAGGTAAACACAACGTGCTTCAGAAATACTACAACAAAGAAGAAGAAAAAAATAATACATTAAATGTGCTTATTTGCTATTTGTAATAGTTGATACAAAATATTCTTTTTATACAGCGAAATGGAAGAGTTGAAAATGTCAATTGAGCCACTGCATTGATTAAATATTTTTGTTATACGCGGTATAGTGGAGTTCGCTCCTAGCACCGTTTTTCTAGACATAATATGAAAAGGTTTAATCACTTAATTAGTTTTTATCTTGTATTCAGCCTTTTTAACGTCCCACTGCTGGGCACGGGCCTCCCTTCAATACGAGGGGGATCAGGCCATAGTCCACCACGCTGGCCAAGTGCGGATTGGCGGACTTCACGTGTCTTTCGAAAACTTGCAAGGTTTTCTCAGACATGCAGGTTTCCTCACGATGTTTTCCTTCACCGTAAGGCAAGTGGTAATCATGTTAGAAATGATTCGCACATGAAAATATCAGAGGTGCGAGACCCGGGATTTGAACCCGCTTTACTCGGTTTCCCAAGCGAGCGCGTTACCACTGGGCTACCACTGCCTTTGCCATTTTTATCTTAATTAATTTTTATTCTGAAAAAATGCACAGATATCGTGGGATAGATTTGTTTTTGTCTAGGGACGAACCCGAAGTGAAGAGAGGGACAGGGTGAGTCGATAGTTTTAAATAAAACTATCTTTTTGGGTTTTTAGCGGAATTATTTAGTTTATTCGTTTCTGACGCTTCAAATGCTATCTATACTAATTATGTTTATAACCTTTGAAACGTCTAAAACTTTAGTTTGTCCCGTGACCAAGATTGTTGTAAAATATTCGAAACGAATGGTTACTTTTATTTGAAACTAGCGGCTCACCCTCGCTTCGTTCGGGTTCGTCGCTAGGTACGTTTTAAATAGAGATAAATAGTTATTAGCCAGCGCTAAGCATATAATTTTTTTTCGTTAATTTTTCTGATGTTTTAACACTTATTATCCTATTCCGGACTAAGAGAAATCCAAAAATTCAAATATCATAAAAATTGGTCCAGCCGTTCTTGAGTTTTATGTCACGTCACACGGGAACGCAATCGAACGGGATAAAAAGTATCCCATGCCCATCTCCTGGTTCTAAGCTACTTCCCCACCAATTTTCAGCCAAATCGGTTCAGCCGTTGTTGAGTTATAAATAGTGTAACTAACACGACTTTCTTTTATATATATAAGATAAATATCAAATATTCCTTTCAATATAATGAATACGTATTGCATTGTATACAAAGCTATATATTTATAATGCAAGATATATGAGACGACGTACAAAAGGGATTTTATACCCTTTTAAATAATATACTCTATGTTGTCCGGTCCGGTCGTGCGTGCTAACAACGGATTTGTCCTTCAAATTAGATCAGATCAATGGCTATACAAAATCCGGGCATGTGTGCGGGTGGGCTATTTCTAATAAGAAATAATTTAGAAATGAAGTTCGCCTAAAAATTTAGGTTAAATAACTACAAGTTAAATAACTAGGACAGGAACTTCCAGAGATAAGAGCGTTCATACAAACAAACGTACAAATTCTTCACATTTATGTATACATAGTACAAAACAAAGTCGCTGTGTGCGTCTGTCTGTTTCTTCGCTTACTTCTTCTAAACCACGTAACGGATTTTGATATTGTTTTCATTAATAGAAAGAACGATAAATATTTTGTACAAAAACAAAACGTTTTCGTTTGATTACATGGCTAACGCTAGCATTAAGAGATACGTCAAACCAAAATACAAGAAAATTGTAGGTCTTAATATGGCCTACAGAAATCTGCGATAGCATGTGCCTTTCTCTTAAAGTACGCTGCTAATAACCATTTTTATCCACATAAAAAGTAACTAACGAACAAAGCGGTGGCAAGTCCCTAGTATATTTATAAAATTAATATGCAGTCCAACTCCTATATTAAAATGAATTTTGTAAGCAGTTCTCTTAAAAAGAAATAAGAGTGTGCAGTTTGAGTAAAAATATATGAAATATGTATATGGAAGAAAGGAATGATTAATGATGAGGCGAAAACAAACATATTTACTCCGTTGTGTTTTAAATTTAAGCAGATTTTTATGATATTTAAAGATATAGGCATATGGTAATAATAAAAAAGCTTTGAGAAGAATCACCGTAATTACTTTTGAACTAAAAATATAAACAGACAATAAAATTAATTCACGACTAATTACTCCATATTTAAGGGTGAAATTTAATATTATTTATGAGAGTAATCTCAAAATCAGTTATTAAAATCGGTCATCTATACTAATATTATAAATGTGAAGGTGTGTTTGTATGTTTGTTTGTTTTTTGTTTGTCCTTCTTTCACGTCGCAACAGAGTGACGGATTAGCGTGATTTTATCTGTGGAGGTAGTTGGAGGGCTGGAGAGTAACAAAGGCAATATTTTACCGCGGGAAATTATCTCATTTTCATGGAAAAACACGTTATACTACAACCCAAAAAAAATATTTATGGCCAGATTTACTGGAAACTTGGTATTAATGCTCTTCAATACAATTAAATATATACATAATTAGCATTTTTCGAAATCCATCTATCTCATAAGGGGGTAAAAAAGGGGACAAAAGGTTTTTCATACTACCTTTTTAGAGTTTTTTTTGTTTTTTTTTTAGCGCGAGCGAAGCCGCGGGTACTGCTAGTATAATTATATATTTACATCTAGCAAAGATATGACGTTTTTTTAAAACATGGTAAAATAGCAGTAGCATTTTCCGTCTAACTCGTGATAAAATCTTCAGGATACTAGTTAAAGTGAATGTTGAAATTAGGTTAAATAATCCTTATTTAATGTACAAAGTACTTTAGGGAATAGAATCTGCGACCACTCTCAACTGTAACAGTATGATTAAAACTATCATTTAGAACTTGTTCCTCTAATTTGAACGCATTAGCTGATGAATTTCATACATTAGCTAACGTTGTATTTTCTAGGACTGTCCTTTAGAGAGTATTTCTATAAAAGAGCCTTAGGATAAACTAATGGGTTTAAAAATTTATATATTACTCTTTTTAGTTCTCGAGGAGGTAATGAGTTCGATACCTGACTGTTAATAATGGTCATAGTGTACTGGCTTAATATGTCGGGCTAGAAAAAAGCTAAGACAAAGCCGATGCAAAAAAGTAGCCTATATGTAAATCAAAGATATGTGCTATCTTTTTTCTGAATTTCATCCAAATCCATTTTGCCATTTCAACGTGATGGGTTTTCAAACATACATACACGTATAAACGTTCGCATCGTATTAATATTATAAATGTAAAATTTTGTGAGGATGGATGTTTGTTACTCTTTCACGCCAGAACGGCTGAACGGATCTGGATGAAATTTGGCACAGAGATAGATTATAGTCTGGAATAAAGCATAAGCTACTTTTTATCCCGAAAAAATGTACGGTTCTCGTGAGATAGGTTTGTTTTTGGTTTCCTAGAGGCAAACCCGAGCGACGTGAGGGTAAGCCGCTAGTGTATAATATAAATATGATAAATGACTGTCGAATTTGGAAAGATAATTAATCAGTGACCTATACCATAAATAGACACCGACCACTGTTTTCTATACTTGCACTTGTAGGCGGTTGTTAGTGAGACCATAGTAGCAGTGACCAACTATTGACCATTGGTCGCGGTTCTACTTTAGTTAAATGCGTGGAATTGAATACAACATAATGTATGGCGACTTTTGTCGTGGTCACGGTTCGTGAACGCTAAGTGTGCAACAAGCTTAAACTTATCCTGTAATTTGAAAGCATTAACTAATGAATTTTGTGCACTAGCTAAGCTTGTATTTTCATGAAATTTTATCTAGCTTTCAACTTAACTTTCTATTAGGGTTCCGTACCCAAAGAGTGCCAACTGAACCCTATTACTAAGCCTCCGCTGTCCGTTAGTCCTCCTGTCAGAGGGCGGTATCTCATGAACCGTAATACATAGAGAGTGTGTATTTCTATTGCCACTATAACAACAAATAATATAATAAAAAAATACAAGAAACATTTTTTTTTTACGTTCGGAATCGATCATCGAAATTAATACACTATACACATAGAGTAAAAGTCATATTAATAAAAAGTACATGTACAATAGTACGGAACCCTTCTGTGAGGATTGGACTCGCTCTTTACCGAATTTTATGTGTAGCATAATTTTTTCTACATACTAGAGCTTTAAAAACTTTTTTTTACAAGAATGCTCGCGGGCGTAAGCAGAATATTTTACCAAAGTCTAATGATTAAGGAATATACATCAATATAATAGATATTTCCTACATTAAAACGAACAGTCAAACTATTTTCTGATATTGACGACACGTTTCGCTCAGTGTGTAGTGACCCTACTTGTTGTCCCAGCAGTCGCGGGTTCGAGCCCCGCTGGGGGCATTCATTTGTGTGGTGAAAACGAATGTTTGTACTCTAGTCATGGGTGTTTATATTTATAATATGTATGTATTTAAAGTTATATATGTATAGTGTATCAACTATCTGGTATCCATGACACAAGCCTCGTATCTCACCATGGAACTAGATGGCGCTGTGTGTTAATGTCACAACATATTATCATATTAACACATCGGCCTGCTATTATTTGTAATAAGTCTAAATGATATTTGTTTCGCGAATCTTTTAAAATGTACATTACTTTTGAATTTATTTATAACTTTTATTTTCTCATAGTCGATGACAGAAAAAAATTATAATTTTAAGCGTGCTTTAGTAAGTATACACATAGAGCGAAATAAATAAAAGAACTATCCACATTTTTCACAAACTTCCACTAACATTGCTAATTTTGGGAGTTAAAAGTTCAACTAGCTTTTTGCGTTGAATTATTTTTATGTTATTATAATATTATAATTATATTAATTATTTTTATTAAAAATATTTTTTAGAATTAAAGTACTTACTGAAATATTTTATATATTTATAAAAACACGAAAAACTGTTATGATTGTAAAATTATGATTGTATAAATTTAAATTATAAAATTACTAGCAACTCACCCTCGCTTCGCTCGGGTTCATCCCTAGCTAGATTCCTCATAAAAGCTTTCATTCCCATTTTCACCCTCTTAAGGGATGAATTCCGGGATAAAAATTATCCTATGTCCTTCCCAGGGTCTCAAACTATCTTCTTAATAAATTTCATCTGAATCGGTTCAGTAGATCCAGAGATTACCCCCTACAACGTCACAAACTCACAAATTCACGAACTTTAACTCTATAATATTAGTATAGATTAATTAAATAGTCTGCTACATTGTACGTACATACGTAGGTATAACAGTGATAACTTATTTGTAAAACGATCGATTGGAAAGAAGTAAAGCGGGTTCATATCTAAGTCTCACACTCTCTTCTTACTAATAGTACTTGTTAATACGATAAAAGAAAATATGGGGAACCTCCATATATGAGAGAACCTAACTGGTTTATAACTTAGTTTTCGTTCATATATTTGGGATTAGGCCCTGTCCGCACTGCGATATATCACCGCGCGATTTTTATTCTCGCGTATTATATTCCGTGATCGAAATTGTACTTATTACGCACTACGAATAAAATTTCGTACGATTTTTGTCAGTTTGATGCAGTTCCCGACTGAGACAAACGTCTAAAATGATAAATCTACTATATCTACTGAGACATTTTAGTATTCTAAAATGATGTTTTTCTACATTAAATATCAAGAGCTGCGAAAATACAGTAAAAAGTTTTTCGGATATTACAGAATGACTACAAAATCATTCGATAAACCAATAGCGTCGGTGCACGACTGAGCGAAACGCGCGAATTTTATTTCGCAGTGCGGCCATAGCCATACTTCTATATACTGTACAAAACATTCGCGCGGAAATATATCCGCGCCGCATCGCGTTCAATTTGCATCAAATCACAGATTTTTTTCCGCGTGAATTTTTAACCGCCAGTGCGGATACTCCTATAAGATTCAATGTGTTACAGAATTGCGAGAATAAAAACGTGCGGTGAAATATCGCAGTGCGGACAGGGCGTTAGCTTTGCCTTAGATTGATTGGGAAAAACTGTTTTTTTTTAATAAAATTATACATAATATTTTCAATAAAACTGTCTGATCAGTTTTTTTATCGGATCTATTTTGATTTTCGTTTTTTATACTTTAGTTCAAACACGGTTACGGGAGAGACCAGTGAGAGAGATCAGTCAGAAAGTTTTATTTAAATTGTGATATATATATATATATATATATATATATATATATATATATATATATATATATATATATATATACGTATAAAAGTATTGTTATACATAATATATAAAAAGTTTATTTCATATTCCTATAATATACTTACCAGATAATAAACTCCAAAGGGCATGACGACAACCGCTACCAGCAAATCAGCAACTGCCAAACTCACGATAAAATAGTTCGTAGCAGTCTGTAGACTCTTTTCTCTTGCCACACTCAATATAACTAGTACATTCCCGAACAACGTTAATAACGGAAACACAATTAACGATAATGCCCAAAAATTATACTGCCCATCACTACACGTCCCGTTGTGAAATGTCAAATTTAATTCGTTAAACTCGTAAAAAGTTCTGTCAAAGTCGATTGAATAATTGACAGTGTAGTTATCTTCTATCAAACTCCGGTTTAAAATGTCTGAATCGTTTTTGGTTATGTTCTTGCATTGGTTGCAGAATTTGGGATCCATTTCAATGTTGTAGCAATGTGTTCATTGTGTCTTATATTTTGATCTCTGTTGATTTGGTTGGATCGTAGTCCGCTCGCATTCGGGCACGCGTACATAGCTCCGCCTCATCTCGCTAACCTGGAACATATTATATAAGTTATGTTACGGATAGTTCTAATATATCATGTTTCATGCTAGCAAAATAGTTGACCTTGATTAAAGAAATCCAGTTTCACATTAAAGAGACAAACTTTGGTTTTTATATGTAGGGGATTTTCCTCTTTTTCCAAACTCAATGAGACTAGCTATCTGCGTAGGAATTATTATAGTGCACAAGTATACGCCCAAACACAAGTGCACTCTCTATATGGCACTCTCATACTACAGTGTGATGACTACTTTACACGACCAGTGAGAGTTAAGGCGCAGGAACGACAGCTTTACGTGCTCACCGAGGCACGGGGGTGAAATACCACCAACTTCCCAACTCCGGGCTGTTACTGTGACTTCCTTAACATAAGGACAAGAAGAAAGAAAAGAATTTATATTTTAAAATAAAACTATCTTTTCGGATTTTTTCGCGAATTTATTTTGATTTTTGGTTCCCGACGTTTCGAATGCTTTACAGCATCCATGGTCACGGGAAAGACTGAGGTGTTACATGTCTTGAAGGTATAGTTGTTACAGACAGCCTACCCACAATTAACAAAATGAAAATTGCACCAATTACATTACAATATTTTTTAACTTTAGAACATTTTTATAATTTTAATTATAATTGAATATGAAATATTATGTATTTAATTTTGCTATTATTTTTTATAATTATTACAATTTTAAAATATTAATTAGTAATCTATATTTAGTGTTGCCATTATTATATTTATAACCATAAAGAAAAATATAAAATATAGTATTAATTATTTATATTTTTCTTTATGGTTATAAATATAATAATGGCAACACTAAATATAGATTACTAATTAATATTTTAAAATTGTAATAATTATAAAAAATAATAGCAAAATTAAATACATAATATTTCATATTCAATTATAATTAAAATTATAAAAATGTTTTAAAGTTAAAAAATATTGTAATGTAATTGGTGCAATTTTCATTTTGTTAATTGTGGGTAGGCTGTCTGTAACAACTATACCTTCAAGACATGTAACACCTCAGTCTCTCCCGTGACCATGATTGCTGTAAAGCATTCGAAACGTCGGGAACCAAAAATCAAAATAAATTCGCGAAAAAATCCGAAAAGATAGTTTTATTTTAAAATGTCAAGTATTCGCGTAAATCTAAGAAAGTATTAAGAAAGTATTAAGAATTTATATATTGACTACTGCATCTTAAACAAATGTAAAATATGTTTTTTTAAACCTAATATGCTAAAGCAACTAATTTAATACTATTTTTTATAAAAGTATGATTAAATGCAAACTTTAAAAATGTGTTAACACAAGTGCTTTGAATCATCAATTCAATTCAAAAAGGTCAATGTTAGTTGTGATGCTTGAAATGGAAAGCTGAAGAGAAATTCAACATCTTTTTGTTTTACAACTATAGCTAGCACTACTAGTATAGTATTACTAGCAGAATCGTCGGCCTCGCCCGCGGTTAATCTATATAAAAAACATTCTTTTGTTTTAGGTTTATTCACCATACAAACTTTCATCCCCATTTTCACCCTTTTAAGAAATGATTTCCGCGATATATATATATATATATATATATATATATATATATATATATATATATATATATATGATGATGATGTTCCCCTAGCCGATTCCGGCTACGGCGGCCAATCTCATTGAGATTAGCCAACTGCGCAGGAGATATTATAGTGCACAAGTGTACGCGCAGACACAAGTGCACTCTCTATTCCTATCACTCTCACACTCCGGTGGGACGACCACTCGACACGACCGGTGAGAGTTAAGGCGCAGGACCGACGGCTTTACGTGCTCTCCGAGGCACGGGGGTAAAACACCGCCAATTTCCCAACTCCGGGCTGTTACTGAGACTTACTATACAGAAAGTCTCAATAACTAAACTTGGCCCGACCCGGGACTCGAACCCAGGACCTCCGGGTGTGCAGCCGTACATGCTAGCCACTACACCACCGAGGCAGTATATATATATATATATATATATATATATATATATATATATATATATAGCATGATTAATGTAAGATATATTCTAAGTCTTGATTAGGTTTGTAGTATGTTATGTTTATATATAAAATTCCGGTGTGCGTGTTAGTAGCTCTTCTCGTCCTAAACAGCTTGAACAATATTGATAAAATTTTCTTTTGGGCAAGGTAGGTGACGCTGTTTTTAAAATCTAGACTTTTTTAATTTAGCCGACTGAACGATTATCTTTTGTAGAAAGTGTCTGGGCCCTCTTTTAGTATGATATTCTATGAACACATTAAAATAATTACTTTTTTAACTAAAGAATAATTAAATGTATTATATATTACCTATTAATAATAGGTATATATTATTTATATAACAAAATTAAATATAGATTTAATTCATATGTATACCTATACATTATCCCGCTTTAATTACTTGATATCCGGTCTTAAATTATAAAAGTTATATATAGGCATAGAAAAGGTTTTTCTAAGAGGAGAAGGTAAAGGTCACATATTTAACCTCAGCTTTTAATTTACGAGTATATAATAAGAGTATAATATTTCATGACAAGATGTTAGACGTAGGTCACAAATTAATTACGAGTAATTGCGAGTATTAATACATGATAAAATATTATATAGTGATAATTTGTAATGAAGAATGCGAATAATACTTATTAGCGACTCACCCTCGCTTCGCTCGAGTTCGTCCCTAGGTTGATTCCTCATACAAACTTTCATCCCAATTTTCAACCCCTTAAGGGATGATTTCCGATATAAAAAGTATCCTATGTCCTTTCCAGGGTCTCAAACTATATTCTTACCAAATTTCATCTAAATCGGATCAGTAGATTCAGAGACTATCCGCTACAACCTCACTAACTCACAAACTTTACCTTTTTATAATATTAGTATAGACTAGCATTGCCCGCGGCTCCGCTCGCGTTCAGATGACCAAGAACCAAATAAAATAGCACTATTGTTATTTTTTTTTCAAAATAAGCTATTTGTAATAGTTTTTGCCTTAATTGCTCAGTTACCTTGCTAAAATATATAAAAAAAATCTAGTATAGTATCGTCGTGGTCTTATTTTAGCCAGTTTTTGTATTTTTTCTAAGAAATGAGATATTTTCCCGCTGTAAAAAGTATCCTATATGTTGACCCGGATAACCAGTTATGACCATAGCAAATTTCATCAAAATCCCTCCAGTCGTTTTTCTGTGATACGGTAACAGACAGACAGACAGACAGACAGACAGACAGACAGACAGACAGACAGACAGACAGACAGACAATAATTCTAAAAACTATATATTCGGCCTCTGTATCGATAATAATATCTATTTCAATAAGATTTTCTAAAAAATATTTAATGTACAGATTCGACTTAGTTAGAATTTTATTATATTATGTATGGATAAGTACTTTGGCGAAAGGGTATAAAAATTGCATTTTCTCAAAAAGACACCTTAAAGAAGCCCTTTATAGGGGATAAACAGATGTAAAAATATTTTTTACATGATTGCTGAAGTATGATTTTTTAATAGATAAGCGATTATGTGAGTAGAAAAAGTTTTTTTGATCATAATAAGTAATTAGTTTGTTTGTTTGTTACCTATACGGATAAATTTAAAGATCAAAACCTTATCTAAATACAAAATATGTTTCAAATCGTTAGAGCCTTTCCGAGATACATGAAATAAATATATGTATAAACAAGAATTGCTCATTTAATATTATTAGATTTGTAAAAAAATACTAAAGAAAATAAAATACTTACTGTCTGTCCTTACTAAAAATATGAATGAAAATGTTTTTATTTAATAATCCCTTTTAAGTCCTCGAAGCATTAATAATCAAAGTTTAACTAAAAAAAAACCAACATAAAAACGGCAGAGCCAATTTTGATAAATAAAACTTGTGTAAGAACCTCCGCTGGAAAACCTGCTTTCATATAAAAAAAACCGCATCCAAATCATACACTCGCACACATAACGGTCAAACTTATACTCGTAACACCCCTCTTTTTGCGTCAGGGGTTAAAAAGCAATTAATTCAAAATAAATTTTGCTTAGATGTTTATTGGCCGAAGACATTAGTCTATTGAAAATTTTTTGTTACTTAGGGAGCTTAGACAAAACTAGAGTGGGCCAAGAGTTACTCAATAAAGTTACCATTTAAATACTGTGCTTTAAATTAAGCTTGTGTTAGAGCTTACAATTATGTTTGATACACTAATATGAAAATAAAATTTGCTATTTTTATTAATCTTCCACGTTGCTTCTTGCAAAAAGCTGTAAGCGGCTTACAAATGGTTATCATCAAAACTCATTATATTATGAGGAATATTTGGAGCATTTTCAGGTTTTGATATATATATATATATATTGATAAATTTTGGTGAAATTTGCAAAAAAATAATAACTTACTAGTAGAACTAGTAAAATTGTACATATTAAGATATAAGCAATTGCTGTTGAATGTATGAATATTTGGCTTTACTAACTTAAAAAGTATAAGAGACACTAAAGCATGTTTAGATGTTACCATACTAACCATGGATACAAAGATAAATGGATTGCCAGCATCATCTGACTTGAGTACAGCGTCCCTAAGTATACGGAATACATTCACAATTTCATGGGTTTTAATTTTTTTGCGCGGAATCCTGATTCTTTTTCCAAAATAAAAGTAGCCTAAATTACTCCTTATAACATCAGCTATCTTCCAGTGAGACTCCCGTTAAAATCGATCCAGTTGTTTCGGAGATTAGCCGGAACAAACAGATTAAAAATTTAAAAATTGGTCTCTTATAAGTACCGTGTATAATTTCATACGCATTTAGTATAAAGCTGTTATTTTGACATTACAAACAGACAATTTTATTTATCTGTATAGATATTATATAGACAACTAGTGACTTAGCATTACTTTAGTGCGTCCCTAGATGCTTAAGAGTAGCCTATGTGTTACTACAACTCGATTTCATCCAATTCGATTCAGCCATTTCAGAGTGAAGGAGTAACAAATTTGCATACATACAAACTTTCTCATTTCTAATAGTTATCCAATGAAAAAGTAGAGAGATTCCAGGGGATGAATAGTAAAAAAATGGGTGCGTGTAACCTTTACGCGCGTTTAAAGTAAAATTTCATTGGCAAATATCACAATTAAATTAAAACAATCATAAATTTTCAGAATATCGTATACTGAAAGAATATAATATTTTATATTTGTCAGACAATAACAATGGTTACCATGGCAACATGGTAATGTATTCTATCTCATTTTCTCGCCGGATTAATCCTATATATTTATTTGTTTGTCTCTTTTTAGTGTCTAAAGAAGTTTTACTTCAAAAAATGATATACAAGTACGATTCAGTTGTTAATAAAAGTTATCAAAGGACGAGTTGTACGAAACCAAGCGGATTATTTAGCTGGTCCATTAGATTTAAGACAATTACCGTATGCGGCGTCTACACTAGCCCATGACACAAACTTATTTGACGCACAAAGGCGGTGAACAATATGCTATCACTGCATCCGGTTCGTCAAAGGCGTATATAGGTGGTGAAGTGATGGCTTGAATTTCAAAACACAGTTTATTATATTTTAGGTTTCGCTTTGTGCACTAATACTAGGTGTGGCTATTTTTGAGCAGTATTTTGTTTCATTTGTTTGCGTTTACTTTATAAAGAATTTTATGTTGGACTAGTGTCTTCCTGTGGCTTTACCTGAGTTTTTTATTTATATAAGAAATTTAATCTTAAGGGTCGCAACTTGTTAGTCGACGTTCCTCAATAAATCTAAAATATTATAAACGGGAAAGATTTGTATTTTTGTATGTTTGTAACGAATAAACTCAAAAACTACTGGACCGATTTAGCTGAAATTTGGTAAGAAGATAGTTTGAGACCCTGGAAAGGACATAGGACATTTTTTTTTATTTAGGAGATCATTCTTTAAGGGGGTGGAAATGGGGATGAAAGTTTGTATGGGGAATCAACCTAGGGACAAACCCGAGCGAAGCGAGGGTGAGTCACTAGTAAGCTATAAAAAGCAAAAAAAAGTTTTAAATGAAGTTGGTAGAGATTTTTGAAATTAGCTCGCTGAAGTAAACAAAAAATAAATTCTGCTGTATATTAGAATAGATAGTCTATTAAGGAAGATTATGAAATATGTATTTGCCTTGGGCTTGAAACGCGCAGTGATCATAAATTTCAAGCACTATGGGTGTATTTTATATAAATAATATTACATGGGAAATTGAAAATATGATTAAAGGAATAGGAAAGTTTTTTGATAAACATTAAATAATAAAAAGACCACTGCCACTTTTTATTATTTAATGTTTATCAAAAAACTTTCCCAACGGGCTGTCTTGGGTAACCGTGTGAAGCAGGTTTAAATCCCGGGTCATACACCTCTGATATTTTCATGTGCGAATCATTACCACTTGCCTTACAGTGAAGGAAAACATCGTGAGGAAACCTGCATGCCTGAGAGAAGCTAGCAAGTTTTCAAAACACTTGTGAAGTCCACCAACCTGCACTTGGCCATCGTGGTGGACTACAGCCTGATCCCCCTCGTATTGAAGAGAAGCCCGTGTCTAACAGTGGGACGTTAAAAAGGGCTAAATATAATATAATTGAATAATATAGATACCCTGTATTTGTATATATCATGATTTTCTTTATTTTTCTTCCTATTGTACATACAATGGATACAACAACCTTATTAGAAATAGCAAATTATTAAAAAGTTTCAAACTTCAATAAGTACCTTCTGAATGCTCTTCCGAGCTTATTATTTAGTCTTACATTTATTTGCATTGTTTGAGCTATAAGATATGAATATATAAGAAGTCGAGTATACTAATATTTAAAGTGATTTTCCTTTTTCAAAAATATGTTGGGACATAATACGTTGGGACATTAACACAACATCATCTAGTTCCATGGTAAGCTACGAGGCTTGTGCTATGGATACCAGATAGTTGATACGCTACACATATATAACTTTAAATATATACGTATTATAAATATAAGCACCCATGACTCAGTACAAATATTCATCAACATCACACAAATAAATGCCCCCAGCGGACTTGAACCCGCGACCGCAATCACAGTAGTAAGGTCACTAAAAACTGAGCCAAACGTGGCGTCAAAAATAAAGTAACTTATTCTAGCTTATACAAAACAATCTCTTCAAAGAAGCAGTTACTATAAGAATGATTTTACACATAATATTATATGTAGTACTAGCATTGCCCGCGGCTCCGCCCGCGTTGAGATGACCAAAAACCAAATTCTTAGTGTTTACATATTAGTATTCTCTTACAATGCAGTTTATGTATTTTTTTTAGAAATAAGATATTTTTCCGCGTTAAAAAGTATCCCATATGTTGACCCAGATAACCAGCTATCACCATACCAAATTTCATCAAAATTCCTTCAGTGGTTTTTCTGTGATGCGGTAACAGACAGACAGATAGACACACAGTTTGACAGACAAAAATTGTAAAAACTATCGGTTCGGCCTCTGTATCGATAAAATCTATTTCAATAAGTTTTTCCAAAAAATATTTAATGTACAGATTCGGCTTAGTTACGATTTTATTATATGTATAGTGAAATGTTTGTTGAGTGTGAAATAGTTAAGTGGAGCATAAATAAGCTGTATAAAGAGATTTACGGTATTTCCTATCTTGGCATAATCCTTTGTAACATGCTTATAAATAAGAAAGTTTTAGTTCATTGGCTTGTCCTTGAAGGAGCAAATCGATGTGATTTTTCGCAAAGCTAGCGTAATTCTAAGATATCTTATATAGGAGTTCTTTACTTTCTATATCCTGATACGTGAAAAGAGAAACTAGGGATTATTGTGTAGTATAAGTAGTGGTAGCGCAGTGATAATGCGCTTGGGACACTGAGTGAAGCAGGTTCGAACTCCGGTTCTTGCATATCTAATGTTTTCATATGCGAATCATTTCCAACATGATCACCACTTGTCTTACGGTGATGGAAAACATCGTGAGGAAACCTGCTTGTCTGAGCCTAACAAGTTTTAGAAAAACACGTGAAGTGCGCACTTGGCCAACGTGGTGGACTATGACCAGATCCTACTTGTATTGAAGGGAGCCCTTGCTCAGCTGTGGGACGTTAAAAAGGGCCAAATACAAGTTCGTACAAACTGAGGGCGGGTAATTAGATATTTTAACTACAGGGCATAAACCTACCCTTGAATCTTCTCTATCTATCCTTAACCCTTAATGGGGATTAGAGTCGTCGACCACCACGCCGGCCAAATGGTAGAGTTCAAGAACTAGTTAGGTTTTCCAAACATACAAATTTTCTTACAATTATTTTTATTGGCATTGCTAATACAGCAACTAATAATCATGTTAAAAATAATATGCACGTAAATATCAATATTTCGAGATTCATGGTTTGAACCTACGTCACTTTGTTTCCAAAGCGTTAGTGATGGATTACAACTGCTGCACTATGGGGTAAAGCTAAGATATAACACATAAATATTAATCATATTTAGAATATGAGCTTAGCATATAACAGATTTCAGTTATTATAGAGCTTTCATACTATGTATTGCGTCTCATGTGAAAATTATACGATTGCTTCACATATTAAAATCGTTCGCCCCGGGAACGTTTTGTATTGACTATGCGCTTTTAATTTGAAAAGTTGTGGATACTTTCATTTTGTTTGAATTATTTTCATTTATATTCATGATAGGTATGTGTTTAATTAAAATTTTAATAATTATTACTAGCGATTCTAGATGCCCAATAGTACCTAACGCGTTCCTCGAGGTCTAATCTGTCTGTGCACTAAGTTTCGTCCATATTGGTCCAGCCGTTATAGCGTGAAAGAGTTAAAAACCTACACATACAAACATTCACATTTATATATAGTAGTCCTAGGCAGAGGTATCATCTTTGCGCTAATCTCAGGAACTACTAATCTGATTTGAAAAATTCTTTTTGCATTAGATAGCCCGTTTATTGAGGAAGGCCTTATATCAATTAATTTATAAGTCTATCTCTTCCTACTAACCGTATAATAAATAACTTTTTGGGTGATGTCTTAACAGATTATTTTGAAAAGCTAAAAATATCTTTTCATTTTTCGAAATTGCTTTCGAGTGTAAGGTTTTTGTGTATATGTTACGATACTCTCGCCAAATGAGAACCCATTTTCATGATTTGTTTCTTAGTGAACAAGCAACTTGTGGGATTCTCTGTTTAAATTTCCTTATTATGAGTTAAGTATACCCGAAACAAGTCGTGCCTCGATTGCTAGTTATTAAAACTACAATTTTATTACCCGACTACGCCAGAAGGAGGGTTATGTTTCTCAAGTGTATGTATGTATTGATAACGCATATACTATACTATGTATGTTTTATAATGCTGCGTGCCAGCCATACAAAGCAAAGCACACCGATTTCGAAAATATTTGATTAGGTATGTATAGTAAATGAAAATTACCAATCAGTTATTTTTTACTTTTTAGTGCTTTTTTTGAAGTCGTTTTTAATTTTTTGTTAAAAAGTTTGTATTTATAAAAATAATTATAATTTAAATAAAACTAAAAAAATATTATATTTTTAATAAAACTATCTTTTCGGACTTTTTCGCGGATTTATATGGATTTTTGGTTCCCGACGTTTCGAATGCTTTACAGCGTTCATGGTCATGGGAGAGAATGAAGTGTTAGATGTCTCGAAGGTATAGTTGTTACAGACTGGTCACAGTCGTCGGGAATCAAAAATCTCAATAATTCCGCGAAAAAATCTAAAAAAGTAAAAAATATTAAAAAAAAAAATAAGTTAAATTTGCACTTCTTAGAAGTCATAACCTCATCTAATTGCTTCTAAGGGTGATTTCTCTTGTCACCATGCAGGCTCGTTTTTTGCATCGGCATTAGGTACCATTCAGCGGTTAGCATTCATGCCACGATTCCACGCGGACATGACTTGTACAGTAAAAATGAAGCGTATATTTGTTTTGTATATATAATTAAGCATATATGTTATTTCAATGTATTTTATTTTCTTTTAAATAAAGATTTTATCAAATTTTACCGTTTTATTTTCATTATTAGCATATAAAAGAAATTTTGTTACATCATTACAATACTATCATAAGGCCACATATCGCTTGAAGGACGTAGACGGTTACAAAATATGAGCTTTATACATACGAAAGTTATTTGGAAACAAAAGTTGTAATTATAAATTCTTTTATATAATAAGCTTTTCTCTAAAATATACAGATAATATAAATTATAATATATTTCTATTATTTTTATTTTGTTTCTTTTTACAGAGATAAAACTGTTTTTTTTTAAAGATAGTTAAGGTTATTTATTTACCAACTGCTAAATGGAGGTATTCAATTTGAGTATACAACTTTAAATTAATTTTCGTTTTTTTGAGAATTTCTTTTTTTTTAGTTTCCGACGGCAGACCATAACACCTATGGGGTTGCTTCCGCGGTCCACACTGGTATCAGGGAAGTACCAGGAGCAACCCTCATGGTATGCCACCCAGCAAGGTGGACCACCTCCTCTCTCTTGTATCTTGGCTTCACGTCTGGCTAGATTGCCGGACTCAATAACTAAACTTGGCCCGACCCGGGGTTAGAAACCAGGACCTCCGGATGTACAGCCGTACATGCTAGCCACTATACCACCGAGACAGTAGACTAATAGTTGTTAATGTAATAATTAAATTTTAGTTAAAAAGCAATTATAATTCATATTTTAAATGAATAGTAATATTTACGAGATATTCCGAAAGGTTCGTATAAGGAGTTTATCTGACTTGACCTAATTATATAATAAAATGTATAGGACAGGCCTCATTTAAAATATATGTATATATGTAAAACAGTTCTGATTTAGGACATAATGGATAATAAGTAAATGTAGATAACAATGGAACAATGGACTATTAGCAGGTGAAAAGATAAAGGGATTCATTATGACGCCTATTATTTCTGGAATCAAGATTTAACCTTTACACAAATATAAATATATATATATATATATATATATATATATATATATATATATATATATATATATATTTATTTGCGAAGCGTAGGCAGGCCTCCCACAAGGTATCTATATAGATAAACTTAAAAAACATAACTGTATCTAAATACAAAATTTGGTCCAAATCGTTAGAGCCGTTTCGGAGATATACGAGAATAATTTATATATACAAGAATTGCTCATTTAATATTAAGATAGTGAATACTGCTGCTTTTAATGTTAAAACAGCAGCTTTTAAAATTACATAAAGAATCCAAACGCAGATAAGTCTTAGCAAAAGTCAGTTGTTTGAATGTTTTTGTCATAGTACATAGATTTAATTCGTTTAAATTCTATACATTTAAATATTAATGGCAACTAAATTTCAAATTAAAAATTTCTTTTAAACAGAAATGAGGCTACACTTATTTATGTGGAATATTGAATGTGACAAGAGCGAGTTGCTAGTTATTTATAAAAAAAAATGAATAAAATGTATATTCCGCAAACCGTTGAATTCCACCTCTTCAACAAGAATTGAAATTTTAATTATACACGATATAAATATAAGAAAAAGTTGTTTTATTTACTTTTCATAACTTCTATTTTAAAATTAATCTATCTCATGAAAACTTGCATTCAAATGTCGATTTACTGTATAATATGTATGTATGTATATATCATTTTTATATATATATTATATATAGTGTAACTAACACGAGTTTCTTTATATATAGATTATCTTAACTCTGTTGTATGTAGGTAGTAGATATTTTATTATAAAGCATATTTAATTATAAAGTATAAAATAACTATAAGTCAATATTTTGAGTAAAACTATATTTTCGGATGTTTTCGCGGTTTTATTTTTGTTTTTTCTATGATCTTAAAAATAACTTAATACTAAAAATTACCAAGAAATTGTTTTTAAAAACATTGTAATCATATACGACTTGATAGAAATCAGTAATAATTCAAAACAATTTATTTCGAGGTCGATCTCGTCCCCTTGAATTACTATAAATCAATTGGGATTTACGTTGACGTGAAGTCAAATGATGATCGTAAGTATCCTTTAAGTATTGTCTTATCTAATAGTAATATCCTGATCATCTTCGGTCAAATAGATAACTATGCAGGATATTGTATTATAGTGCACAATTATGTGTTGTGAGGTTCTCTTAATAGAATTCCATTAATATTGCGAAAGTTTGAATGGATGGATGTTTGTTACTCAAATAGGTACATCTGAACGGATCTGGATTGAAATTTGATACAGTGATAGATTCTAGTCTGGAATAGCACATAAGTTACTTTTTATCCTGAAAAAATGTACAGTTCCCGTGGGATTTGTTTTTGTTTTTCATAGAGCAAGGCATCGAGAATCTATTTCATACTAACCGTTAAAACGTTCCGAGGGAAGAACCCAAGCAAAGTGAGGTTGAGTCGCCAGTAGCTACATATATAAGTTTGTAAGCCTTAATTATAGACAAAGGTATAACAGGATATTTATTATAGTCTTCTGACCACTGGGCATCACTAGTATTTATTATTATTTATTATTATTTATTTTAGGAAGGTAAGTGAATTTCTAGGTAATACATTGAACACAACCACTTTGATCGGAGACTGAGATATTATTATTAATAAGGTAGTGTATCCCATTGGTAAAATGCGTATGTAGATAAAATATAAATTTCCATAATTCAAAGATCTAAAATGGCGAACTTTCATTCAAACTTTCATCATTCCTTTATCATTTTAGGAATGAATTTTCTAATATCGTACCTTCTAAGTTGGAACAAAATTAACGGCAATTTTAAAAAGCTAATTAAAAAGACACCCCTTTCGTTTGTTGGCTCATTTAGTTCTTAAAATATCCTTTATAATAAAAATAAGGTGTTTAGGTTGTAAAGTTGCCCGAAAAATTGGGAAATGCGGAAAAAACTGTACTTTTTTTTATAGGATTTTAATTTTAAGCCCAAAAATCATAAGCAAAATTGATTTTGTACATTAAATCATATTGTTATAATACATACTCCAAGTATATCTGCATAGACTTTTAGAACCACATAAAAAAATCAAATACAAGTATTTGTTTCGTACGAGAATCAAATTCGCTGTTTCCGGGCTAGTGAGCAGAGCTAATCAGAGGGGTGCTTCATTAGCGATGCGATTTTCCACATGACATATCACAGTGTATTTTTTGACGGACTTCAAAAGAGAAAGTACTCAATCAGAGGAAACACTCATAGAGTTGAAATATTGTTTGGCAATTATGGAACCAATATTAGGGTTTAACATATGAAAATAATCCGACTAGTATGAGTCTAACTCGCACACCGGACGTTCATTAGCATGAAACATAAACAGATTCCGACGAATTGAGGACATCCTCCTTTTTGGAAATCGGTTAAAAAGACGTTTCTTATCACAAAAATAAATTGTGATTACAAATTTACGGCTTTTGGATTTCATGGTTTTAGATAAACGGGAAGTACGCTATGGGTTTTGATTCCCTTGCGAGAGTCAAAATATATGGCATAAATGGCCATATCTTCTGATTACGTTGACTTAGAATTTTGATCTTTTCACAGCTAAATTCAACTTGGTACCTCCACGCGTTCCTGAGAAAAAGAGTCTTGATAGACAGACAGACAGACGGACGGACAACGAAGTCATCCTATAAGGGTTAGTTTTTACTTTGTGGTACGAAACCCAAAAAAAGGATAATTATCATGAAAATCGGTTAAAATTGTCGTAGATATTGCGTAACATACATAAAAGCATACACGAATTGGTTACCTCATCCTGTGTAAGTATTGAAAAAAAAAGATAAAAATGAAAAGCAGTATCAAGCGATATCAAAATCGATTATAATGTTATGATGGAAAATAGAATATGTAGCGAACGTGACCGAATATAAATGTGTCGACACCTCCACAAAGTACTGAGTTAGTAACTAGAGAAGCATCGTGACTCATTGCTTGAATGTCTTATTTAAAATTAACAAATAAATAGGAAATAAAACTGAAGGAATTCTTTTTTTTCATTTGAACGTGCTAATCTCCGGAAATACCAGTTGGATTTGAAAAAACTTTACACGTTTTATAAGCTATTTATTAGGGAGGTTATAAAGAAAGATAGCTATTTAAGCATAACGGTACTATAATTATAAATGTGAAAGTTTACATGCTTGTACGTTTGTTAATCTTTTGCCACAAAAGAGCTAGAAAGAAGAAAAACGGCTGGATGGATTCGGATGAAACTTTAAAAACATATTGTTTGTAACCTGGAGTAACACATAGGCTACTATTAGTAATAAAATAAGCAAAAAAATCCACAGATCTCGTGTCTGCCACGACCTTAGAGTATTTATAGGAGCACGCTTTATACAAATTTTAAATTAAAAAGACATTCTAGTTATTCATAAAAACATTATTTTTCTTTATATTATGAAATAAATTATACTAAGCCACTGCAAAAACGTCCAAGCTATCTACTCAGAATGGATCAGACAACTTATTTCTATTTTAAGCACAAATGGCTGCAACTTTACCGCACAATATTACATGCCAGAATTTTTCGTTATACGCA
The DNA here is from genome assembly GCA_951806755.1 of Brenthis hecate. NCBI lineage: Eukaryota > Metazoa > Arthropoda > Insecta > Lepidoptera > Nymphalidae > Brenthis > Brenthis hecate. Next base: position 1,650,761 of record OX638256.1, read on the forward strand.
ATTTAAATATTTTGAATTGTAAATAAATACCTTCATCCATACATTTTTCGATTCCATTCTCGCATTTACATTTGTTGGGCAATCCAATGGCACTTGTGAAATATTATGAGTATCTCGAAACGCGGTACAGCTCTGGACGAGATCGAATTGAATCAAGCGAGCCAGTCCCCTAATAGAGAACAATTGCTACACTTGCATAGAATATTTACATTTTGTTTCAAGACTAAGTTTTACATGTTATTTTGCCTATAAATAAGTAAACTTAAATTCAAATTCTAAAAAAATTATTCGGCGTTAAATTATTACAATTTTTTACTGAACATCATGAGTCTACTACCAGTTCGGAAAGAAGAAGCCTCAGACCTGAGAAGAACTGGCGAAAGAAACAGCGGGACTAATAACAATAAACTTTCATCAAAATGTGTTAATATATTTTTAATCTTTGAAAAGGGCCACTTGAACGAAAATACTTAATTTGTTTTGAATGTCTTAGATAGTTAGATAGTTCAGTATACGTCCATCAATTCAAATTGACATTCAAACACATTTATGATATTGAAATCAAGGAATTGCTTTCTGTTTGTCAGTTTGAACGTGCTTATCTGTGACAGGACCAGTACAAACTGAGAAATACTTTCTGCGTATCAAAGGATATTTATTAAGAACAGTGTTTCGCTACGATTCTGTGGAGTGTAACAATTATCTTAAGTATTTTATATATTCGGGGGCGATAAATCGATCTAGATTAGTCTTATGTATGAGAAAACACGTGTTTTCGACTTTTCATGCAGTTTTCTTTTGCATTATTCCACGCAAAATATGGTAATTTGCACGCTCGGGCATAAGCATTTTGGACAAGCGGCCAAGGTGCAAGATCGACAATCACAGGTGTCCAGGTTCAAATCTCGGTCGCATACAAAGTTTTTAATTTTTTAATATTTATTCAAGTTTTTAGTTAAAAAAAAGAAAATTGAACTTCAGGCCAAAAATTCCGAGCGAAGCTCGGTAGCCCAGATATTTTATATATAAATAGGCAAAACAATTCAGTACCTTTTGTTCCTGTGTTCATCAACCGATAACCGACTGTTTCTTTTTTTTAGTAGCTATTGACGAGATTTAGTGCTATCAATAAAAATATTTTGGATTTTTTTAATAGAGATAATATGTAAGTTGTATTAATATAAAAATATCCATTCAAACCAAAAATTTAAATGAATGCCCCGAGCGGGACTCGAACCCACGATCGCTGACACAGCAAGTAGGGTCACTAAAAACTGAGCCAAACGTGTCGTCATTAAATTATGTCTCTATCATTTTCTTCCCACATTTAAAAAAAGTTTAATGACAAACGCTGAGGTAAATGTACAAATGGAATTAATTTACATTTTAATTGAGTTTCCTTTCTGAAGCATTTGTATGTAAAATATTATTCATACAAGCCTAAAGCGTAAAACGAGTATAACGATTATCAACACTAAGAACGAGGCGAGTACCGGAATGTGACTTGATATTATCTATTACATATAATAAAAATGTAACTAAGCCAAATCTGTACATTAAATATTTTTTGGAAAATCTTATTGAAATAGACATTATTATCGATACAGAGGCCGAAACTATTGTTCTAAGAATTTTTGTCTGTCTGTCTGTTTATCTGTCTGTCTGTGACCGCATCACGGAAAAACTACTGGAGGTATTTTGATGAAATTTGGTATGATGATAGCTGGTTATACGGGTCAACTTATAGAATACTTTTTACTGCGGCAAAATATCTCATCTCTGATCTATCAAAATCATATCTCAAAATCATATCTCATAAAAAAATTAAAAATATTTTATTCATTGTGTATACTAAGCTAGAACGTTACGTTTTTTTTCCCGACGTTTTGAATGTTTTTCAGCAGTCATCTCCTCTCTCTGTCTCTCCCGTGACCATGATTGCTGTTAATCATTCGAAACTCTGGGCATCTAGAATCAAAATACATCCGCAAAAAAAATCCAAAAAAGTATTTTTTTAATATGAAATATACTTATTATCATATATTTTGTAATTATTCTGTTAAGTACCGATAATCATCTGGTGCGGAGATAGTGTAGACTTTTAAATATTGCTCGTAGGTTTGATTCCTACGTGTAGCAAATCTACTAGAACTAAGCAACATTGTGAAAATATTTGTTAATTAATCATGTATTAATAAATTAATATGTGCTTTAATATTACATATACTTATAGTAAACTGCTAATTATTTCAAAATGAATCCAATTTTTTTCCATAAATATGAATGAACATGAATATTTCACTTTTGTTCTTATATATACCTCAATTTTGCCTTTTATCAAGGTGCAAATCGACCATAAGTTATAGTAATGCGACGTGTTTATTTTACTATCAAGAAGGTCTTGTTTTTTCTCTATGAAATGAAGAAAATATATATAATATAACAGCGAGGCGTGTAAAAACTACTTTATCCTGTAGAGGTACTTGTAAGATTTAAAAAAAATATATATGTATATAATGTATCAGTCCTTTTTAACGTCCCACTACTGAGCATGGACCGCCCTTCAATACGAGGAGGGCCAGGCCGTAAATTAAAAAAAAAATATTATCTCATACATTCATGCAATACTTGCGTTACGTTTGGTTTTGTTTGTAGTGACCCTACTTGCTGTGCCAGCTCGCGGTTTCGAGTTCCGCTGAGGGCATTTATTTGTGTGATGAGCACGAATGTTTGTACTCCAATCAAGGGTGTTTATAATTATAATATGTACGTATTTAAAAGATATATATATATATATATATATATATATATATATATATATATATATATATATGTATAGAGTATCAACTATCTTGTATCCATAACATAAGCCTCTAGGCTTACCATATTTATTATATTTATTTATCATTATTATATTATACATAAATGTAACTAAATCTAATTATATATCATTTCTTAAGAAAAACAAGCAAACTAGGGAGCTCAAAGTAGATCTAAGCTAGACAAGATTTTAGGTCAAAAGAATAGGCATAATGTGTTAAATAACGGGTATATTCCTTACTTCCTTGTTACTCTTATATCTTCATGAATAATTGGGCTTTTTGCTATTTGAGTCAATAAACGTGACCTTGTCTTGATACGACATGTTAGGACTCTCATTTATTACATACTAACGTTTTCCCGTGGCGACTCCAGTTTTGTTTTTTATATGTTTATTTATTCCGCTCTTAAGTTTACATAACTCTATTTTTTGGGCTGTAATGTACAAGCAATAAATGGAATTAATATTTTACCGATACAAAGCGGAAGGAGGTATTTCATGAAAATGTTATTGCCATCACCAGTGCTTTCAAATTCCTATACCTACTAATATTATAAATATAAAAGTTTGTTTGTGCGAATGTGTGTATGTTCGTTGTTCTGTCACGCTCAAACGGCTGAACGGATTTAGATGAAATTTAATAATAACAGTTCGATATGAATAAATATCCAACAACGCCACTAGCGAAGATATTATATAATATTGTGTACGTAAAAACATACATGCAAATTAAGTCGAACCTCTTATCTTGAAGTCGGTGAAAGCTTTAAGCATATATGAAGCTCGAACTGTCAACACGATATGATATAAAAAATACATCGCAATTAATTTGATATAAATTGCTTGTATTGAATTGGAAATGTGACTGTATTTTATGGTCGAGGAATTGGAATATGCATCAAGGAAATAATGAGATCAAGAGAGCGCTTGGCACTGTTCCCTTTGTCATATAGCTGATAAAGTTTTGAAATATAAGAAAATAAAATTTAATCTATACAGATAAATAAAATTGAAGTGTCTGTGTGTAATGTCAAAATAGCAGCTTTTTACTAAATGCATGTGAAATAATAAACGGTAGGTACTTATAAGAAAAATACAATTTTTAAATTTTTTGTCTATCTGTCTGTTTATTCTGGCTAATCTTCGAAACGCCTGGACTGATTTTGATGTGACTTTCACTGGCAGATAGCTGATCTAAGGACTAACTTAGGCTATTTTTATTTTAGAAAAAGAATATGGGTTCCGTTTAAAAAAAAAAAAAAATGTTAAGGACCGCACCCGAGCGAATCAAGGGCAAGTCGCTAGTATGATACTAATATAAATATCATGCAAAAATAACGTACGCCGTTCAGATAATGAGATTAGAAACACATATTTGATATAGACACATTTTGAATGATAAAATATTTAATAATAAAGATAAAAATTCAAAACATTTATGCTACCATTTTGGTTTTACACCTCTTTAGATTACTTTCTTCATAGAATAAAAAACATTTTATATAGGTATTATATTAATCGTTAATTTACAATTTTTGAGAAGAAAATATCCATGACCCATATACTTACAGCTTTTTTTACGTCCCATTATTAGGGCCTGTGGCTCGATTTCCTCAAAATGTTTTCCTTCATCGCAAGACAAGTTGTAATATATGTATATACAAGTTGTAACGTACGGGGAATGATTCGCACATCAGACTATCAGAAGTACGTAACCGGGTTGAACCCGCTTCACTCGGTTTTCCAAGCAAGAGCGTTACCACTGAACTACCACGGGTAAATTATAAATATTAAAAATAAAACCATGTTATTTGTATTTTTAAGCATTAGTATTCTCCTTGAAAGAGGTATAGTAAAATATTAGCTTATTTATTTTTATATTTCTTCATTATAATAAAATCCCTTAGCTATTTTTATTTATTACTAGCATTACCCGCGACTCCGCCCGCGTTCAGATGACCAAAAACCATATTCTTAGGTTTTACATATTAGTATACTCTCACATTGCAGTTTTTGTATTTTTTCTCAGAAATGAGATATTTTCCAGCGGTAAAAAGTATCCTATATGTTGACCCGGATAACCAGCTATCACCACACCATATTTCATCATAATCATTCAAGTGGTTTTTCTGTGATGCGGTAACAGACAGACAGACAAAAATTCTAAAAACTATAGATTCGGCCTCTGTATCAATTATAATGTTTATTTCAATAAGATTTTCTAAAAAATATCTAATGTACAGATTCGGCTCAGTAACAATGTTACTATGTGTATAGATAGATAGATGGATCTGTGGTCTTAGCTAATGGTAAAATATTTTTATCTGCATAAAATTCTTTTGAATGTATAAAATAGGTAGTGTAATATTATATTCCAACATTGGAAGTCCGAATCGTAAAGTGTAGCAGATGCACGAATGGTTCGACAAAAATTATTTATGAAGTTTAGGGAACAGCTGGTTTATTCATCGCGTTCTGTTTTAATGTGATTATCATAGATTCGAATTCTCGTGACAAAAATTTCGAGTTACAAAAATTTTTGTTTATTCATATTTTATACCAGTTTATCAAGAAACGATTTTTAATAGATTATATAATGACATATATACAAAAATGTTAGTTAGTTAGTTCTTTGCTTTAATGGCTTTAATACAAAAATGTTTTGTGACTTCCTTGAAGTTCTGAAATGTCAGAGTCACAAAACATTTTTAAAACTAAAGATACACAATTAGCGTCCACAAAGTGTCCTTAAAAAAAGTGCACAATTTGAAATTGAGTTGCGCTTTTTTCAAATCTATTTTGCTCATTGCTTTTCGGATGACAAAATTAAAACGAACGTTGTTTCGTTTAAAAAAGTACTCAATGTGGTGTGCGTAAGTTCTAATTTGTATTTAGACAATTAGAACTTTCGGCATAGCATAGCATTTATTACACACCATTAAAAAATAAAGTCAATTCTTAGCGCTTCAAATTTGGTGACCATTTGCAACATTTTCTTAGAAATGCCTCCCAACTTGTTTGGAACATTTTTCATGGTGTGTAATAAATGCTATGGTAGCAGTCTTATAAATCATCTAATTATTACCCAAGTATTATATATAGAAATCAGCTTTTATACTATAACGTAAGTAGAATTATGATTTCATGAAAAGGGTGTCTGGCAAGGGTTAGCCACGATGTTAAGTGTATGGCATTGAATGTCGTGATTTTGAATAATATTCTGAAGGTAATACCAAAAAATCACACTTTATTATTTGACGAATTTAGATCGGTATTTTACACACCTTTAGTACCGTGTACCTGCCAAAGCTACCATAGCCTGAACTTCATAATGGTCCATCGTTCTTATCTGTGTTGGGAGCATGCGCTGACAAACTTTCAGCCTTTATAAAATGATGAAGGTCTGGCGTTCACAGGCTCTTTTTCACTTTGGTTTGACTTAATGTCACATATCGACGATACTTTTTAGGGTTCCGTTCCCGAAGGGTGTCGACGGAACCTTATTAATAAGCCTTCGCTGTTCGTCCGTCTGTCAGAGGGATGTATCTCATTAACCGTAAAAGGCGAAATTTTCACAAAGTATGTATTTCTATTGCCGCTATAGTAATAATAAATAATAAAAATAAAAATACAAGAAACATTTTTTAACGTTCGTAATCGACCATCAAAGTTAATACTCGTATATTACGTACATAAAAGAAAGAGTAAAAGTAATTTAAAAAAAGTACATGTACGATGATACGGAACCTCTCGTGTGCAAATTCGACTCGCACTTGACCAATTTTTGAAGAGATATTTGTTAGGAAATGTGATATATTTATGTTATCTATGTACCAATGTATATTGTCTACAATTATATTGTCTACAATTATCGATACATTTACGCCTGGATCAAATCAATATTCTTTAGGGACTTAACATTGAAAAATGGCTAAAAAAATTATCTAAATCTAGATTTACTGGCTGAAATTTGCGTCGAGATAAATATGCGGTCCATAAAATATAAATAACTAGAGGCTCATCCTTGCTTCGTTCCGGTTCGCCTCTAGAAAAACAAAAACAAACCTATCCCACGGGAACCGTACATTTTTCCTTGATAAAAAGTAGCCTGTGTGTTATTCCAGACTATAATCTATCTCTGTGCTAAATTTTATCCAGATTCGTTCAGCTGTTCTGGCGTGAAATAGTAACGTCCATACTCACAAACTTTTACATTTATAATATTAATACGGATAACATGGAAAAATATAAATAATTTCGTAATCTGCGGCGAATGAACTACTTACTTATAGTACTTTCTGCAAACAAAATCTAAATAATTGTGATTGATGTAATCCATAATGTACCATTATACGTTATAATTTCTCTCTCAAGTGACCATTTAGCATAATTTTTTAGGCCAGGTCATTAAATATAATAATACATTTTTATAATAAAAAGATTTTTATTTAAGTGCCTCGGGGTGAAACGTTTGTGTTGAAATGAATGATTACGTGAAGTATACGTATATACATATGTATAGAAAAAAAATCCAATTAATTTTTGACCTTTTCTTATAATATTCTATGGCTATCTCTAGCTCGCTACTTTCACCAATTTTATACTGTTTAATGTTATATGCGTAGAGTTTTACACTGATTGGTTTTTCATAATTGTTACTTCAATGAATTGGTACTTTAATTTGATTATTCAACGATTATATTTCTTGAAAATTTTATCGTATTCGAAAAATTGCTTTTAAAGTGTGAAAACATTTTTCTATATAAATAATGTTCGATGATGGTTAGGTTGGGTTTTAGTTTTTATAAAGGAGATAGAGATCATTTCTTAAAAGAAGAGGATCATTTCAGAGGATCATTTCTAAAAAGAATTTAGTTCTTAAACTTAAATATGAACTAACAGTTAGAAAAATTGACGCTTAGGAGCTGTGAATGCTATATTGATGAATGAATGCAAATTAGCGGTATAAAATTGACTTACACATAAGCCCCGGTAAAGTAATAAGTGAGGTTGTGGAGGTCCTGGGTTCGAGTCCCGGGTCGGGTTGAGTTTAGTTAGTGAGCCTTTCTGTTAAGGAAGTGACATTAACAGTCCGGAGTTAGGAAGTTGGCGGTGTTTCACTGACGTGCCTCGGAGAGCATGCAAAGCCGTCGGTTGTGCGCCTAACTTTCACTGGTCGTGTCAAGTTGTCTTCTCACCGGAGTATGTCACTCTATGTATAGATTAGAAACCTACTAAATTTCTAATTATTTTGAAAATATATTCTTATGACAGTTTTAGGTCCCATTTGGAGGTTTGATTGAAATCAGTTAAGGCTGGAACTAAAATGTACTCATTGCAAGCTAAATAGTTCAGATAACACTAATATCTATACATATAATAAAATTGTAACTAAGCCGAATCTGTAGATTAAATATTTTTTAGAAAATCTTATTGAAATAAACATTATTATCGATACAGAGGCCGAATCTATAGTTTTTAGAATTTTTGTCTGTCTGTCTGTCTGTCTGTTACCGCATCACAGAAAAACCACTAGAGGGGTTTTGATGAAATTTGGTATGGTGATAGCTGGTTATCCGGGTCAACATAGGTATAGAACACTTTTTACCGCGGGAAAATATTTCATTTTTGAGAAAAAATACAAGAACTGCAATGTAAGAGTATACTGATATGTAAAACCTAAGAATATGGTTTTTAGCCATCTGAACGCGGGCGGAGCCGCGGGCAATGCTAGTACTTAATAATTAAAAAAAACACATATAAAGTTAAAAAAATGACTGAAATCTATTTCTAGATTCTTTATTTCTAGACTATATCGAAATGAAAACACTAACAAATATTATTAACATTTTACTGAAACTAACAAGCAATCAGTTACGAGAACAACTATGAGTCTCGAGCGTGTATACAACGTGACATTTGAATCACATCACGTCACTACATTATGCTACGATTGTCACGTTAATTGCACTCGACATAACAGTAGAAATAACCCAAATCAGGTATCTATTACAAAGTTATAACTAGATAATTCAATGGGGGCTTATTGTTTTATTTATGAGAAACTAGCTATTCACCCTCGTCCCTATTGAAAAACAAAAACCAATCTGTCCTACGGGAACCATAATTTTTTTCTGGATAAAAATCTATGTGTTATTTCAGGCTATATATACCCTATCCCTGTGCCAAATTTCATCCAGATTTGTTCAGCCGTTTTCGCATGATTGAGTAACAAACATCCATCCAAACTTTCGCATTTAAAATAATTATATATATGGATTTAGTGAATATGCTGAGTTTTTTTGGTGAGTTTTTTTGGATGTTTGTTTCTCCTTGACGATGAAATGACTGGACTGATTTAGATAAAATTAATTATGAAGAAGATAATGTGAATAGTGTTAGTAATAAAAATTGATTAAAGATGCCTATACATACATATGTACTCGTAGAATACTGCTTTTCTTATTATATATATATATATATATATATATATATATATATATATATATATATATATATATATATATATACTTACTGTCCTATATCTAATTTTATTTTTTAGTTCTTTTTTCATACTTACTTTTTCTAATTATTTAGATGGAGAAATAAATGGTGCTTTGTTTGAGCGAAACAGATATAAAATTATTGCTAAAACATAGTGAAAGTACAAAAAATGTTTTCATTTGTTGGATGTATATTGTATATATATATTGAAAGAAATAAAGAGGAGAGTCTGTGTAATTAATTAAATAATGCATTAAGGTAACCCGTTACCCATTTATTTTGCCAACTGACGCCAATATTTTTTATTTCTCAGACCATCAATCTACCCAAATAGCATTGAATCTGATCGTCCAGAGAAAGTCTAGAGCTATTAATGCTACTTTGAGCTTAAAAATTTGTTTTTTTTTTTATATATATAAGCTTTATATTTGTAGGTCTCTTGTTTATCATTTTAACTGACTTTCAAAAAGAAGGAGGTTCTATGTTCGTTTGTATGAATTTTATTATGTATGTTCATCGAATTTACTTATCCTAAAGCATATTTTAAAACCGAAATATACCTTTTTGTACATATATTCTGGTGTAATATGATTTTTAAATTGATTTGAAAACATTAATACATATGTATGTCGCAGAAATATTGTAAAATCCGTTAAATTATAAATTCAATAGTGAAATTATAATAGCCCGGAGTACTGTACATCGTCTCCTTTTCTGATAACATCACGGGATATTTTTAGGTAAATTATGATTTCTCTAAGCATCTGTAATACCAATAAGTGTGGAGATCGCTATGAGATTGACATATTCTAAGAACATATCAGAAAGCTAGTGCTAACTAAAATAGAAAAGGAAAGATATATAAGTAAGTTTAAAAAATATTATCACAATATATATTATTGCGACTCACCCTTGGGTTCGTCCCTAGGTACGTTTTAACGGTTAGTATGAAATACAAATCTTTGAATCTTTGAATTGATCTCGGCTTTTCTGTACTATAATATGCATGTTTTATAAATATAAACCTTCCTCTTGAATCACTCTATCTATTGCTGAAAACTGTATTAAAATCCGTTCAGTTAAATGGTCTAAGCGAACAGACAGCGGAAGCGACTTCATTTTATACTATGTAAAGATTGTATTAGATAATTTCGTGTTTGTTAAAGAAAATAATAATAAAGTAGTAGCAAGTATTAGTGCTAGTATACCTATATAAGTAAGCTAAGTACCAGTAAGTAAGTAAGTAATATTAATTGTACTAGTTCGATCTTCGGACGTCCTACTGATGGGTATGCGTAGCATCTCATTACGAGGCGGAATAGGCCACTAGAGTCAACTACGATGTCGAAATGCAAGTTTACCGCTTGTACACTGTAAAATATTTATTAAGGCTCTTACATAAGCAGATTTCTTCAGACGTTTTCTTCTATACTCGTATTCGCAAGTGATAATTAAATTGAAAACTAGATTCGCACAATAAAACCTCAAAGTACGTGTGACATAAGAAAAAATCATTTCAATACTAATCACCAGTGAATGATTTATTTTATTAATTTAGTTACGTTTTGACGTTTAGTATCCATTTCTCAGAGATGAGATATTTTCCCGCAGTAAATAGTATTCTATATGTTGACTCGGATAAACAATTACCATCATACCAAATTTCATCAAAATCTGTACAGTAGTTATCTCGTGATGCGTTCCCAGACTGATATACAGACGAAAATTCTAAAAAAACTAAAGATTCGGCCTCTGTATCGATAATAATGGCTATTTCAAAAAATATTTTTATAATTTCAATAAGACCATGATTGCTGTAAAGCTTTCAAAAGTCAAAACTAATCAAAATAAATCCGCGAAAAAATCCGAATAGATAAGTTGTATGTAAAATATAATGCAATATTATTGTGTCATTTGTAAATTAAAAATATTAATATGAATTGCTATTATTTTATTTCCCTTTAAATTTAAAGTTTTTTTTTGTAATTTTACAATTGCTATATTTTCATTAAACCACTAATTGTAAGTGAAGCTAGATTTGTATCTATTACATAGTAGGTATGATGTTCTCCCGACCGATTCCGGCCGCGGCGGCCAATCTCATTGAGACTAGCCAACTGCGCAGGAGATATTATAGTGCACAAGTGTACGCGCAGGCACAACGTGCACTCTCTATTCCTGTCACTCTCATACTCCGGTAGGACGACACGAGACACGACCGGTGAGAGTTAAGGCGCAGGGCCGACGGCTTTACGTGCTATCCGAGGCATGGGGGTGAAATCCGCCAACTTCCCAACTCTGGGCTGTTACTGAGACTTACTATACCGAATGACTCAATAACTAAACTTGGCCCGACCCGGGACTCGAACCCAGGACCTCCGGGTGTGCAGCCGTACATGCTAGCCACTACACCACTGAGGCAGTTATATTACTAGGAGAGCAATTTGCGATACCTATACACGTTGTAATTACGGTCAAGCCATTTGATAACTGCGTCCGTTAAACGGAATGGTTAAATAGTTTCATGTGTTTGAATTTGTGTTTGAATTGCAAATGTGGCTTTCAAAATATATAGAAATTAATCAAGCCTTACTGATCTATATTACAATCTATATATATGTACATATAATAAAATTCTGAATTGAATCTGTACATATTTTTTTTTATAAATCTTAATAAAATAGTTATTATTATCAATACAGAGGACGCATCTATAGTTTTTTAGATTTTTTGTCTGTCTGTGAAAGCATCACGAGAAAACCACGGGATAGATTTTGATGAAATTTGGTATGATGATAGCTGGTTATCCGAGTCAATATATACGATACATTTGACTGCAGGAAAATATCTCATCTCTGAGAAATCTTTACTAAACGTTAAAACGTATTTAGGGACCAACCCAAGCGAGGGTGAATCGATAGTACTAGAATACATACAAAAAGTTCGTATGTACATATATATGTATGTTTGTTACTTCTTGACGACGAAACAGCTGGCAGATTTTGATGAAATTTGGTACACAGACTACTGTTAGTCATATAATTTGCTAAAAGATGGCGTAATTTGCATACATATGTAATATTAAAAATACAATAAAAACCTCTGGATGCACCCGAGCGAAACAAGGCTTAACCGCTTGTATGCAATGAAAAAATCAATTATATAATAGAAAACTTAAAATTAACAGAAGCGAGCTTTGTCTTTGAAATATGAATTAATTATTAAGCTTTTCTGTTAGAGCTTTATTGGATTATAAGAAAAAGTGGTCTCGTCGTCTTTCTTTTATGCCAAAGAAAGGGTAATTCAGAAAGATAGTAGAATGAAATACCTGGAATGGATCATTGATGGAAAGAAAGGTCAAGAATTCGCATTTCTTGAACTATAATAAATCTATTTTATGTGTAATTAAGTATATAAAAGTGAAACTTTTGTTCAGATGTTATAGGCTTGTGTTGTAGAGATGTAATAAATAAATATGTTGGGACATTAGCACACAGCACCATCTAGTTCAATGGTAAGTTACGAGGCTTGAGTTATAGATACCAGTAATTGATACACTACATATATATAATTTTAAATACATACATATTATAAATATAAGCAACCATGACTGGAGTACAAACATTTGTGCTCATCGCACAAATGAATGCCCCCAGCGGGACTCGAACCCGCGAATGCTAGCACAGCAAGTACAAACTGAGTCAAAGATGTCATTAAAACGCTCTAATAAATATTTAAATGATCTAAATGATTTTTTGAAAATTTTATTTCATAAGAGGCAAGTGAAAGAGCGAAACACATAAATAAAGCAACGGTACCTATATTCGTCCGACTATTGTTGATGTGATACATATATTTATTATTGCGATTGGGACTAAAAATTATATTAAAAAAAAAAAAAACAAAAAAACTTTCTGTTTGGTAGGTTAAGGTCATATTTTTTTTAAATTAAAAGAAAAATTACTTATTTCACATTAGAAAAAAAAAACGAAACTTAAAAAAAAATGAAAAAATAAAAGGTCTATATTTGGCATTATTTACATAATTATTTCTTCAAAAAGAAAATGATTCTGTTAAAAAAAGTAATTTATGAATGCAAAATTACCATCTCGAGACATAATTAGAAACGAGAGATATCTCGACGCCTAACTTTCACAATCTCCGGCATAACTGACAAAAATCCCAAAAGGGATACCAAACTTTTTATTATTTCTTTAATTAGTTGTTTTTATTAATTGTTAAAGATAATTCTTTATATTATAACACATATTTCCATATTAAATTAGATAAGAATAACTTTCATATTGACCCCTATAGTTAATGTATGACTTTAATACAAATAAATAATAAATAAATCAGTCAATTCAATTCAATTAAATTTTGACTCTCACTTTTGACTCGTCAATTTAATTTAAAGAGGGTCAGTGTATTCTTTATGTACGAATAATTTTCCAACATCTTACTTTAAAGGAAAACATCGTGAGGAAACCTGTATCTCTGAGAGAACCTAGCAAGTTTTCGTAAGACACGTGAAGTTCGCAAGTTGGCCACCGTGGACTATGGCCTGATTCGCCTCGTATTGAAGGGAGGTATCGTTTTGACCAGCAGTGGAACGTACATACATATCTACAATGTATTCAGTCCGTGATGAAGCTACTACAAGCTCTGAAAATAGTTCTGCTGAGAAGAACTTAGTTGCTCTTTTAAATGCCATGTTACAGTATTTTTATAATTAAATTATAACTAGCCCAAATTAATTCTACAGATTTACATCAAAAAAATATTTTTTTAATCTATACTAATATTACGAAGCAGCAGAGTTCGTTTGTTTGAACGCCCTAATCTCAGGAACTACTAATCCGATTTGAAATATTCTTGTTGCATTAGATAGCCTGTTTATTGAGAAGGTTATATATCATATAATATATAGTTTACCTATCCATATTAACCGTTAAAAGTCGCTAGTTTTATATTTTCAATTTAATTTTTGAATTACACCTCGCGGTTAAAGTCTAAGGAATTAATTGTTAACCGAGCCACCTGTGGCTCCGCGTGCTTTTTTTATTTATTTAAAAAAAATATAATAATAAAAATATTTATTTAAAATAAATTTAAGGTTAAAAAATAAAACTATAAACTTAGGCAAATGACATTTACGGTTTATTCTATCATTGTTATATCTAAATAAATAGCAAGAAAGTTAAAATAAGCTCCATAGAAATGTTAAATAATATCAAATCGCTTTAGCTAGTAAAAACCATTCTTCATATCTATCTCATGTTAATTTAGTTTTATGTATCGGTCGTGAGCGGATTTCGACGGTGTGAACAAAAATACATTTAATTCGCTAAAGTGTGTTCATTTTATTCAACCTATCTAAATGGCATCGCACACGCATACCATTTATTTTCAATTAACAAATTTCTATTATTAAAATAAATTGCTTTTGTTTATCTTGTAAAAAAATTATACGGTCATTGGTTAATTAACAACTAAACCACTGTTCTCTGAGTAATGCAAGTTTCCTCACGATGTTTTCCTTCACTGTATGGAAAGTGATAATCATGTTGAAAATTCATTGCACTTGGGAATTCTCTAAGCGAACGATTTACCACTCAGCTTGAACCGCCTCTTCAAATAAACTTTTTACCAAACCACAATGTGGTATACTTTGTTACACAGGTATATAGCAGACCTTCACTTCAAGATAAGCAAAGCGGTAATCAAGTTGAAAAATTTCCATATGCGATTATTAGGGGAGTGAGATCTGGAATTTGAACACGTTACCACTACAAATAGAAATATACTTACCATATAACAACATTGCAAAACTTTGTTTTAGAAGCCTGTAGTACATTTATTAATCATTCAATTCAAAGAGAGCACACGCCTCAACGCATGGTAGAGCTTCCAACTTTCAGACGTGAATTGTTTGACGTCAAAAGTCAACAAGTCAACGAATATAAACATTAAGGGACCTTAAATACACCTAGTTCACACGTGGATGAGTACTAAAACAAAAGTTTGGACGTCTTTTGAGTACTTTACGAAAATCAAATCAAAAAAGGTCTTTTGACACGAGCTTTTGTTTTTAAAGCTTATATTTTACGAAGCATACTGCGAATAGGAAATGGTAAGATGATAATGACTAAGCTTTTCTATCCATATTCTACTTTGAATTTCCTTATATTATTAGATTATTTGATCCCTGTTGTAGAGTTTAATGTTTCATTTTGGTTCGAGTTAGCTTTAGTTCTTAGACAAAGTGGTATCATAGAAACGAAAGTTATGATTGTTTAAAGTTTTCAAACTTAATAATTTAGAGTTTAACGGCCTACTTTCGACCGTAACAAAACTTACTAAACTTTATCGCTTCCTCTAGCCCTTTTAGGGATTTAATTTCAAGAAAATTTTCTAACCAGTTACCTAATATATCTGTCACTATGGGAATCGGTTGTTACAAAATATTTAGGTAACAGTTTGGTCTAGTTTAGTTAGCAAAAGCAATTTATATAGATTATTGTATATGTCTAGAGCTATGCCATTCAATTAATAGTGAAGTGATTATGGACTTAATAGAAACTATGCACGTGTAAAGTCGCAGGGAAAAACTAGTATAAATTAAAATAAACATTGTATTCTCAAGTTTCAAAAGCAAATAAGCAGGTACTTGAACGAAATTAAGTTCAAAGCTTAAGGATTGCTAAGAGCACTTCCAAATTGTAATGATATTGGGAAAAATAAATGAGGGAGGACTAACAGTCTGTCCCTTTTAGGATAGACTGTTTTTATTTAACTTTAAATTGTTGATGTTAATGCTTACTATTTGATGCCTTTTCTATTATTTTTGTAATAACTTGATAAAAATCCACTTAAGAATGGCTTGAACAAGTAAAGCGAGGTAAAAGTTTGGATGTTGTACCTTTTAGATTTTCTTGAGTATAAATATCATTTTCAAGATATTTTTTTCATACGAAAAACAAGCAAAACTAAAGGCCAACGAGAATTTAACTAGTTTTTGAAAAATGCTTAAATTCTATCAGCCTACATTGGGATAGCGGGTAGACTACGACGTTTTGTATGTATTCAGCCCTTTTTAACGTCCCACTGCTGGGCACGGGCCTCCCTTCAGTACGAGGGGAATCAGGCCATAGTCCACCTCACTGGCTAAGTGCGGATTGGCGGACTTCACACATGTCTTTTGAAAACTTGCTAGGTTCTCTCAGAAATGCAGGTTTCCTCACGATGTTTTCTTTAACCGTTAAAACAAGTGGTAATTAATAATCATGTTGGAAATTATTTGCGCATGAAAATATCAGAGGTGCGTGGTACGGCGTTTTATCTTTGCCTAAATATATATGTATAGATAAATATTGACGTTATCATTAGAAAAATAATAAAAAAAATCTATATCCTGCCTATTACCTATCTCTATCTCTCTTCTTCGTTTTTCCTTAAATGTAATGTAAGCAAAACCAAAGGTTTCGCTAGTTTTTGTATTATAGTAATGCAAAGCCTGCACCAATTTGATTAATTTACGTTCTAAGTCTGAAGTCCATAAATTAACGACACAGATGTTGATATTGTAACTATTACAATGACTAAAGGCGCATGTACATTGTACATGTTAATTTTTCTTGTTACATACGGTATTGTTAGTTGTACTTTGCACGGGCTCGTCCCTATGTGATTCTTTAAAATGACATCACTTTTTTATATACGATTTACCTATTAAAATAAATCAAACACTAAATGTTAAATAAAGCTTACTACAAAAACTGCACCGAAATCGGTTAAGCCGCTTCCGAGATTAGCGCGCACAAACGCACAGACAGACAATAATTCTAAAAATGATTGCTTTGGGTTTTATTGCGTTAATCCGACCCCCAACAGTAGTTTTTGTCAAATACGAGTATCTTCCATGTACAGAGCGATCAGTCATATTTTTATTATATGTATAGATAAATAATAAATTGTATATATGCGCATATATGCATGTAAATGTGTGTAGATAGACGAAACATTATAACGTGAATTTATAATGTTCACATAATAATATAATATACCTACATTTTTTTATTCTTGTACCATTTGTTTACTGTAAATATATTAATGGAACTAACTGCTTTTATCACACTATACTATTATGAATTCAAAAATTTGTGTTTCTGTGTATGTTTGTCTCTCTTTTACGTTCTGTGTACACCCAGTTATATAAATATTATGACTTGTACTTATAAACAGGTTAGTAGGAAAATTTGGCAAAAGATGGCGCTGATCGTAAACAAAAATATGAAAATTCTGTTTTTGTATCAATTAACTCGTGAAAGGTACATAAAGATGCACTTGAACTATACAAGAGTACTAGTTGTTTATAATAATTTATCTAATATCTATACATATAATAAAAGTCTGAGTCGAATCTGTACGTCAAATATTGTTTGGAAAATCTTATTGAAAGCTTTATTATTATCGATACGGAGGCCGAATCTATAGCTTTTAGATTTTTTGTCTGTATGTCTGTTTATCTGATAACGCATTATGAGAAAACCACTGGACGAATTTTGATTAAATTTGGTATGGTAAAAGCTGGTAGAGCGGGTCAATATTTAGGATGATTTTTAATTCGGGAAAAGATCTCATCTCTAAGAAATCTAGGTACATATTTATTATTTTGATGCAATAAATTTTCATTAAGTGAATGATTCCTTATAGTACATATTAGTAGAAGCTACATTCCTAACTTGTCATGAAATATAGAAACCAATAGACGATCTCAGATATCTCAGAATTAGTATTGATCTAGGCATTATGTAAACAGTACTTTGATTTGGGTTCAGTCTAGATTTCGATTGCAGTAATTGAAATCTTACAAGCATTGAAGATTTATTAAAGACGACTATCCGATTTGTTAAATGTATCAAAACTCAAGTCATTCAATGAGTAAAAAGGTGTGTTATGGCTGCCATCACTATTGACTGAGTTGTAAGCTATACAGATTTAGGCTCTATCTACACTATACTGTCGATTACTGACCGATATTGGTCTGGTAAAATTATTTTTATACAAAAACATTACTAGAATGTTATTCGGCCGGAACTTATTTTTTTACTGATATTGTGTATACACTCGTAATTTC
Source organism: Brenthis hecate (assembly GCA_951806755.1). NCBI lineage: Eukaryota > Metazoa > Arthropoda > Insecta > Lepidoptera > Nymphalidae > Brenthis > Brenthis hecate. Next base: position 1,669,225 of record OX638256.1, read on the forward strand.
TTATATAAAAATACTTTATTACACTGATATCGGATGGAGAACGGACCGAGCGGCACTATAGTGTGCATTGTTAATGTTTTTAGTAAATAACTTAAGGTGGTAGTCCAGTGGTAACTCGTTAGCTTCGAAAATTGAATGAATCATTTTCAATACGATTACTCCTCGCTTTACGGTGAAGAAACACATCGTTACATGTATAAATAGCACGAGAGCACTTAACGAGTTTTTGGTCGATATTTAAAGATAGCTTATAGTGCGAAATCTAACATAATTATTTTTTTTATACTAGCGATTCACCCTCGCTTTGCTTAGGATCGTCACTAGGTAAATTTTAAAGGTTAGAATGGAATAGATAGATATAGATATTATATAATACAGCCAATGGCCTTGTTCAATAAACAGGATATCTAATGCAAAGAGAATTTATCAAATCGGATTAGTAGTTACCGAGATTAGCGCTTTTAAACAAACACACTGTCTCTTTATAATATTAAGTATAGATACAAAGTTTTGTAATATTTTCACGTGTTTGTTTTAATTTATGAATTTCTTATATTATTAATCAAAAAAGAGATTATAAAGCTCTTAAAATATGCAATGACACGTCTCGTAGATACGTGGCGTTGCTAATGTGTTTGCACACCTGTACCTCTCACCTTACGTGGAAAACCTTTTATTTCTCCCTATGTCTGTCTACATTCCAGAAAATTTATGTGATACGTTAAAATTGTGATTCTATTGGAACATATATGCACTAGTATTATTGATGATAGAAGTAAATTTTTATATAATAATATATATTGACTTCAGACAAATTAATTTAGATAATACTAGCGACTCATCCTCGCTTCGCTCGGGTTCGTCCCTAGGTACGTTTTAAATTGAAATTGATATAGTATATTTATCCTTAAGAGATACACATGTGCCATCGTGGACTTTTCTGTAGAACTATATAAGATACACAATTCCAGCATACATTATTTTGTTATATTTTGAGATATATAAAGGGTTTAGGCAGCGTTTTCGTTGAAAGCTCCCAGATGGCTTATTTTTTTCCGACACCTCCAACAAATATCGTTATATATTAGCCAATGTACACAAAAACTTAACAAATTATATACTAAAATCTTTTCCGAGAACAACACTATCAATTGGTAAAAACAACATAAAAATCGGTGCAGTAGTTTTTGAGTTTATCGCGAACAGACAGACAGACAGACGTGGCGGAGGGCTTTGTCTTATAATATGTAGTGAGGAATATTGTTAAATATATCGTATAATTTAGTTTCACAGCAAACTTTAAAGTTTGATCAGCAAATTGACCGTTTTGTTCATGCACAGTCGACTCCTTTCACTTTGATACAAAGTTATTCCCTTCACCCTCAACAATTCACTAACTTACTTACTATCAATTTCTACAACCGACTAACGTTTATGAGTTCATGTCGAACGTGGTATGTTCGAACTAATTAATTGTTCTCTAAGGAATATATATATATATATATATATATATATATATATATATATATATATATATATATATATATATATATAATATTCTATAGAGTAAATAATAAATCCAGTCCGTCATGTAATATTGTAGTTGTCATCTATACTAATATTATAAATAGGTAAAGTTTGTGAGTTTGTGACGTCGTAGGAGGTAATCTCTCGATCTACTGAAACGATTTAGATGAAATTTGGTTAAAAGATAGTTTAAGACCCTGGAAATTACATAGGATACTATTTATCCCCGAAATCATCCCTTAAGGGGGTGAAAATGGGGATGAAAGTTTGTATTGGGAAGCAAGCCAGGGACGAACCAGAGCGAAACGAGGGTTAATCGCTAGTACTAATATTATAAAGAGGTAAAGTTTGTGAGTTTGTGCCGTTGTAGGTAGTAATTAAAGAGAAATTATATTTTCTACAGAAAATCTTAGTGCTACTTAAACGTATTATTAATTAAACGTCTTGAATTTTTAAATCTCTACTTACATAATCCGACGAGGAGCGCCACCAGAGGTGCTTAATAATTCATGTTTCAAAGACTGCTTTGTCTTAGCTACGATATAATTTTATTTTTAACTTAGTTTTACTTTTAACATCTTGAGGTGGTTTTTACAACGTGCTTCATTGTTATAATTACTTTGCTAATAGTTTCTAAGTGTCGCTGAAATATTGACATCACAAGAATGAATTGGATTTTCATATTATTTATTTCTGAAAATATTTTATAATATTGTTGTTTATTACATATTTAACCTCCGACGCAAAAATGACGGGGTGTTATAAGTTTGACGTGTCCTTTGTGTGTGTCTGTCTGTGGCATCGTAACTTCCGAACGGATGAACCGATTTTGATATTGTTTTTTTTTTGTTTGAAATGTGAATTAGTCGGGTGTGTTCTTAGCTATGTTTGATGAAAATCGGTCCAAGATGGCCGCCGCCACAAAATGGCGGATTACATATTTTTTCACAACTCCCTCAATATGGGTATCAAACGAGTCCATTTTACATTACATTACATTACATGGGTATCAAATGAAAGGGCTTGACTAGTAGAATACTATAGACTTTGATAAATTTCAAATCCAAGATGGCCGCCATCACAAAATGGCGAATAATATGTCGTTTTTTTTTTCATTTTTCATTTAATTTATACATGTCATATTATTAACTACCTCGTTAGTAGGCCTTGGGTTTGAGTCCCGTGTTGGGCCAGATATAGTTACTGAGTTTTTCTTCTAAGAAATACTAAATGGCTTGTTATACACTCATGTGTCGGAAAGAACGTAAATTAGTCGGTCTTGTGCCTCTCATAAATAGTGACAGAGTCATAAATTCAATAGAAATTTTTTAAAACATTATGACTTTAATGGACAAAAGGCCTAAAAATGCTCTTTAACATTAAATAATATTAGTAATTAAGCATAGGTTGGAACAGAACCTGTTATACTGTGAAAGCCATGTACATGTACATTATGCCTGATATTTTAATTAAAAAAATTCCAGATTGTTATTATTATAAAATATTTTGTAGCAAAGTATTACAGATTTTACATAACATAATAAAGGTTACAGAAGACTCCATTTACTTTTCATCATAAAATTCATTTTAATAGATCTGGGTGAAATATTCGCGTGTAAAAAATTAATTTTTGAACTGCTATGATATACAAAAAATACAACAGTTATGTAAAAAATCGATTCATCAATCATTATACACATGAAGTACACTTTCAAAAATTATCCATATGTAGTCTACATATATAGTATACATACTAATTACTAATATTACTAATATAAATAATATTCTAAATGTGAGTGTGTTTGTTTGTTTGTTTGTTTTGTTTGTTTGTTTGTTTGTTTGTTTGTTTGTTTGTTTGTTTGTTTGTTTGTTTGTTTGTTTGTTTGTTTGTTTGTCCTTCTTTCACGTCAAAGCAGAGTGATGGATCGGCGTGATTTTTTGTGCGGAGATAGTTGGAGGACTGGAGAGTGACATAGGCTACTTTTTACCGACGGAGATTATCTAATTCCCACGGTAAAATACGTTATAATACAATCCAAAAAAATATTTATGATCAGAATTACTTGAAACTTGGTATCAATGCTTTTCAATAAAAATAAATAATAAAACAGTGATAGATTGGCTTGATTTTTTGTATGGAGGTAGTTGGAGGACTGGAGAGAGACATAGGCTACTTTTTATTGCGAGAGGTAATCTCATTCTCATGGGAAAACACATCATAGTACAACCCACTATAACTCATCATACTTATATATATATATATATATATATATATATATATATATATATATATATATATATATATATACACATCTATAACATATAGCCTATCTATTCCATACTAGCCTTAAACGTACTTAGGGACAAACCCGAGTGAAGTGAGGGTGAGTCGTTAGTCTATACTAATATTATAAAGAGGTAAGATTTGTGAGTTGTAAGATTTTGAGTTTGTGACGTTGTAGGGGGTCTCTGGGGGGAGGGGGGGGGGGGGAATCTCTGGATCTACTGAACCGGTTTAGATGAAATTTGGTAAAAAGATAGTTTGAGACCCTGGGAAGGACATAAGATACTCTAATCTTACTTTAACTTATCCCGGAAATCATCCCTTAAAGGGTTGAAAATGGTTAGGGATGAACCCGAGTGAAGTGAGGGTGAGTCGCTAGTTAATCTATAAATTATATCAGCCGTAGCCATTATAAATATATAATTTTGGTTTAGTAAGACATATTTTGCTTAAATTCAGCAGTATCAACTTTTATTTGCGTCCCAATGTATACTCTCATTCTTTGTTTGGCACTTCCTAAAGAAATTCGGTTAGAAATGTTAGTTCTTTTAGCAATTTTCACAAAGTTTGCGATCTAAATATCCATTTTATAGACTTTATGTTATACTAGATTTTAAATTGTACGCTGATATACTTCTTTACACTGTCTTTTTACTTCGTGTTTTATAAGTCTTCTTGAGAAATGTTAGTGTTACGTTTTTAATGTAAACTCTACTTGTTGGCGCTGTTTCTAATGAATGTTAGTTTAATATAAAACCTCTTAATTATAAGAATTAATATGATTTGTAATTGCTTTGAAGATCTAGTGCTTAGCATGTACTCAGATTCAAAGGTCCTGGGTTCGAGTTTCGGGTTGGACCAAGTTTAGTTATTAAGTTTTCCCGCCAATAAATTTTCTGTAACACCACAGAATTGGGTTGCTGGCGGTGTTATACCCACCCTCGTACCTCTGAGGCTACAGGTAAAGCCGTTGGTCCTGAAAACAGGTTCATCACATTTTTTTATAGCATCCAGCCTTATGTCTCTCATGTGTTTTATACTAATTCATCGGTCATTTATCTGAGAGTATCCGTACCCACATTTCGTCTTCATATATGTACATACATACATATTATGTAAGATCATACATACATACATACATACATACATACATACATATATGTAGTTCAGGTAAACCTAAAGTTATTATAAATGGTGGTGTTCGTTAAAAAAAATGTGAAGAAAATAGAAACAAAAGTGTCATTTTAATGAGAAACTTACATATTATGTATTTAATATTTCTATCTAAAAGATTGATTATTATATACATATGTATAGTAATATAAATATATAGTATGCACATTATTCTATGCATTTTTGATATGGGATAAATATATGCGGGATTTACGAGATCAGTATGCGTGAAATGATATTTTTAGAATAAAAAAAGACTACTATATGACTTTATAGAATGAAATGAAAGATGAATGAAAGAAACGGAGAATGATTTGTTATTACGGCGACATATGTAATTTTGATATAATAAATAGTTGGGGTATTATTAAGTGCTTTTATTCGTATTCCCGGTATCTACATGTATAAGGACCAATAGTAACGGATATATATATATATATATATATATATATATATATATATATATATATATATATATATATATATATATATATAATATTATACAAATAATATAAAATAATACATATATGTATAATAATATTATGAGTCATATCTGTGCGTTAAATATTTTCTGAAAATTTGATTGAAATACTCATTATTATCGATACAGAGGTTAAATCTATAGTCTTTTGATTTTTTGTCTATCTGTCTGTCTTGTCTTTCTGGGAACACATCACGAGAAAACCATTGGACAGATTTTGATGAAATTTGGTATGACGATAGCTGGTTATCCGGGTCAACGTATAGGATACTTTTTACTGCGGGAAAATATCTCATTTCTGAGAAATCTATAGTAAGCGTTAAAACGTAAGTTAACGCTAGTTTAATAACATATTGCTTGAGAAACTTTTACAATTAGGTACCCAGCTCTTGAAACAGATACGATTTGTTACAATTACTCTTTCAGCATAGTACGATACTATATTATGTCTATTAGACCTCTCTATATATTTAAACTTACGAAATCTAATTCTTTTGAAGTTATGATGCTATAGTTTTAATAAAAACTGAGAATATTTTAAATATCTTTGAATTTATGGAATAAAGTAAAATTTCATCTTACTTATTTGTATTTATATTTTTTAGTTTGTAAGTTGTTTTCTTTTTTAATAATTTTCAGATAACAAGTTATTTTTCTTGAGATTAATAAAGCTTGGATAGAAAATTAAGCACATTTTCTTTGTTAGTATGAAAATAAAGTAAAAAATATATGAAACTGAACGTTTCAGTTACAAAAAAAAATGAGAAAGAGAAATTTACATCGCTTTAAAACATTATAAAAATATATGTGTAGGTAACATAATGAACAAGATATAACTTTTTAATTTCATTATTTGCCTCTAAAAAGCTGTATACTTATAAACATCAATTTTTTAGATTTTTTCGCGTTTTTTTTTTATTTTTGGTTCCCGACGTTTCGAAAGCTTTACAGTAATCATAGTCACGGGAGGGACGTCGGAAACGAAAAACTAAAGTCCAATGAGATCATACAACGGCAACATATTTAATGAGCTTAAACAATTAATTAACAAATATTTCTATACCTTTAACTTCAAAAATAGTAAACTTCAATATAAGCTTTTATCCTTCTTTTAGGGCAGCCATACTCAATTTTTTTTATAGGGGCTACAAAAAAGTTTCACTCATGGTCTGTTTTCCCTTTTCCAACAGAACAGAACTTCTAGATTGGTATCGTTTTCAAAATCGATGAAGTCATCAAACAACTCTGAGTAATTACAATTTAAAACGGAAGCTAACTCTGAGATGTAACTTCAGATGGGCCAATAATAAAGGCCCGGCGGGCCGCATGCGGCCCGCGGGCCGCAGGTTGGGTATAGCTGGTTTAGGGGATTGATTAAAAATCCTTCCTTAGTACATACACACTTTCGCTATAGAAATAAGAAACTCTTAGACAAAATTTCGAGCTCCTTCACTTAGCGGTATTCTAAAGGATATTCGTTGTCAGTCAGTGAGTTAGATAATGGATTTATAACTATTTGTATTATTGAGCTTATGTCAGGGCATCCGTTGCTTTCGTGTACTTACGTATTTTTGTATGACGTATTTTTTGCATTTTACTTTTACTCAACATACTACGTTCCAAGCCTCGTTGACACGTAATTATTTTGTTTTTTACATTGCTGTCAAACTTTCTATCGATACAGAGGCTTAATCTATAGTTTTTAGATTTTTTGTCTGTCTGCCTGTCTGTGACAGTATCAGGAGAAAACCACTAGACAGATTTTGACGATATTTGGTATGATAATAGCTAGTGTCCGGGTCAATATATAGGATACTTTTTACTGCGAGAAAATATCTCATATCTGAGAAATCTATACTAAACGTTAAAACGTACAACAAGTAGGAACAAACCCGAGCGGAGGGAGGGTGAATCGCTAGTCTATAAATAAAGTAACTGTAGGCAGATGTGCGTTCAAAAGAAATTGATGGTAGACAAAAGTTATAATACATGTAATGGATGGTTAGCGAATGTCACGACTCAGTCAGGCGCGTAATTAAACGATACAGTTCATGTTATAACAATGCATAGATTATAAATACAGCTTTTTCAATACTCTTGTACATTTCATTTGAATTTTCATATCTATACATATAATAAAATTCTAACTAAGTCGAATCTGTACATTAAATATTTTTTGGAAAATCTTATTGAAATAGACATTATTATCGATACAGAGGCCGAAGCTATAGTTTTTAGGATTTTTGTCTGTATGTCTGTCTGTTACCGCATCACTGAAAAACGACTGGAGGGATTTTAATTAAATTTGGTATGGTGATAGCTGGTTATCTGGGTCAACACATAAAACACTTTTTAGTGCGGGAAAATATCTCATTTCTGAGAAAAAATACAAAAACCGATTAGAATAAAACCACGATGATACTATATATATTTAAGCAAGGTAACTTTAACCTTACTAAATAAGGCAAAAATTATTAAAAATACCTTATCTTGGAAAAAATAACAATAGCGCTATTTTATTTGGACCAAAAATGTCATCAGAACACGGGCGGAGCCGCGGGCAATGCTAGTTTATGTATATTTTAATTACAAATATATGATTTGTATTCAATTTTATTCGCCCCTATTTGAATTTTAGAAACATTTAAGCAAAAAACAAAACTAATGTCATGTGATTACTTAAATTTGTACAACATCATCAAAATTTATTTAGTTTTTCAAAATAGCTTAGCCTAATTTTTTAAAACTGTGAAGGAGCTGCCATTACTTGTAGGCTATGTAAATATGGAATTATCATCTTGTCATGCTAACGGTTATAGATGTGAAAGTTTGTGAGTGAGTGTCTTACTCATGTTCTTAGGAATGATATTTGGAATCGAGCTAGCTTGTTTACTGCAAAAACACATAGATTAATTTTCATCGACGTGTAATATCTACTATGTATAAAATCCGTTTAATAAAAAAGACTGCCTGTACTGATAATAACTTATTGTATCTAGTTATTCACATAATTCAGTATTCTGGGGTTAAGCTGTGCTTGACAGAATCCAGGTGATGAGTGACCTTATGATAGGTGGCTTTAATAATTTTAACGTCATTAAATAAATAATTGAATTGAATTTACTTTTAATTTATGTCACAGCAGCAACTAATGTCAAGCATAGCTTTAACAAAATTGCAATACTTATTTAAATACTTGCGACTCAGCCTCGCCTAGGTTCATCCCTAGATACGTTTCTATAGTAAATTAGGTAAGTTCTATAAGAAATAAATATATATATATATATATATATATATATATATATATATATATATATATATATATATATATATATATATATATATATATATATATATCCCTTACTTGAGAAATAATTGATTTCCCTTAAAAACTTCCACCCCGCTTTTCACCCCCTTAAGTATTGATTTCCGGGATAAAAACTATCATATTTCCTTTCCAAGGTCGTAAACTATCTTTATGCTAAATTTCATCTAAATCTGCAACGCAGTTTATACTTTTGCAGTATCATCGTAGTCATTGTTGTTTACTGTATACTTATAGGAATTTTATACTAAATAAATAAATTTCAAATTTCAAATCTAAATCAGTTGAGCGGATTAAGCGTGAAAAGGTAACAAACAGATAGACGGACAGACAGACAGAAAAGTAATAGAAAGAAGAAAAATAATATAAAGCTAACACATACAGAACAGACCTATGGGAAAAGACTGTTATTGTCATAAATAATTTAAGTATTATTTATAAATGACGACCACTTTCCACACTATTTCTAATTTTGACCGGTGGTAGGACTCTGTCAAGCCTGAGGAGTCCGACTGGATGGGTACCAACCCCTTATCTATATCTCCCGCCAAGCAACAATGATTACATTGTTGTGTTCCGGTTTGAAGGATAAGGTAGCAGCGCAATTACAGGCAAGAGGTATAGGTATCATCTTAGTCCTCACAGTGACAACGCATCTGTGGTTCTGCATTTTTGTAACATAAAACCTAAGTACATGAACCGTAGGTGTTTTGGACGACAGGTACCGCTTTCCATCAGGTGGGCTGTCTGCTCGTTTGTCACTGAATATCATAAAAAATCGACCATGTTATATGAAGTGTGTTCCATATATGGAGCATTAAGTGTTATTATTATATGCATAGGTTATATTTCACTCCTTTACTCATTAGCACGGCCGAGGGGTTAAATCATTAGAACAAAAAATTATACGTGCATTTTTAAATTTCTCCTGTTATCTACGACTTGTAAAATGCTATATCAGTTAGATTAATGACCTACTGCCCTAACGGTCGTTGTGAATTTTCTATGTACTCACTCAAATCTGATCCTGCCGAGATAAAATGTTACAAATTTTCTTTAAAACTCAGATAAATATTGTGTTACTTGTTTTATGTTCGAAAAAATCTTAATATATAAAAATTTCCGTGTCACGATGTTGGTCCGCGATGAACTCCGAAACTGCTTATCCGATCTGAACGTATTTTTTTTCAATGTGTGTGATTTGGTCTAACTTAAAAGAAAGGATAATTTTTATCCCGATTATTTCCTTTTTTAATTGCTAACTTAACGATTTTCATATATGTGTTTCAGCAACGCGAGGACGGGTTTGCTAGTTGCTTATGAGTAACTGACAAGTATGTAAATAATATTAAGTCCTTAGATTAAACATTTAGATACACAAAATGTACAGACGAAACGCGAAATGATATTTATTTAGCTGTTTGTGTAGTTGGAAATAAAATATTATTAAAAAGCTAAAGCTAAGTGAATATTTTAACTTAAATTGCCAAATTGCACAAAACTTGGAATAAATTAGAACTTTTCCGCGAAATCAGGGAAAAACTTTGAAAAGTCTGTTTTTTTAAATGTCCAATATTCGCAGAAATATACGAAAGTGTTACAAACAATTGATTATAAAACCTTTTGATTTAAAAAAACTGTTAGATATTGTTTAATTTCGATATTCGATAGTCGATGCTTAGTAATCGTCAGCGCAGCGAGTAAATCTGCGGTAAATAAAAATATGTACCCAATGGAACCAAAGCCACTAAGTTGAGACATATAATACAACAGCATCTACATATTTTCACGTCAGATGTTCTATATAAATGAGTGCCATATATTTCTGAGTACTCATCCAGCACCGGATGCATAATGTTACAGAAAGTTTTCAAGAGCTTTTGCATCATTTATAAATATCATTAAACTTAATATATGTCGTAACTTAGTATGTAATTAGATAGTTTTTTGGATTAATTGAAAATTTCAAAGAAAACTGACGATTAGACTAATAATATGACAATTTTATATTTTAAAACGTAATTAAATTTCGGGTAAGTTATTAGAGGATTTGCAAAAATTACCTTACCTGTTAGCTCTACAGAAGACTTTAATCCAGGTTTTGCAATCTATTTTACCTCCTTATGGGTTGAATTTTGAAAAATGCTAATAAACGTATTTATTTAATTGTATTGAAAAACATTGATACCAAGTTTCAAATAATTCTGATCATAACTAAATTTTTAGGTTGTATTATATATAAAATTAAATAAATACGTGTTTTAGCTTTTTTCAAAATTCATCCTATAAGGGGGTAAAATAGGGGATGAAAGTTTGTATGAAACCTACCTTTTTACGAGTTTTTCTAGTATTATATATTTGTCAGACAATAACAACAGTTACCATGGCAACATGGCAATGTATTCTATCGCATTTTCTCGCCGGCTTAATCCTATATATTTATGTGTTTGTTTCTTTTTGGTGTTGCATTTCCGTTTCATAGAGTTTCAAATAACAACGATTCTAAAAAGGTATCACTCCAAAAAAAATTTATTGGTTTTAAATTAATTTTCACATGGATAGGTAAATTCTATTTGTATAATGATTTCCTCAAATTTTCAATAACGGTCAGATTTTGACCACAAGGTAACCATTAGTAAATATAATTATGAGCTTTACATAAGCCTGTACTTTGAGATTAAGATTCGCACATCAAAATAAATTGTAATAAAATTTTGAAGTATCTACTTCATATACGAAACGGGGGCTTTCAGTGACATCTCAAAACATCTTCGATTGTGAAGTAGTTTGAGCACGCTTTGTGTCACGGTCGATGGGTCAATGTTAATCATTGTTAATTTTATAGTCATTTTGTTAACAAAGTTTTTATTGCTTATTTTTATTTATTAATTATCTATACTAATATAATATTATAAACAGGTAAAGTTTGTGAGTTTGTGAGACTGTGAGGTTGTGGCGTTATAGGGGGTAATGTCTGGATCTACTGTACCGATTTAGATGAAATTTGGTAAGAAGATAGTTTGAGACCTTGGAAAGGACATAGAACCCTTTTATTCCGGAAGTCATCCTTAAAGGGGTGAAAATGAGGATGAAAGTTTGTATCAATGTAAGGAATCAAGCTAGAGACGAATCCGAGCGAAGCGAGGGTGAGTCGCTAGTCTATACATAAATAAATATGAATTTTATTTGTATGTTTGTATTCTATGCGATACTAAACCATTCATTCGGTTGTCATGAAAATTTGATGGGTTATTCTGTGTGCACTAGGGAAGATTCCTGGCTTAAAAATAATATTTTTTCTTAGGGATGAATTCGAGCGAACTGAGGGTAAGCTAATTAGGTAGGGTAAGGGTAAGTTAATTAAAAATATAATATAAAAAACGCTTAATTATATAAACAAAACAAAAAACAGCTGATATTGTAACCTAATATAATAATGTATAATAAAATAAAGTATACTTTAAATAAGATCTGCAGAAGAAAAAAAAAACCATTATAATTCGTCCACAAAGAGTAGACAGATGCAGAGGCATTAATATTCTAAGAGGTACGTTTTTTATTGCAATTATCGGATCACTATTATATTAATGTTTTAATGTATATGTATGTTTGTTACTCCGTCAAGTTAAAACGGCTGAACGGATTTGGATGAAATTTAGTACTTAGATAGTTTATGATCCAGAAGAATGCATAGGCTACTGTTGAGCATCTACGGATAGTATTTTTTGTATTGTATTGTATGTAAATGTTATAAAAGTAATGAAAAGAAACCGCGCCATCTGTTGTTCAGGAATTTATTACGTTATCTAACGAGATCGCATTTTGATATCATATTATCCGAAAATAGCTAAAATACAGGCAACTAAATTTGGCTTCACGATCCTGCTTATTTTTTAAATTTCATGTTTCTTTTTCTTTAAACATATTTTTCAAACTAACCCTTTAAAAATATATAAGAGTATGTGTTCTAACATAAAAAAGAGGCCCTTTTTAATATATTAAAGACCACAAATCTTCACATGAAGCAAAGATGTCTTATAATATAAAAAAAATATAAGCCGTTGTGTTTCATACTCTATATTTGGAACAGAATTTTTTTTAATAATATAAATATAGTTATATTTTTCTTCAAAATTTCAAAAAAAAAAAAAACAATTTAGATTTTTTCGTCGAAAATATCCGATGTTAGTTTTATTAAAAATGTCAAATATTCGCGTTAATCTAAGAAAGTGTAATGGAACAGATTTTAATATATTCCTACAGTGACATAGACTCTATCACAAAGCCTTCAAATTGTAATTAAATTTGGGCACGACTGAAACTTTATTTGTCTTGCATTTCTGCAAAAGACGGGGTAATTAAGTTACATTGTGATTGAAGTTGGAGAATCTTCTTTACTTATTCTTTATTTTCAACCGACTTTTCAACAAGGAGGAGTTCCTCAAATCGGCTGTATTTTTTTAAATGCGGTTTTTGTGCTTATTTCTATTTGATACTACTAAAACTATAAAAAATATCTAAAAGGATAGTTTCATTTTTATATAGGAAGGATTATGGTTACTTAATTTATAAATACAATATCATACTGGTGTGATAGGATCGATGTTTTTATTTACCATATATATATAATTTATTTTATTTTTGGGTGTGGTGCCGAGGTCGGCCCTAGCTACGTCGACCAGTTATGGTCCATTGTAGCTCTATATATATATATATATATATATATATATTGTACAATGTACATAATAAATATATCGCTATGGATAAATTAGAGTATTCGCTATGGAAAATTGGGAGCAGCTTCATTCTTTTGTTGTAGGTTGATTCACCATACAAACTTTCATTCCCATTTTCACCCTTTTAAGGGATGATTTCCGCGATATATATATATATATATATATATATATATATATATATATATATATATATATATATATATATATATATATATATATATATATATATATATATATATATATAATTTCATGGCTTCCCAATTATAGGCCCTTTTTCAAAAGTTGAATAACAACCGTAGATAATGTTAGTTTTAAATAAAATCGATGAAGCAAACCCAGCTATCGCCACTAGTAAAGTTAAAGCAACAGATATTCCAAGTATATATCATAATATAATTTAAAAATAAAACTTTATCACATTTTGGTATTTTCAAGTTATTTTTTACTATTGAGTTACAAATTACATTTATTGGAAGGAAAATTCATTATATTCGGTCTGGTAACATTTTATACTTAATCATTGAAAAGATAGCTAACCCTCTTGTTTGTTTTGGGATAAATCTGTTACTGTGAATGGGGTTAGCTGTAGTCAATCTTGCCGACAGGGATTCAGGGAGACGCCGGGGAAAATTTTATTTATTTATACCCTGTGATACGAATTGTGCAGAGTAGCTATACATATAGCTGTAAATAGGTCGCTCGGCAAGCGTGTAGAATGGTTGATAAATTAACGCCACATTAATAACAGTGAAATCTAATATATAAAAATCTCGTGTCACGGTGTTTGTGGTCGCACTCCCCCGAAACGGCTCGACCGATTTTAATGATTTTTTTTGTATATTTGATAGGTATAAGAATAGGTCGTAAAGTATTTTTCACCGTCCTACTCTCACCCGCCATTTTTTAAGTGCGATTATTATTTTTGTATGAACAATATTATAAAAATACATAGCGACGAACCAGAGTGAATCGAGTGAATTGCTGTATAATATAAAGCCAAAGAGATTTTTTTTGTAAATTGAATGCGAGCGTAGCCGCGGGTTATGCTAGTACATTTATAAGAATTAACAATTTATACAGTACTAGTGAATTATCCTAGCTTAGTCTAAGAACCTAACTGTTGCCTATGTGGTAGTTCAGGTCATAGACTATCTGTGTACAAAATTTCATCCAAATCAGTGTGTAAGAGTAAGAAACATACACAAACAAACATAAATTTTAGCATTTGTATAGAATTCCGATTCAAGATCAAAATAATGTGATAATTAAAATCTATACAACATATAATAAAATTCTGTGTCGAATCTGTACATTAAATATTTTTTTGGGAAAATCTTTTTGAAATAGTCATTATTATCGATACAGAAGACGAATTTAAAGTTTTAAGAAGTTTTATCTGTCCGTCTGGGAACACATCACGAGAAAACCACTGGACAGATTTTGATGAATTTTGGCATGATAATAGTTGGTTATCCGGGTCAACACATAGAATACTTTTTACTGCGGGAAAATACCTTATCTTTGAGAAAACATAAATATAATACGATTACTTAAAAATGCAACAAATTGCTTATGAACAAAAAGTACTTATATACGTGAATCTATATATAAATAGGCAAAGACAAAACAGTTCAGTACCTTTTTCTTCTCTGTTGATCAATTGGTTTTCTTTTTTTTATGTTAGAAGATTTTGAACAGTTTTAGTGTTATCAATACAAAAAATTGGAAACCGTTTCTTTTTATACAGAATTAGAATCAGAATTAGAAATAGAATTTACCTAAAATTCCATTCATATGTATTTTCCTTAAATTTTCAATAATGATTACGGTTGAATTTCGCTGTTTTTATTTATTAACATTTATTTACTTATCACAGAGTACACAATTGCCATAAGTATACTTTTTTTTAAACGTTACAGTTTAACTTCATGTTTAGTTTTATGACGTTCTGCCTATATTATTCATTAGTCTGAGATGGAAGACCAAAACACAGATATGAGTAGATAAATGCGTAATGATGATGTTCTCCCGACGGATTCCGGCCATGGCGGCCAATCTCATTGAGACTAGCCAACTGCGCAGGAGATATTATAGTGCACAAGTGTACGCGCAGACACAACGTGCACTCTCTATTCCTGTCACTCTCATACTCCGGTGGGACGACTGCTCGACACGACCAGTGAGAGTTAAGGCGCAGGACCGACGGCTTTACGTGCTCTCCGAGGCACGGGGGTGCAACACCACCAACTTCCCAACTCCGGGCTGCTACTGAGGCTTACTTATACAGAAAGATTCAATAACTAAACTTGGCCCAACCCGAGACTCGAACCCAGGACCTCCGGGTGTGCAGCCGTACATGCTAGCCACTACACCACCGAGACAGTCACGTACAAATGCGTGATATTAACGTATTAAAAGGTTTTTACCTAAGGGTGGGTACATAATAGGTCTAAATCGAGTCATGCCTAAGAGCCGGGTCAGAGAACGTGCACAATATCTAAACCTTGTTTAATTATGGACAGCGAGCGAGAAACAAAGCAATCTTTACTTTGTTTTTTACGTCGTTGGTCTATTTGTTAGTATGTATGGCTGAAGATGCCAGAGGTACTGGGTTCGAGTTTCGGGTCTGGTCAACTATAATAACAATTCGGATTTGGGAAATTGATGATATTACGCGTCCATTGGAGAGTGCGTAAAACTGTAGGTCCTGTGCCTGATCACCGGCCGTATTGAACGGAGACCTTATACATATACTTTTTTGCACTATAAAATCTCCTATACGAATATGATATCTGTGAGATTAGTTGTCATAAGCGAAATCAGTCAGGATCATATTCTTAATATTAACTCTGAAAGAAAAATATATTGCTCGTATAATTCATATCCAATAATCTGGTAGAACAGCTACATTCGCAAAGTAATAAGGCAACTCTCATATATAACCTACTAAGCAATTATAGTAGGTGGCTCTATAACTGTTTACAAAGCTCTTTAGAAAATACTTTGGTAATTAACTTATGAGCGAGTGCCTCGTTGGGATAGGCAGTTTGAAGGGTTGATAAATAAAATATATAGCTTCACCTTAGAAAACATAACATGTTCGCTTGGTATACGTTTTTGGTATATTTTTAGTGGTGAGGTATATAAAAATATTTTTAAATGGAAGTTTCACGTGTTTTTATAAGTAACTAGCGTTATCCCGCGGCTTCTTTCCCGTATTTTAATTATGTATTACTATGTCTTTATAAATTATCGCCTATGTGTTACTCTCATGAAAGTTTCATTAAAATTGGTCAGTAGTTTTTGCTTGAAAGAGTAAGAAACGTACATCCTCAAAAAATTTCGCGTTTAGTATTATTTCCTTATACAGTTTTAATATAAGTAATACGTACCTCTTATCACATCAGATGGTGAAAAATTCAAAATTCAAAATATTTTATTCAATATTAAATTATTTCAATTTTTTCTGAATCTATTAACATTTTGAAAAAATAACTCAAATCTGAGAATTTTCAAAAGAGATTTAGCGGTAGGAAGATATTATAATTAAACTAGTTGCCCACTTAACCTTTAAAATGCAACCAATTAAAACCACCTTGGTGTGAAACATAGAATTTATAAAAAAAACATTTTAAATAGTTTCAGTGGAAATTAAATCCGCAAAAAAATCCGAAAAGATTGTTTCATTTAAAATGTCAAATATTCGCGTAAATCTAAAAAAGTATTATAAAATTACCGCAATTATTTTACCATCTGAATTGCGCTGAAATAACTCTAATTAAAAAAAAAATATTTAACATTTTTAGTCGGCCACCTACAATGTATACGAATGTTTTAGAATTTTCACTTTGAAAAGTTCACGTATCGTGACATATTTAGAGTCAAGGTTGAAAGGTCAAGGGCTATTAAAATATTTGAAGATATCCCATGGATTTTAAATCTCTATTGGATTGAAGCGACTTCAAAAATGTTATTGAAATAGACATTATTTCAATTTTTTAATCTATTCATTATTTTAATCGATACAGGGGCCGCATCTATAGTTTTTTTTGAATTTTTGTCTGTTTGTCTCTGAACTCATCACGGCAAAAGCAATAGACAAATTTTGATGAAATTTAGTATGATGATAGCTGTTTATTCGGGTCAACATATAGAATACTTTTTACTGCGGGAAAATATCTCATCTCTCAGAAATCTATACTAAGCATTCAAATATAACTAGGGCGGGCGAGGGTGAGTCGCTAATTAAATAAATAAGAACAATAAGTCGATATTATTTTCCGGATTACTCTCTTCATCTTTATGAATCTTCTTTTCTTCCAATTTCCGTAACGTTAATAGTTTTGTGAATTTATTTACAAAATAAAGACAGCCCTTTATTGGTATCTTTTATTGTTATTTTGCCTTTTTTTTAGGAGAAAATTATGTGTGTATGAAAGTTTAGCACTTACTTTTGTTTACGAATAAAATGAGCCCTCGGACATATTGAAATTCGCAGTAACAAGAATTAACTCTAGAGTTAGACTATCTGAAACGACTTATGCTCAAGCTTTGTCTTTGAATACACAAAGCCAACTTAAGTAAAACTTAGATTTTTTAGTTGGCGAAATATTTTTACATAATGTATTAAAAAGAGATAAACAAAAATACTGTTTAAAATATCAAATACCTATATTTATTTTAAACTAGCGATTTACCCTCACTTTGCTTGGATGGCTCTGGTGACCGACCTAGGTAAATTTTTTTAGCGGAACCCTAGTCCTTTTTCTAATATAAAAGTAGTCTAAGCTTATCATTATAACATCATCTATTTGCCAGTGAAAGTCCCGTCAAAATCAGTCCAGCCGTTTCGGAGATTATTCAGAACCAACAACGACAGACAAAAATTTAAAAGTTGTGTTTTTTTTATAAATACCGTATATAATTTCATATAGATTTCATAACAATATTGTTATGTGTTTAGATACATATGTAGCTCTTATGTATTTACACATAGTAGATTGAATTCTGTTATGAATATAAAATTTGGCGCTTCTCTTATCACGATCACATCAGTTGCTGCTACGTGTCCAGAGTTCAAAATAACGTACTTCAGGAGAAGACAGGAAGATAAAAATCTGTTTATTTAGGAACATTGGCTATAACCAAGTGAAAATAGGTAATTTACTGATAACGACACATCATTTTTAATAAAACTATTTTTTCAAAATTTTTGTTCCTTAGATTTACTGATGTTTTTTGGGAGCACTTTATGTGAACTTCATTGTTTTCTTCTATTTCAATAAAAATTTATGATGAAAGTATGTATGTTCTCAATGGACTCCAAAACGGCTGGACAGATTATGATAAAATTGTCAGACAATCTTCAGATAAGCCCAGCGGGTGATTCTGTGAATATTGGTAGCAATTGAAAGTTAGAATGCGAACAAAGCCGCGGGTATTGCTAGTAAATAAATTCTAAGCTATAGCTAAAAATAGCACAATGTTTTTTCAGTTTTAACACGTCCCCTTATACCCTGTCACAGCGTAGTGGCTCCTAAAATTTTATACCTGAGTAAATGAAATTTGTCACACATGTGCTCGAGAAAAATGCTTTATAATATTCTAGCGAACCCTCATGGCTTTGCTTGAAAAAGACAATGTGTTTAACCATCCGCTTTATTCAGATAAATAAATCTGAAAGTTGAGGTAAATGGGTTAAAAATGGTTTTATTGCTAATTTCAAAAAAAAAATCTTTCTTAGCTTTACGCGAACATTTGATATTTTAAATATAAAACTATCTTTTTGGACATTTTTTACAGTACGATAGAGACAGCCCTTCTCGTGACCATGATCGCTGTAAAGCATTCGAAACACTGGAAATCAAAAATCAAAATAAATCCATGAAAAAATCGAAAAGATAGGTTCATTTAAAAAAAAAAAAAAACAAAAAAATATATATAACAGAGATTTCCTGTGCTAAATAATCTTATAGAACATAAGTCATTGCGAATGAGTAAATTACTTATAATATTAAATAAGCAATTCAAATTTATTTCATGTATTTCGGAAATGGCTTTAACCATTTCGAGAAAATTTTGTAATTAGATAGGTACTTATCTACATAAGTATATTTTCTGAAATATGCGATTTTTATATTTTTCATTGCCGAAAAACGTCAAGCGAAGCTCGTTCGCCCAGGTAGGTACTTATAGTCTCGATGTAAGTAGAATATGGATTGGGATTTGAGATCCAAAGATTTAGATTGATAGATGTGCTCTATGAAGTCTAAATATGGTCACGTCTTCGTGATTCGTTTATTACAAAAATCTGAGCATAGATACGTTAATATAGCAACGTATGGCATTTGAGTACCAAATATAGTATGTCTCGCTTGATCATACTGAAAATTGTACACTATCTTTCTCTGTCTTCAAAAGTTTTCTTTATTAGGGTTCCGTAGGCAAAAATAATTTCGTTCATATGTCACAGCCATTTTGTACAGGCTATTGAAACTATATTGCTGGAATTTGGTAAATAGATGTCTTATGTAAACCTCTAGACAATTTTTCTGTTAAATTACAAGAAAATAAAGAATAAGAGTACATACATACCCCATACATGTAACTATGTAACTGAAATTTAAAAAAAAAATTTTGTCTACAAGCGTATGGGATGTCTCTGAATATATCTTTGAAATTGATATATTTAAACGTTGAAATCGATAGTTGACGAATTATCTGCTTCTAATTATACTTCAAAAACAAACTTTAGTTTTTAGATGTGGTATAGTTTCAGAACCTCATATTTGGCTGCAAACATAACTCATATAAAAAAATTCTTCACTCAGTAAAATGAATGTTACTTACGTAAATTACATAAATATTACATTTTATTTAGGGAATCTTAAAGAAGCTAGTAACTAAGAAATAATTTTCTAAACTAAATAACTAAACTAACTTCAAAAGGTTTCGTCTTATGCTTTACTTTTGATCAAATGAATTATATAAGTAAATACATAATGTTAATACTTTCTTAGATTTACGCGAATATTTGACATCTATACAGATAAAATTGGAAGTGTCTGTTCGTAATGTCAAAATAACAGCGTTTTACTAAATGCATATGAAATTATGTACGGTACTTATAAAGAAAATACATATTTTTTTAATTTTTGTCTGTCTGTCTATTTGTTCCGGATAATCTCTGAAACGGCTGGACTGATTTTGACGGGTCTTTCACTGAAAGATAGCTAATATTATAGGAAGTAATATAAGTTAATTTTATTTTAGAAAAAGAACTAGGGTTTTGCTCAAAAAAATTAAATCGTACGAAGTTTTAAATAGAACTATATTTTCGGATTTTTTCGCGGATTTATTTTGAGTTTTACTTCCCGACGCTTCCAATGATTTTAGGTAATTATGTTCATTTGAGCGACACGTCGGGAACCAAAAATCAAAATAAATCCACGAAAAAAAAACGGAAAGATGGTGTTACATACTGTTAACTTAATATTCGCTGCTATGGAACCCTCATTTGAATGATCTAATATGTGGAACTAATAATCAGATTTGTATCTTTGATTTTAATTTGATTCCTAGATTAAAATTTTATTACTAAAAGTTATTTGATACTTTAGATTATAATATTCTATGTGCTTTTTATTGAAGTCAAATCAGCCGTTTCAAAGGGAGTAACAAACATACACATATATAAACTTTCGCATTTATAATAGACTAGCGACTCACCCTCGCTTCGCTCGGGTTCGTCCCTAAGTACGTTTTAACAGTTAGTATAAATATAATATGCATGTATTATACATAAAAACCTTCCTTTTGAATCACTCTATCTATTGCTGAAATTGCATTAAAATCCGTTGCTTAGATTAAAAGATCTAAACGTAAAAACAGCGGGAGCGACTTTTTTTTATACTATGCATAGATAGTAGATTTTATTACATAAGATGTTTGGCTCAGTTTGTAGTGACTCTGCTTGCCGCGCCAGTAGTCGCGGGTTCGAGTCCCGCTGGGGGAATTCATTTGTGTGATGAACACGAATGTTTGTACTCCAGTCATGGGTGTTTATATGTATAATATGTATGTATTGTAAAGTTATATATGTAAAATGTATCAACTATCTGGTATCCATAACACAAGCCTCGTAGCTTACCATAGAACTAGATGGTGTTGTGTGTTAATGTCCTGATATTATTATTATAAAATGTCCAAATTTTATGACAAATTAAGGGATAAAGGTCAAATAAGGTAAAAGTCAAAAGCCCTCTATCAAAGAAGCCCTCTGGCCGACCGGAGATCTCGACTATTGTCAGAACACATAAACAATACGTAGAACTAAAAATGAAACACAATGCATAACACTTGTATATAGTAAACTTGTTTTATATATAGTCGTGAAGCTCAAGTATTTTTCTACACTTTCTTAGATTTACACAAATATTTGATATTTTAAATAAAACTATCTTTTTGGATTTTCTGCCGTGACCATGATTGCTGTAAAGCATTCGAAAGGTCGGGAACCGAAAATCTAAATAAATACGTGAAAAAATGGGAAAAGATAATTTTATTTATTATAAATAAAATTTTATTCATATATTAAAATCAAATTTCGCGTAAATCTTAGAAAATATTATTTATTTTCTTAGATTTCACTGCCATCATTATACTCGTAAATAGAAAATTCGACAGTGTGTTTGTTTTTAGTCGCTTATTCTAAGTTACGTATATATAAATAGGCTAAGACAAAACAGTTCAGTATATTTTTTTCTCTGTTTGTCTAACGATTTTCATTATTTTTGTTTTGTAGCTATTGACAAAGTTTGGTGTTATCAATAAAAAATTTGGAAATAGTTATATTTTTATATACTCGTAGATAGGTAAATTCTACTCACATTTATACATACATTTTCCTCAAATTTTCGATCGTGCTCGTATTTCGAACATTAGGCGAACGCTACTTATAAAGGTATATATGTCTACATATATATTGAAACATACATATGTAGTAAATGGCAAATATTTTTTCTCACTAATAGCTAAAATTATGATTTTTTACCAAATTAAATGTCTATTTTTTATCAATGCTACAAAAATATGAATTTACCACAAAAGCTTCTTACTTTATTTATTACAATGTTTTGCTATTGTTTCGAGCATATTCTCAAGTCTCACGTATAAAAAAACGTTCACAATACACAGCCCTACTTCAGTTTTGTTCTTCACAACGACTAAGTACAAATTTTAACCTTACTCCAGCACGCTAAATAAAAATTTAATTGTAAATTATTACGTCGAATTGCTATTGTAATTTCTAATAGAATAGTAAAAATATACGCGTATGACAAATCTAAAGAACCTATATATGACTCATTTAAGTTTTATTAAAATGTATAAATTAAATCATTAAAAAATTTATTAACAATGTATTAATATAGTCGATAAGGCCTAATTGTATGGATTTAAAACCTCGAAGTAGGCCTTAATAATATGAAATCTGTACCAAAATCATGTTTTTATAGACAAAAGTATTAATGACGAAATGACCAAATAACTTTTTGTTTAATATAATTAGTTCATAATTATAATAGGCAATAAACCAAAAAATAGGTAATAGGTAATAAAATTGGTAATAAACAAAATATAATAGGTAATAAATAGGTACTATAGCACACGTTCTTCTATTCATTTAATGTCAAAAATTAAAGATTAAATATAAAACATAAATAAAAAAAAAATAAAAAAAAAACATAAAAAAATCAGATAAAAAATTTAAAAAAACCACTACATTCCGCCGTCTTGGCATTTATTATTTTTTAATTTATGTTTTATTTGTGACAAATATTAAATGTAAATCCAATACGTTTATTTAAATATTAAACTGCTTTATTTTTTGAAATCGGCCTAGTCGTTTCCGAGAAAAATGGTAAGACACACAAACACCTCTTACAACGTACACCGTCTCCGTGGCCGTTGCGGGTAGCAAATATAATTCGATAAACCATAATTATTACTAATATTATTGTTATATTAATTCGTATCAAATAAACCAACACAAAAAAAAGTTTCTATGTAAGTTCGTCATTTTGCTCGTAATTTGTAGAAAAATGTGTTCGTATTAGTTCTATTGGTAGCACTACAAGCCGTAAAAATAAAATTATTTGCCCTGCACAGGAATAGAACTCATGAATTATGATAACTCCAACAAAATACTATATCCGTCACTTAAGCAACCGCTTTGCGCCGGTTTTAGAATGAAATTTCTATGTATCTACACTAAAGATTCTTTTTTAAAACACCGTCATATTGTTTTAAGTAAAGTAGACGCAAGTAGGCCAAAGTTATTGTAGCATCTTCTTTGGGTCCCGCAGTTTTTCTCGCTTATGTTGAAATATAATTTTCTGTATTTATTGTAGTGACGAAGAAAGCATGTTAAACAACGTGTTTATTTACTTTAAACAGTAATCGGACTACTATTATACATTCAAATGTTTGTATGTTTGTTACTCCGTTACTCTAAAACGGCTGGACAGATTTGGATATTTATTACATAGATAGATGATGCTCTAGAGTAACAAGTAGGCACTTAAAGACGCGGTAATCCAGCCTGGTGTAAAGCCAAGTTTTTCATTTGTACCATGCGGGTTGCTCCTGGTACTTCTCTGATAACAGAATAGGCCGTGGGAACCACCCTATGGTGGTTGAGTCTGCCACAGAATTCTTGATTTGCATCGTGGTTGAGTGGGTAAGCGAACCTACGATGCCCTACTATAACGGGGGAGGTTTCATAATTTCAATGGGATTAGTAATATATTTCCTTTTTCGTTCACAAGTTATGTGATTGGATGAGTGCCTTGTACTTAAATAAAGTTTTGTTGTTGTCGAAACGAGTTCTGATTGAGTATTTTTATGTTATTGTGTTGATCTTAGTCATTTTAATTGGGTTTATGAAAATGTATAGAGTAAAAATAAAAATTTTCTTTGCGCAGAATTTGAACTTGCTACCATCAAAAACTGATGATAACAGTATGCTTAACAAGTTAGAGACATAATTATTTATAGGTATAATTCATTATAAATTGTGTATTCCAAACAACGTTCCTGATTTGAGCTTTGCGCCAACAGTAGGCACTGTTTGATTTAACTTACTGAAATTTCTCGTAGTTTAATAAGTAGTTTAAATTTTGTCATAGCGTTGGTCAAACAATGATATTCTATTATTTTTGTTTGTAAGAAATTAAATCGCGTTAAAAAGAATTTTTGTTATTTATACATATAATAAAATTTTAACTGAACCGAATGTTTATTCATTCAATATTTTTTGGAAAATCTTATTGAATAGTCATTATAGTCGATACAGAGGCCGAATCTATAGATTTTTGTCTGTCTGTCTGTCTGTCTGTCTGGAAACGCATTACGAGAAAACAACTGGATAGATTTTGATGAAATTTGGTACGATGATAGCTAGCTATCAGAATCAACATATAAGATACTTTTCAACGCGGAAAAATATCTGATCTCTGAGAAATGTATACTAACCGCTAAAACATACAAATATTATATGCATGTATAATGAATAATTCATATAAAAGTAAACTTGAACTCAGTTCATAATACACTAATATAATATAAAACTTATAGTCTCATAGTGACCAACCCTCGCTTCGCTCGAGTGCTTGTTGCCCTTCTGCCCTTCGCATTTATGTTATTATGGAAGTTCTCCAGAAAATACTTTTTTCATCTTAATGAAAAAATATCATCAAAGCTTATTTTTACAATCCATACTTGGATACATGAACGAATAAACCACTGGACGAGACATAAAATACAAATGTATGAAAACTCGTTCAACCAAAAGACGCATAACGCACACAAAGATTTTATTACATTATTATACACACAGGTACACAATACAATATTTCTAGTGCTTGAACGTAATCGATAAAATACATATATCGATGAACGAATGAATGACATTTTAGACATTGGTTAGCATAGTCATCATAATTTTACATCTTTTAATTTAAAATATCTGTTTTTATTATAATAAATTAATATAAATGAATTAAAGAGGCAGTAATAATGTGTTAAATAATAATTATTTATTAATTTGGTTTATATAAATACGATGGCATTGATGGCAACATTCTGTTGGCCTATAATAATGTTAATGAACGAATGAATATCGGGTGTATATTCCATTAATATATAATAAATATTATTTTGTATAGATAATAATTATAAACTTATTTAAAAAAATATTAAGCTAATTTAATTAAATAAAGTGTTTTTGTTGATTCTGTTATTTAACTATGTTAGTTAATTGATTGTCTCGGGTAGTTTATAAAAATGTGACACTGTCCTAATATTGCTCAGTTCTTAATCTACATTTGTGAAATTAGGAAAAAGAAAAAGTGATTTCAAATTGTGAAAAAGTGAGTGTTGGATGGTGAACGTTAAATAATTAGTGCAAGTGGTAAAGTGTTTTATTACAAATCGCTTAAACCCAGAAGTTTATTGCTAGCACATTATTGTTTGATTTTGCGCCGACAGTCAAATCCAGAACCTTCGAATGGGAAAGAAAAGGCGTATCATAAATAAGCTGTGAGACAAAGGAAATAAAGGGAGAATGAAGGTGAGGTAAGCTTCCGGTATTTATATTTTAATTAAACTAAAATAAGTAGGACATTGTTATAATTTTTTTAGTCAATTATAGAAGTTTAAATTATGTAAATGAAACTATCAAAGGTGCGAGACCCGGATTTGACACGCATCACTCGGTTACACTGGGCTAACACTGCAATAAGTCAGTCAGTAAATAGGTTTACTGACTCTTTCTTAGATTTACGCGAATATTTGACATTTTAAATAGTTTTATCTTTTCGGATTTTTTCGCGGATTTATTTGGATTTTTGGTTCCCGTCGTTTCGACGATCAAAATGACAGCATATGAGATTATTTGTGGGTAGGCTGTCTGTAACAACTATACCTTCGAGACATCTAACACCTCAGTCTCTCCCGTGACCATGAATGCTGTAAAGCATTCGAAACGTCGAACCAAAAATCCAAATAAATGCGCGAACAAATCCGAAAAGATAAGTTTTATTTAAAAGGTTTACTGACTTTTATTATGTATCATCTTTTTTAAAATGTGTTTCTTAGAATTCGTTTCGTTCGCTTGTTTTCTTAGATAAGCAAATCTAATATTTAAATACTTTTCAGCAACGGCTTTCGTTAATTCTTCGACGTGATTCACGTCGTCGTTTTCAAATTTATGAAAATGAATGTCTTCATACAATGGAAGTTGCAGCAATGTTTCTGTTACTTTCGGCAGGAGAAAATCTGTTGTGTATTCTTTTTTTAGTCTTTTATTCTGAACACCCTTCCTAAGTTCAAGTTCACAGTGCTGACAAATAGATATGGTATCACTTGAGGGATATATCAGTTTTCCCTTGTCTTTATGGGCAATGAGACTGCCTTCAGTGGTCTCATTTTGAGGGAGGAGAGCAGACGTGCAAGTTTCACATTTTACCGATTTCAAAAGTTTGTGAACTACAAACCCAGCAATATATTCAACCACTTTTTGCCCGTAAGGCGAAAGAGTAGTAACATGAGGCAATTCATCATCATCAGCTGGTGTTAAATGCAAAGTTTGGTTGTCGCTGTTACTTCTCGCCGTTGTCATATTTATTCTCTCAACAGGTGATTTAGATGAGCAGTTCAGTATTGTGATGGATTCCAACGGTACGCAGTTCCCTGAATCCACATCAATAAGTTCTGAGTGAACTAGCATTCTCTTGTATATTGATTCAAATAGCTTGATAGTTGGGTTATCACTGCATCTTCCATGACTGCGTATATTACCAAAAAATATCTCAATGTGATCTTGAGATATTTTATGGAAAGGCAAATACGACATGTGATTTTCCTTTTTTATTAGGTCTTCAAAAAGTCCCTTGGCACTTTCAGCACACATGCAAAACCCAAGAAAACCAGTAAATCGAAGCGTTTTCATAATATTCATCTCATTATGTTTTAATGTTTTTAAATATTTAGATGTTTCTTCCAGGACTTTAAAGGCCGCTTCATGATTTTCAGAATTCATTGCTCGTTTGAATCCATACTGATGAACTCTGGAATCAAGTATATCAAACAAGATATTCATTTTCTTCAAAAACTCTGCCGTAGCTTTAGCACCACAAAAGTTTCGAATTCGAAGCTCCGTGTCACAGAATAACAATGCATCAGCTACACTGTCGCTAAAAAGCTGAGATGCCAGACGAACATTCATGATTTTTGTTTTGAAGTAAATGTGATTGGCTCGCAATTTGTTAGCCAAATGAAATAATTCACTATCTTGTAAATTGTGTAATTCCTCTAAATATTTCCAATTGATTTCTCTGCCTTCAAAATCTTCAAAATTTCCGTATGCTTGGAAAGTGTTTCTAACATTTTTTAGCATGTGGCATGGGTCTAGAAAGACATATATATTATTTCCATTTACGGGATTTTTGAAAAAGGGTTTTAGATTTGAGATGTCTAAGCAGCATCCCAATTTCTTGGCTGTAGCTAAATTTGACTTATGGCCGTCAAATGTAAGAGTTTTTATTTCCACACCGCTTGCGTGCACTAACTCTACTGCTATTAATATAAGTTTCGATTTTTGTTCAGCATTTGTCCCTGCTGTGGCAAAATAAGCTATCGGGACCTTCCAGGATTCATTTAGTGCTACTAACAAAAACACCAATACTTCCGAGGCCATTTTCTCACAATCAGTTTCGACATTGAATCCAAAATCTACGTATCCAAATGTTCGTCCAGAATTTATATGATAATCTTCACTCTCCATGATTTTCATCTCGTCAATTATTAGTGCTGCATAGACCTTTTTGTAACCCACTCTTTCTTTTATTGCTTTTAACGCTTCACTTGTGAAACCTGGTCTTCCATCTATGGTACTATACCATCTTGTTAACGTGCGTGGTGCAGGTAAACAAGTATCAAATGTTTTGCGGACATATTTATACGCTCTGGCTGAATAAAAATGCAATGTCAAGGCAAAAGATTTCAATTCTGGAGTGTATGAACGCGGAACGGAACCAGTTTCTTTTTTCTGCTTCATTCTTTTCAGTAAATCCTTTGTTTTTCCTCCAAGTTTTTCCAATACGACACTATCGTCTTCTGTTATAAGATTTTTTTCCGTCAAACTATTCAGTATTTCTTCTAATGTAGTCACTCTTTTCATTAAACAGCGATTACTGTATTGTAGTCGTTTAATTTTTTTAGATAGTTCATGTATCTTTTTTTTCAGTCTAAGCTTCCTTGGTGAGTCTAATACTTGAACTTGATTAGACTTTGTTTTCTGCACCAACTGCACCTATACGTTAAAATCTAGAGTTAGCAATGTATTAAATTTGAACAATTACATACATATATGTAATTTGGGATATAGACATTTTTAGCATAGTGTTAAAAACCAGTTAATACAATTTTAGTAACAAAAAGTAGTGTAAAAATTTTATAATAAAATTATACCTATTTTGAACTTACATATTCTTGTAACGGCTTTAAACTTTCAGCTAGTACTACCACGTCTTGATTGATTTGAACACTTTCTATTGAATGCTTGTTATTTACTTCATGTGACTAAAAACAAGAGATTTTACTTTATATTAGCAGATAATTCACAGGTCAAACCCTAAACCAGCTTCAATTATAAAATTGATATAGCTTATTTGATTAGCCAATTGTGAAATGTGATGAAAAGTGGTTTCTTTACGATTGCCGTAAGCGAAAAATGCAATAGATGACCCTAGGTCAAACGCCGCAACAGTGTCCTAAAGCAAAGCTTAGCAATAAAAAGGTACTGGTAACTGTTTTGGTGGTCTCAGCATGGTGTTATTTACTATACCTCTCTCCGATCTGGTCAAGCAATAACGGCAAATATCTACTGTACTGAACTCCGAACAATGATAGCAAAACTAGTAGTGAAACAGCCCCGACTCATGAATCGATCTTCATCATTATCGCTCCATGATAACGTGAGACCTCATACAGCACAAGAAACTGTTTTAAACTCTACAGGAACTGCAATTAGAAATCATTCGTCACCCTCCGTATTCCCCAGACCTTGCTCGACCGGACTACAATTTTTTTCGTGATTTGGACAATTTTCTACGTGATAAAAAGTTTTCTTCTCAGCAGGCCATACAAAATGCTTTCACACAGTTTGTCGAATCTAGATTACCAGAGTTCTATTGCAAAAGCATAAAAGACCTTCCTATTAGATGGCAGCAATGTATAGATAATAATGGTAATTATTTTGATTAAATAAGTATGTTAATTTTAAAAAAAACGAATTTCAATTTTTCAGTACAAATCGGCAATTTCATACTTTAACCCCTATGATTAAAGTAAGTCATCTTAATAAACTCACATATATAGGTAAAAACAATGTTGGAACAGCATCTTTTTCGAGCTTTTTCTGCTTCTTTGCATTGTTATTAAAACAGGCAGTTTCGAAATGTACACTGCATATTGCGCTGTGTTTCGTTGGAATCCAGGTGTCATCTCTACGAACTGCTTCTACCCACTTTCTCTTTCGAGAAGGGTCCCTAGGAAATCTAAAATTTTGTGTAATTTATGTGTTGAAATAAAATAATCTTTATTATTATTAGAATGGAATAATATTCCAAAGTATATAATTGTGGTATAAAATAAAATAAAAAATTAAGTAAGTACACATACTAATTATAATTTATGCATTTATATTTTTATTTGATTTAGAAAATATTTTTATAAATTTATTGTCATCAGATTGTAGGATACTGTGTAAAAGTATTTTATGTTATTGTACTATACAAATAACATCATTCGTTCAGTCATTTCGTCAAATATCGATATATTTTTCGACATTGTCAAGCACTAGTCGATGTCAAATGGACTCACTCGACAGTTTAGTCATTTGTTCTGAATGGTATAATCCAGGGATTTTATGATGGTTGTCAGATGTCAACAATACATAGAAATATCGACTATATTTAACATAGTTGGATAATATGACATTTTATTTTACAATTTTATTAAATTGTGTGATAAATAACAATAAATGTAATAAAATAATGTATTTACGAGTGAAAAGAAACAGTGCTGCTTCCGCCGCTATAGTTTTTACACCATTTAACAGAACATTTAGTCATTTTTGGCAGATTGTTTGTTGACAAGTAAATGCTTGAGACTGACGCAAAAAACAAACGACAAAGGCTGAAATTTCCTAGCTACTAATAAGACAGATAAAGGTACGTCCGCTTATATGTCTGGTCCAGTGACTTATTCGTTCATGCTTGGATACTATACTATATACTATATTCACTATATTAATATTATGAATGCGGAAATGTGGAAATGTGTTTGTTTGTTTGTTTGTTTGTTTGTTTGTTTGTTTGTTTGTTTGTTTGTCTGTCCTTCTTTCATGTCAAAACAGAGTGAAGGATAGGCGTGATTTTTTGTGTGGAGATAGTTGGAGCGCTGGAGTGTGACATAGGCTACTTTTTACACAGGAGATTATCTCTTTCGCACGGGAAAACACTACTTGAATTGGGGATGAAAGTTTGTATGAAACGTACCTTTTTAGAGTAATTTTATAGTTTTAGCGCGAGCGAAGCCGCGAGTTCTGCTAGTATATTTATAAATATGAGTCCATAATCTTCCTTAGAATTTTGTCTTACTAATAGTGAAAACTGTATAAATACCCGTACTCGACGCGGCGGGGATTTTATTTTTAATATCTAATGATTAATGTAATTATATATTGACTCATTAAAATCTACTTACGAGGAACTGC
Organism: Brenthis hecate; assembly: GCA_951806755.1. Lineage (NCBI taxonomy): Eukaryota > Metazoa > Arthropoda > Insecta > Lepidoptera > Nymphalidae > Brenthis > Brenthis hecate. The sequence continues at coordinate 1,700,587 of OX638256.1, forward strand.
TAGTATACTTTAAAACAACATCCTGATTTAAAAAAAAAACTCCAGACTTAAAATCAGGAATTTTGATTATTACTAATTAACTAATGATAAGTAAAATATTCACATATTATTTTTCTTTCATTCTGTCAAAGTAAGAGAAGAAGTAAAGTCCTTCACACGGCCCAAATGCAGGTTGGTGGATTTTACATTTCTTTCGAAAACTAGTTAATTTCTCTCACAAACGCAGGCTTCCTAGCGATGTTTTCCTTTACTGTAAGGTAAGTAATAAAGTTGAAAATGATAATTAATTCATGAAAATATTATTAATTTGATATATACTTAATACATTGTGTGATGAGCACGAATGTTTGTACTCCAGTTATGGGTGTTTATATTTATAATATGTATGTATTTAAAGTTATATATTATATATGTGTATTGCATCAACTATCTGGTATCCATAACACAAGCCTCGTAGCTTACCATGAAACTAGATGGTGCTGTGTGTTAATGTCCCATCATATTTATTTATTTAATATCAGGTATGCGAGACCTGGGTTTGAATCTGCTTCATTTGGTTTAACAAAATGGCGTGTTCCCTCGGGGTGTCCACGGTTCTAAATTCTAATGAATTATATAATTGTATAATATTGTGTTTGACCGTTTGCTTAGGACTTTGTAGGCTTTAATAGTAGTCAGTTATCCCAATGGAATTTAATGTACTAAATATGTGTATAATTAGGACTACAGGTTACGTGTGCGAATTTTTATCTGTTTCATTTCTTGACTTTCTTTTTAAAAATATTATGTATCATCCACTGGTGTACAATGTAAGTACCACAAAAATTTACGAGGTGGAGCTATATGATATTGTTAGCATGAATAGATAGAAAAAGATTAATATTTTTAATGATCTTAATTTACCACCAATCTCCTCTGTATCTTCTCCATTCTACGTGACATTGGCGAAGTAATTCGTGCTCTACTGGTACACTTTGAAGCCTTCATCAAGAGAACTGAATTGCATTGAAGAATTATTTATTAAAGAAGTTGCTATTGTAGAAAATTGCATTTTTTTCGGAAATTACACCTATATAAATAAACATGAAAAGAAAAACCATTTTTAAATATAAATTTTGATTCAAATCGTTACGAGATACACGAAATAAATTCATATACATGCATACAAGGTTTGCTCATTTAATATTATAAAATAAACAAACATACATACATAATACATAATTTTATTTGTAAATAATAAAATTAGTAAAAATGAACCTAAAAATTATTATTTCGAAGGTTTATGGAATTAGGTAAAGTAAATTGTGTTTGGCTAATATTGTGTTAGCTTTCACCCTATCTTTGGACATACAAGCTGTAACGTGCCTAGATTAATTTGCCTGTGAAAACAGTATAGCGTAGAAATTTTGTAAAGGTTTAGTTTGTCTAGGTCATATTTGAATAAAATTATATTATAATAATCTCTTTAATATTTAAAAAAGGTCACGTCTAAAGTCTAAAGACCCCTCGACTGGTATGTAATAATGTCCTCTCGACCGATTCCGGCCACGGCGGCCAGTGTCATTGAGACTAGCCAACTGCACAGGAGATATTAGAGATAGAGAGAGAGAGAGAGATTATAGTGCACAAGTGTACGCGCAGACACATGTGCACTCGCTATTCCTGTCACTGTTATACTCCGGTGGGACCACTACTCTACACGATCGGTGAGAGTTAAGGCGTAGGACCGACGGCTTTACGTGATTTCCGAGGCACGGGGATGAAACTCCGGCAACTTTCCACCGTGCTATTACTGAGGCTTATTAAATAGAGAGACTCAATAATTAAACTTGGCCCGACCCGGGACTCGAAGCCAGGACCTCTGAATATGCAGCCTTTCATGCTAGCTACTACACCTGCTATGAAAGGAATGACAACAATGGAAGAAGCGAAAGAGGTACATATGTAGAGATAGTAGCGCTTGGCAATCTGTTCCCTCTGCCTATCCCGCAAGGGATATATCCTTGTGGGGTATAAATAAATAAAAATAAAATAAGCTAAACCCTAGCCTAAGCTTTTGTGTAAGTGTGTGCATGTGTCTGTTTATAATTTTTAAAGTTTTTTTTATTTTACATATTTTCATATATAAATAGAAACATAACATTTTTAAATCTATTACTAAGTCTCGTCTGCTTCACGTTTTAGGGATATTCATTATACACATTACATAAATTTGCTTAATTTTTATTTAACATCTTATCTGGTCCGAACTTATAATTTAAGATTAGATAAGAACTAGACGTACTTCAAAATTTTCTTGCATTTAAATATCATTCATTTCTGAAGCTTTATTTATTGTTCTTGAAATTTTAGTACGATCCCTTTGATCCTAGTAAAAACTTATTGTTTATAGTATAATAAGAAAGGAATAATTAAAATCACTTTATGATAAAGAAAAGTGTATATAGAAAATATATATCTTGGGAAATTAACATACAGCACCATTTAGTTTCATGGTAAGCTACGAGGCTGGTGTTATGGATAAATATATACATATTATAAATATATACACCCATGACTGAATTACAAACATTCTTGTTCATCACACAAACGAATGCCCCCAGTGGGACTCGAACCCACGCACAGCCCACACACCCTGGCACACAGCACACCCTGGCACAGCAAGTAGGTTCACTACAAACTGAGCCAAACGTGCCGAAATATAAACATACACATTATATGTATATAAAAAAAATACCGTACTCTTTTATCCTGAAGTAGGTTAAGCCTGAAAGTCATTCAGCTGATTAGAAAACAGAAGGTCACGTTTACGAATGCAAAGGAATTTGCTTAGTGTTTTCATCACGTCGAATTTTTTTTTCACGTTGGATTGAGTTGGGTTTACAAAATTGAATTTAATTAAATTAAAAAAAAACAACAGTGTCAAAACAAACTAAGAATATGAAAACATAGTATTATATAGTAATATTCTGTAGATTTTCACATTACATAATATGACTTATTAATTTATTAATCAACGCTTTGAATTATAGAGCACTTGCTGTGGCCCGAGATTTTACCCGCTTTAATCAATACTGCTCCACTCTATTGGGTAGTAGAATGATGATATAGCGTTTAGACTTCCTCAATAAACGGGCTATCTAATGCAAAAAGAATTTTTCAAATCACATTAGTACCTGAGATTAGGGCATTCCAACAAATAAACTTTGCCTCTTTATAATATTAGTATAGATATGATACGTAAATATTTTATTTATCTGCTTTAAATTTGTTTCTGAATGGTAATTTTATTTGTATCAGTCAAAAGTAAAGTTTGGGAAACAGGAGTCTGTAATTTACTACCACGATGGACGAAAACAAATATTTGTTCAAAAGGAATAAATCCATTAAGTGAAACAATAAAATTGCTTTATTTTGTAGTCACAAATATGTATATATTTTTATAAATAACAACTTGATCTAGACATAAATATGTATACTTTTTATTTGTAAATAAAAACTCCTTTGATAGCCATTTATATATATATATATATATATATATATATATATATATATATATATATATATATATATATATATATATATATTATTTTTTAACAGACAGACGAAAAAATGTAACAAAAAAGAGGCATTAAACGTGAACTTTATCCAAGAATTTTATTTTATTTTTAAAGCTAGCTATTTACCCTCACTTCCTCCGGGTGCGTCTCTAAGCCTGAATGGCCTAAAAATACATATTAATAGAAAAACGTCCCAATATTATTTTTTTGGGCCAGAAACTTCCGCAGGCATATACAGAATAGCCCCTTGAGTTTCATCACAATCACTTTTATTGATACAGGTAGATAGAATATCAATAATAATATTATAAATGTGAAAGTTTGTGAGTATGTACATATGTTTGTTACGCTTTCACGCCAGAACGGCTGAACGGATCTGGATGAAATTTGGCACAGAAATAGATTATAGTCTGGAATAACACACTACATAGTTTTTATCATCTTTTTAAACAATATACTTTGTATCCCGGAAAAATGTACGGTTCCCGTGGGATAGATTTGTTTTTGTTTGTTGTTGTAATTCCATATTGTAACAACCATAGTTTTTACTACAATTTTAGTTTTCTCCCTACAATTTCTATATTGTATATTTGGCAAGGGTTGTTTTTCTCTTGCTTTAGATGAAATAATTTCATTCCGCGCTTATTCGTCGGTTATGAGCTGTGAAATCAAATTACGTTATTTGATGAGAGGCTGGAAAATGTATCTTGGAAACTTTTCTCACATTTCCTTAACCAAGTTGTAATGTGAACAGTTATTACGATTTGGGATTGGTATTATTCATATATTATTTTTTATTTTAACCGACTTAGAAAAAAGTGGAGGATACTATATTTGATCGATGATTTTTTACATGTGTTCACTGATTTCTAACTGAGATAGTCTGTTTTATTTTTTTTAACTAGTTTTATTTTTTTATTTTTGAAAGGTGAGTTCTGAAATAGTCCGATATCATTTTTACCGACGTAAATTTTTTTTTGGAGAAAAAAAGAACTATAAAGTTATAAGTAAGTATATACATAAATTAAGTAAATCAATTTTTACGTACGTATTTTTGGCGAAACTTTAAACTTTCCAAATACGTGTAATCGAGATGTAATGTGATCATCGAAAAAATGTTTAAGACAACTCTTCACTGGCAATTCGTTTTGGCTTATTTAGAGGATATTACAGAATCTATTAAAATAATTAATTATCTTGTTATTATCCGTACTAATATTATTAAAGCAAAGTTTGTGAGGATGGATGGATGGATGTTTGTTACTCTTTCACGCAAAAACTACTAAACAGATTTTAATGAAACTTTACAGTAATATAGTTTATACATTAGAGTAACACATATGCTATAATTTTTAAATATATACTCGTAGAAATATATAATGGAATTAGCGTGAGGAGCCGCAGGAATACGGTAGTACTTTGATAAAATTAGCCCCTATATTCTAATTATTATATTCATCCAGCATAAAAGTTAAATTTTCATTTCGAATCCCGCAAATGGGTACAGCCTCGAAGAAGTAACAAATATAAACATTTTGTCATATATCATATTAATTAATGTGTCATATTAACAACATTTCTGATCTCTAGCTACGACGCAATTTCTATATAAGCTTTTATTCTACGAGTACTTTGCTAACCTTTGTTATACCAAGATAAAATACATATTAAATATGACTTAGGTATTATGTATTTTTTCCATATAATCTATACATACTATAATAAAATTGTAACTAAGCGGAATCTCTACATAACCTTTTTTTTGGAAAATCTTATTTAAATAGTCTCTTATAATTAAAATTTGTCTGTATCTTATAATTAAAATTTGTCTGTTTATCTGCCTGTGACCGCATCACGGAAAAACCGCTGGAGATATTTTGATGAAATTTGCTATGATGATAGCTGGTTATTTGGGTCAACATATAGAATACTTTTTACTGCAGAAAAATATCTCATCCCTGAGAAATCTACACTAAACCTACGTAAATAGGGACGAAGCCGAGCGGAGCGAGGGTGAGTCGCTAGTACCAAATAAATATCTGTATTGTCATATAATTGTTGTTTATAAGATATAATAATACGATTTTCATGTTTCCCCCGAAGCTTAGCAGCGAAAAAGGGGAACAATATTTATATTTTTTCAATGTTCCAATATCTATTACAAAAAGTAATAAAATGAGAAATTGTCCTTTATATATTAGTTGAAAATTGACACTTTGGTTTTTGTTAAATTATAACTTTGGAGCATTAGAAAAGTAGCGTAGTGCTATCTATTAGTTTTATGATGTCCAAAAATGATTTGATAATTCATACATAGTGTACTGAATCATTTCTTGGTATGTTTTGCCACTTCAATAATGGTCTGGTTTTCCTTATCGGTTTAAAATGTAAAGAAAGCTGGATTTTTTTCGTAGATTACAAGATATTTGCTGTACCTTTTAATCGTAGTACTTAATTTCTATAACGATGAAGGAAAACATCGTGAGGAAACCTGCATGTCTGAGAGAACTTAGCAAGTTTTCGAAAGACATGCGAAGTCCGCCAACCCGCACTTGGGCAGCGTGGTGGACTATGGCCTGATCCCCCTCGTACTGAAGTGACAAATATGCCACTTTAAAAGGGTAGGCGGTTAATTTTGCCGCTGAGTGAATAATATATACATGCGTTCCGTTTATGCCATTTGAATACGAAACCCAAAAAATAAGTTTATATTGCTTCATTTTGAACACACAGTTTATTTACAAGTTATTTTCCTTGAAAAATTCTTACTTATTTTCCAAGGGAGTCGTATTACAAGCGCCGTTGTTAAACCAATCTTGTGGCATACTTAAGATAAAATTATTACCGCAAAAAAGCAAACTTTTTTAATCATCTTATCATAAATTGAATTATTATTACTTACTGTCTGACCGTCCTTATATTAAAATATGATGCTAAAAATGTATTATGTGCATCGATTTTTTTAAAATTGGTAAAAAAATGAGGACCCCCAATCCAAAAAAAAAATTGTTTGTAATTTGTTTTATTTTTGCTGAATTATTAAAACTTTAAGAGTAACATTATATATTCTTTATTGGGCAAACTGTTATAAAAAAGAAATATATACAAAAAGTGACGCGGCATAGGTGGACTTATCTTTATAAGAGATCTCTTCCAGTCAACCCGTGTATGTGGGAAATAGTGTTAAACAGCGGGATCGAAAGAGAAAGTGCAAACGATAAGAAAGTATATGTATGTATGTATTCAGCCCTTTTTGACGTCCCACTGCTGGGCACGGGCCTCCCTTCAGTACGAGGGGGGATCAGGCCATAGTCCACCACACTGGCCAAGTGCGGGTTGGCAGACTTCACATGTCTTTCGAAAACTTGCTAGGTTCTCTCAGGCATGCAGGTTTCCTCACGATAGTTTCCTTCACCGTAAGGCAAGTGGTATACATGTTAGAAATGATTCGCACATGAAAATATCAGAGGTGCGAGACCCGGGATTTGAACCCGCTTCACTCGGTTTCCCAAGCGAGCGCGTTACCACTGGGCTACCACTGCCTTGAAAAAGAAAGTATATATAAAATCATAAATAAATACAATGTAAATAACTTATACAGTACATATAAGTTAACTAAAAAGTTGAGGACAAGAGTTGATGAAGAAACATATTATTATGAAGTCGTAGTCATACATTACACGTAGCAAGACTCGTAGCTAGTGTAAGACATGTATGTACATATGACACTCGCGAGAAGAATCTAACGTTCTGTGAGTCATCAAAATCGGTTAAGCTGTTTAGTAGTTACGAGGGAATATAGGGTCGGACATGCATACATACAGGTCAAACACATAACCCTCCTTTGGGCTAAGTAAAGGTAATAATTAACGAATAATTAATTTTTCAAAGTATATTTAAACGACACTATTAAATACACATAATATGAATTTACGAGAGAAGCTTCTAACATTGAGTTCACTAATTCGCACCTACTTAATTATATTATCACGTTTGGTATACAGGAGCCAATAATCTTATCATACGACCTTAATTAATAATCTACCTTTCGATTGTTCAATTGTCCCAACTCGTGTTAGAAATTCTCTTCGAGGCTACGTAGTGGTTTTGTCATTTATACGTATCTACATATACCTATATTTCACATTTAAAACAATTATCGGTTAATTAAACAACAATTGGTTAATAATTTTGAGCTTTAACCAATTCAAAGGACGTATTTCTAAGTAAAAATAAATTAGCTGTAATATAAAAAAAGTTTGCTTAAAAATTGTTCAGTTCATGTGGATAGATAGATGATTATACGAATTATATATTTTCGAAGTCAGTGCCGGGCCGATGCAAAGCAAAATATCTAATGTATGTCGGTACGTAAAGTACATGTTTACCTATTAGATATTCATATCTTAAAATATTGTCCGCTGGCACCGACTTCGAAAATATCTGATTAGGTATCCATTCTAAATGAAAGCCCCCGTTTTGTTATTTTTTACATTTTAGTGCCTGGAAGTCGGTTTTTTTTAAGTTTTTATTTTTTCATTTTTAGTGTTGACGTAATAATAAGCAGGTAATTTGTAAGAAGATAGTTTTTTCATAACATATTCGACTGAACCATTTGTTTAAAAAAAAAATATTGTTGATTTTTTAAAAAACCACTAGACCAATTTCGATAAATTTTATATGGGACCACCTGGAAAGTATACCCTTTGAAACAAAAAAAATCCAAATCGGTTTAGGCGTCTTCGAGTAATCGGTGAACATATATAAAAAAAAGATTCCGACGAATTGAGAACCTCCTCTTTTTTGGAAGTCGGTTAAAAATGGAGTCCTGTGAAATACTAATGGGTAACAAACACATTGCACACATAGACATAAACACGACAAAAACTTCTGCTTTCATTGAAATCAGTCAAAAACACTCAAAATGTTTGGGCATATAGTTACAGAAAAAGATTAAAAAAACTTAGCTATTTAAGGAGAAAAGTACTTAACTATGGCAGTTGCGTTTTATGGACGATCCTTTAAAACGAGAACGTAAAGGAAAAAAGGAAACCGCTTCAGTTTATTTTATATGTTTCACGTACATTTAACTCCAGAACGTATTTTGTTTGGTCATCACCAACTAGTGCAGTGGTGTTTTTACTGTCTGTTTTTATACTTTAGTGCTTGCACTATAATTTAACCAAGTCTTTATAACTATCATCAAGTCTAATATAAATTACAACTTGGGTATAGCAATATCTCATAGAAATGAGGTGGTTATAAGAATGCTAGCATCCATTGGCTGGCACCAATCAAGCCTGTACCATACATAAAGATAAACTCTCAGGCGACTTGTCGACGAATCAGGATGGAATCTTAAAACGTGACTGTTGCACGTCGAGTTCCTTAGTTCTTAATATTATTTTCTATCAAAATTCTTTTCTTATATCATAAAATGAGAAAGCTCACTTAAATGGGTCCCTAAAGCCCGTTTCTGACATTTTTAGAGTGTAAAGCTTTATATTTATAATCATAGAAAATAAATAGAGATCAAAACAGTCACGGTCAATATGTCTGTGGACACTATACATATATGTGTTACATACTTATTAAAAAAAATTATAAACGTAAATCTACGTGATTATGTATGAAGGGATGTCCGTTACTCTTACACGGAAAAACTATATTTAACAGATTTTGATAAAATTTTACAGTAATATAGCTTATACGAGTACATCAGAATAACATAGGCTGTAAAGTATAAAGATATAGTAATTGTGTCGTCAAATTGTTGATTAATGGTTTAATTTGGCCAAAATCCATAAAACCAGACATCACCCAGACTAATAAAGGTGTACCACAAACGAAATCTAATTACAAGAAGCTAACAAATCCTTGACCGTTAAACTACTATAACACGTAAATAGTACTCGGAATTATAGGTTTTATTGTGAAGTAACTTTGCGCAGAGCCTTCTTTTATCACTATCTGCAAATCAATAAAATGTACTCTATGCTATTGGTATAAAGCTGAATTTTAAATAGCAAATAATCGTCTTAAGTCTGTTTCTAACTAAATATAAGCGCTTTAGAGATTATTGTAGAATTTTTTAAGTGTGCGTTTTTACGATTTTGAGTGTAATTATGAATGTGTTAAGATAAATCGCTAAATTAAACAAATAAGTCAATACTTGCGTGGAAAAGATTTCCTATTTTATTAATATACTAGTTTTTATTTACGGCTCCGTTCCCATAGGCAATTTATGTATAACTAGGTTTGATTCCCCATACAATCTTTCATTCCCATTTTCACCCTCTTAAGGAATGGTTTCCGGCATAAAAACTATTGAAATCGGTGCCAGCCGCTACAAAGCAAAGTCAGTATGACTTCAAAATATTTGATTAGGTATGTATAGTAAATGAAAACTACCAATCAGTTGTTTTTTACTTTTTAGTGTTTTTTTTGAAGTTGGGTTTTATTTTTTTATTAAAAATTTTCACTATGTATAATGTTTTATAAAGGCATTTCCTATGCTCCAAGTTCTAGCCTGTCTATGTACTAAACTACATCCAAATCTGTTTAGCCGTTTTAGTGTGAAGGACTGACGAAATAGTAGTGATTGCTCTGCCTCTTAAGAGACGCTCTCACTGTCATATAACATTGCCTATAACTTTACCAGTAAATAGGCCATAAAATATAAACGTTCTCGATTCGAGTCTTGTTAACACGATTTTATTAGCTTAATTCGTAATTAACTAACTAACAAACAATGCAATAAAATGTTGGAAGTCAATATTGACCTATTTCTAATTGGACGTAACTATGCAAAATAGATCCAACCACAAAAACTTACTTTTGATAAAATAGGAGTTTTACTAAAATTGCTGTATCAAAATAACAAGACCGTAGTTTTTTTTAATTTGCTCTTAAATATTGGGTATTTTATCTTCTTTCTTTGTAAGTTGATAAATATATACTAATATTATAAAGAAGTAAAGTTTGTGAGTTTGAGAATTGTGAGCTTGTGACGTTGTAGGGGGTAATCTCTGGATCTACTGAACCGATTTAGGTGAAATTTGGTAAGAAGGTAGTTTGAGACCCTGGGAAGGACATAGGATAATTTTTATCCCGGAAATCATCCCTTAAGGGGGTAAAACTTGGGATTAAAATTTGTATAGGGAATCAACCGAGGGACAAACCCGAGCGAAGCGAGGGTGAGTCGCTAGTTCTATATAAGTTGATATGTAGATGCCATTTATGACAGTAACTCAAAAAACGGTTTTCGTGGGCTAGATCCACTGTGCATAAATATATAAATATCGAAATGAAACTTTGTACATATATTTATGTAGTTCGTATGACAGTACTACAATTTGGTATCTTGGAGCTCACCTGATGGTGCAGCCAGGGGGTGGACAGTGGAACTCTTCAGTGGCTAGTAGTAAGCCTCGCGAGATTGGGTTCATATGATTCGACTTCACGAGTTCCAAGCATTCCAATTAATCAAAAGTATGTTTTTTAGTTTGTTAAAAACTATAATTGTAAATTATTATAACTTTTTTGGATTTACGCGAATATTTGACATTTTAAATAAAACTATCTCTTTGGATTTTTTTCGCGAATTTATATTGATTTTTGGTTCCTGATGTTTCGAATGATTTACAGCAATCATGATCACGGAGATGTCTATATATGTATAATACTCTTTAAGTAGTATTTCCCAAAAATTACACGACATTAAATGGTCACGAAAATACCGATGCTATGCCATATTCATCAGCACATATTGCCACATTGTAATAACTTACGATTATAATTGTCATATTATAAAAATGTTTATCAAGAATAAGACCGCCTTTTCAATATTGCTCTCTCAGATTTCGGCCATGGTGGCCAATCTCACTGAGACTAGCCAGATGCACAGGACATATTAAAGTGCACAGGTGTATGTATATCTAGACACAAGGACATAGCATTCTCTGTTCCTGTCACTCTCAAAGTCCGGTAGAACGATACTTCGACACGACAGATGACAGTTAAGGCCTATTGGATAATATTTTATTTAGAGATAACGGAATACTTGGATATTTCTTCCAATTTTTAATAGAGGTATTAAGATTCAGACCTTTGCAAATCAATACCTATTTACATTGCTTATGTATTCCACAAACAACCAAACAATGGAAGCCGGAACAACAGTTACACGTGACCTACTAAACTTTGAACACGTCCTTTAAAAGTCTATATGATATAAATAGGCTTCTGATAAAACAGTTCAGTACCCGTATCTCCTCTGTTTGTCAACAATTTTCTTTTTTTCTATTCGGTAGCTTTTGATGAGCATTAGTATTGTCAATAAAAACCTAAGCCAATGGGCGAACACTAGTCTATACATATAATAAAATTCTAACTAAGCCGAATCTGTACATTAAATATTTTTTGAAAAATCTTATTGTAATAGACATTATTATCGATACAGAGGCCGAATCTATAGTTTTTAGAATTTTTTTCTGTCTGCCTGTCTGTCTGTTTGTCTGTTACCGCATCACGGAAAAACCACTGGAGGGATTTTGATGAAATTATTGGAATTTGATGGATTAACATATAGGATACTTTTTACTCCGGGAAAATATTTCATTTCTGAGAAAAAATACAAAAACTGCAATGTAAGAGTATACTAATATGTTAAACTTAAGAATTTGGTTTTTGGTCATCTGAATGTGGGCGGAGCCGCGGGCAATGCTAGTATAATCCTATAAAATTGACCCTTTTCATATGTAAACGTTTAGGTGACTAAATAAGATATTACCGGTTTTACGGTAACGCGTTTGATTCCCGACAAGTGAAATATTATTGTGAACAAATACCAAAAACAAGGGAAATAATAATCTATGATTAGTTTGTATGTTCAAATGTGTGCGCAAATTGTAGGTAATAATTTAGTTCTTTCTATCGTACAGTAAGTGTAAGTGGGATCCATAAATAACCACGCTGGCTGAATGTGGGTTGGCGGACTTCACACGTCTTATAAAAACTAGTTAGATTTCGTCAGGTTTTCCCATGATGTTTTCCCTTGACCGTTTTAGCAAGTGGTAGCTATGTTGACAATTATTCGCCTTTGAAATTCTCAAAGGTAAGATTCGTCCTCTGTATGGATAACAATCTATTTCGATAAGATTTTCCAAAAAATATTCAATGTACAGATTCGGTTCAGAATTTTACTATATATTGTATAGATTTGACACATACTCTTTGGCTTTATATGTATATAGTATTAGTATAGATTTTGTTTCAAATCCATTACAAAAGTTTTCTCTCAGAAACAGTTTTTCCAAAAATATTGGTCAAGCTCCTAACCCCGTTTTTTATTGATGGTCCTGAAAAATTAGACACGTTGTTTATAATTTTCATTCCCACATACAAAAAGACAAATTACTTATGTAAAATGGATGTTCCTAATGGCCGTTAATTTCTTCAAAAGAGGAATTCCGTAAAATTTCGTCCTGCATCAAAATGAGATATAGCCTTGGTAGTATGACCTACTTTCTCACCCCTGACCATCCTTTGCAATTTTTGTCTTTATATATTATATAATGAAATTATAAAGGGGACGGAAGTCGTAGAGTTTTTTTTTATTTTGAAGTTGAATCGGCAAGTGTTTTATGTCTGTCTGTTAGATTAGAATTTAGAGATTTGCACGTAGTTGAGATCAGCTGGATAACTACAATGATAAAAAAAAACGTGTAGGTACTTTATGTGGGGTTGTTTGTTACTTGATATCTTGGTTATTTTGTTGAACCAATTTTCATGATTATTTTTCAATTATTAGCCAACTGAAGGAGTTCTACCCTTAAAAATGGATTAATTTTAGTTATAAAATAATGCTGAATAAAGGATTCCTCTCAGCTAAAACAATTATTATACTGACGACACGTTTGGCTCAGCTTGTAGTTACCCTACTTGCTGTGCTAGCGGTTGCGGGTTCGAGTCCCGATGAGGGTGTTATTTGTGTGATGAGCACGTATGTTCGTCCTGAAGTCATTGGGTGTTTATATTTATAATATGTACGTATTTAAAGTTATATATATGGGCATCCATAACACACGCCTCGTAGCTTACCATGGAACTAGATGGTGCTGTGTGTTAAGGTCCCAACATATTTGTATTTATTTATTATTATAATTATGCACTACGAATTTTTATTGGATACTTAAAAAACTCCAAGTAAAGTTAAATGATAGCTTAATATCGTTTTGCATTATTTCAAATCATAAATCTCTACGCATTTCCTTTGTGGTATTGATAGAGAGGGCGTTGTAAATTATTACCTCATTCTTCGCTTTCCACCAAAGTCAGCAAGTGTTTGCTCGAAAACATTCATGAACATTACGTATACGTATGTATAATGTTATGTCCTATTTAATGTATGGATGTATGTTTGTTACTCTTTCACGCAAATACTACTAATGGATTTTGATGAAACTTTACAGTAATATAGTTTATACATGAGAGCAACACATAGGCTATAATTTATTAAGATAGATAAAAACTGTCCTATGTCCTTCCCGGGGTTTCAAACTATCTTCTTACTAAATTTCATCTAAATCGGTTCTGTAGTTTCGGAGCTTGTTCGATACAAATAAATAAAAACACAATTTTTTCCGCTTTATAATATTAAAATAGACTAGGTCGGTGCAACAAAATAGTTTTATACATAAATCAATATACATTTAAAATAAAAGCATTATGACCTTTCATTTATCAAACGAAGCCATGTTAGGCCACCTAACATGTTAGGTGCAGATTTACAAAGCCTTAAGATTTCTATCAGAACATAGCTTCAATCACGGAAGGGTGTTTAAAATGTTTCAGTAAGGCCGTTTTTTAAATTTAATTTGATTTAGTTCGGTCTTGCTATTTTGTAGTATCTAAACACTAAAAGTTTTAAAATTCAATTTAGTATATTAATAAAAAAAAAACCATCTGACTATAAATATATGTATGATGTATGTGCTAAACATCATTTGTTAATTCGTTGCTGCTTGAAAAAAAGGAATTAATAAAACTGCTTATAAAACAATTTCTCATTCTCAATATTATTAAAGACTAGTGAATCACACTCGCTTCGCTTCGGGTTCGTCCCTAGCCAAACAAGTCTATCCCACGGGAACTGTACTCTTTTCCGGAATAAATATCAAATAAACTTTTTACTATTCCAGACTATAATCTATCTCTGAGCCAAATTTCATCCAGATCAGTTCAGCCGTTCTGGCGTAAAAGAGTAACAAACATCCATCCATCCATCCTCACAAAATTTCACATTTATAATATTAGTATGGATTTCTAATAAAAATATTTGCCTCTAACTACATAATTTACGGCTTAAAATGAAACGTTTCGGCATTTTGTATCATTCGTGTCATAAGAAGTTCAGTCTTAAATCAAAATGATACTTCGACTTTAAAATCAGGTTAAAAACAACTATATCCTACCGCTAAGGATGGACCTTTTTTATAATCTATTTATATCTTTCTTATGTAATTATTAATAAAATCATTAATTAATTTCTATTAATAAGATATCATTTTTTTAATGTATATATTATTTTAATTGTAATTAATTTGCTCGCATTATTCTATGTATTATTTAATTGTGGAAATAAAATAATGGATCACCGTAGAGTCTCCTTATTAAAAAAATATATATAAACACCAGCTTACAAATTGCAAGCAAAAAATATTTACACAGATAGAGTACACATTGTTTTTGAAGTCGGTAAAAAGTACAAATAAAATTGATTCATATCTAATTTGCAGAAACACGGAAGGAATTTATATGCTAATGTATGGCCCACTTCAAAGTGAAGGTTGGACTGACCTTCCAAAATAATAGCTATCCATTTAACGTTTGCCTGTGGCTTTGTTTCAGCCTATTTCTTATATATACGCGTGTCTATCTGTTTGTAAATATATTACTAAACTAAATAGGATAAAACTTTGGTAAGTTTTTGTATGCGCACTCGCAATATCTAACTTAGAAGCTTTGAAGTAGGTGGCGTGATATTGGATACATATTACTTTTTGATAAGACTTGTAATTAATAGACCCTATTGAACGTGTTTTTGTTAATAAATTTGTAGACTCAAATGTTTTCAGAAATAAATTAGTGCAGTTTTTAATATATGTATTTTATCGAATCTATTCGTCCGATAATCGGATGATCAGAGTATAATTCATCCAATAATATTGTATGTTGGTTGACTGTTGTTAGTTTGTAACGAATATCTGCCGCTATTATATATTTTATTCAAATAAAATAATTGATTTTTAAGTGCAGAAGTTTCTATGTGCATAAAATAAAACCTTAACATACCGCACTAAAAATTCAAAAAGTCCAAGATTTTTTTTAAGTAAAAAAAAAAACTGAATGATACCTCCTACTTGGTATAATGAATATGCCATAAAATGAATCCAATTGTTTTTTTTTTTAATTTTATAAATACTGGTGGCACAGTACAGAAATATTATTTCTAATAATGCCTAAATAAATAAGTAAACTGACCATATTTCATCCATACATGTTGCAGACCGCGACAGACATCTGGAATTAAAAAAAAACTATATTATAGATTTTTTGACATATCCATTACAATAATAATATAGGTGCCTTCCGCCGGACGTCAGATATTTTCTGACAGCAAAATCTTATCATATGCGGCCGACCTAACCTTAAATTGCCTTTACAACGACATAAGAAATACTCGGACAAATTCGCGTTTAACGGCTAATAAATTATATAATAAAAATGTATGTAACGTCTGTATTCATTATTATCATACTAAAAACTATATATATAAGATAAATCTCATGAGACCTATAATATAGCTTTCATCTCCAGAGTAAAACACTGTACTCACGTAAAGCAATTTGCGCGCCTGTAGTTTACGGTCTTTTAGACCCTTTTAGGTTTTATTATTGGCCTAGAGAGAACTAGAAATATCATTAAATTCTATTATATACTACTTTCACCGAGTAACTTGGACAATACATTTTTTTTGTCTTATGGGTATTATTATAGTGACAAATTTTGATACTGTTTCATAAAAAAAACATACGTACAGACGAACATAGAACCTCCTCCTTTTTGGTAGTCGATTATAAAAGTAATAAATATGTGTAAATAGTTTAATTATAGTTCATTTATTTAAACGGTTTTCACCATCTGTTATGTATTTGTCTAGTATCGTATCATATTGAACCCAAAATAATATTTTCTTAGATTTACGCGAATGTTTGACGTTTTATATCAAAACTACATATATTTTAAATAAATCCGTGAAAAAGTCCGAAAAGATAGTTTTATTTAAAACAAGCGACACACCCTCGCTTTGTTCGGGTTCGTCCTAAGGTACGTTTTAACGCTTAGTTAGTAGTTATGAAATACAAATCTTTGAATTTCTCCGCTTTTCTGTACTATAATATGCTTGTATTATACATATAAACCTTCCTCTTGAATCACTCTATCTATTGCTGAAAACTGTATTAAAATCCGTTGAGTAGTTTCAATGATCTAAGCGAACAGACAGCAGAAGCGACTTCATTTTATACTATGTAAGATTTCATATTAATTTTATTTATCTATTAAGTTTGAAGTTTTGTTTTAACCGTTTGGCTAAGGAATCCTTAAAAGGGTTATAACCTCAGTTATAATAAAATTATAACTGAGTCGAATCTGTACATTAAATATTATTTTATAAATCATATTAAAATAGTCATTATTATCGATACAGAGGCCGAATCTATACTTTTTTGTCTGTCTATCTGACATAACCACTTGATAGATTTCGATGTAATTTGGTATGATGACAGCTATCCAGATCAACATTTAGGATACTTTTTATTGCGGGGAAATACCTCATCTGTGAGAAATCTATACTAACTGTTAAAACGCATTTAGGGACGAACCCGAGAACAGCGAGGGTGAGTCGCTAGTGTATTTATAATATTATATAGGTACCAAAATATTTAATCGTAAAAGACAAATTCTATAAACTATTTGGTAAACATCAATAAAGAAAACTTTGTAATTAATTTTTGCGGTCGCTCAAACGTTAATGGTTGAATGCTAGGCCGCTTACCAGTTTAATTACTTTATTTGGGCATCGATGTCACTTCACAAGTTCTTAACTTAATTAGTTTTGTTTGGAATTTAATAATTATTTAGCAGTAGTTTTATTATATATTCAAAATTTTAATCTTTCTTCGTGTTACGAATACTTGTTGCGAATATATTCATATAGGAACCGCTCGGGTGCTCCCTTAGGTGCCTAATAGCCTATGGGTTCTAAATTTTATCCAAACCCATTTAGCCATCTATGGACCCATCAAACTGGACGGTTAAAGATGTAATTCAGTACGCAAGTAAACTTTGTCCCAAATATATACAGGAATAGAAAGATATATGGGATTGTAGAATGTGTGTGTATAGAAGGGTATTTCTGACTTCTTATGAACATTATCCATATTAAAATAAAAACTTTTAACAAAAAAATAAAAACTGACTTCAAACAAAAGCACTAAAAAGTAAAAAATAACTGATTTGTAGTTTTCATTTACTATACATATCTAATCAAATATTTTCGAACTCGGTGTGCTTTGCTTTGTATCGACTGGCAATTTGAGAATTGTGAGAGAATTGACCTATAATGAATTGCGAACATATTAAAATAAATATATTGATTGAACTTCTCCTTCTTAGAGTTTGCTGAATAAATCTTAGTTTTATTTTCTCCTTATATATAGAAAACAAGAATTGCTCTTTAGTAATATAAAGTTTTATTAGTTGTTAGTTTCTTATCTCCATATGACAGATGTATCTACAGCTGCCTCAAAAAATGAACAGTCCCCTGGAAGTCCAATTCGATCTTGTAATACCTTATTTTAATAACACGTAATGTAAATTCAATCTTTTAAGTAAAAATGAAAAGAACAACTAACAAAACTGTGCTTGATGGGAACGATAATCCTATTATTAATATTTCTGTTTTAAAACCGTATTACCGTAATATATGGAATTTTTTTTAACGTAATTTTCTTGTTAAAGCAATCATGTAACTTAGCAGAAAACAGGTTTAAAACCGCTAGTCAGTACGTCAACAGCATGACTTGATTTCCTTAGGGGATGTTAAAGTGGTTGTTTAGATTAATACAATAAAATACGTCGTATTTTCCGGATTTCGTTTACTTTGGTAAGTAATATAAATTACTATATGAGAATAAATATATTTTAGTATACGAAATATACATTTGTGAAGACGTTGAGTTCAGTTTCAATTGTCTATCGAGGAAAACTTATTTAAATATATATATATATATATATATATATATATATATATATATATATATATATATATATATATATATATATATATATATATATTTAAATAATATGTTTTTACTCCAATAATTTACATTTTAAATAAAACTATTTTTCAGGATTTTTTCGCGGATATATTTAGAATTTTGGTTCCCGACCTTTCGAATGATTTACAGCACGATCAAGGGAGATACTAGAGTTGTTGACGTCCTAACCTTACAAGATACAAAAAAATCTATGGGATTATGATTAAACGGACCTAAAGTTTGTAATTTTTCTATAATGTTTTAAGCAAATCATATACTTATTAGCTTAGTTTGTCTATACATGCATTGTAGCGCTTGATTGAACTTCACCCTTCTGGACAAAGGGGTTCGAGCTTTTTCGTATGGAAGCTGGCGTTAGCCGTACGTTGTCTTTTTATTTTTTTTCATAGTACTGGCGCACGATGAAACCGATATGTATGAATAGTATACACCGAAAAAATCAAAAAAATATTGCTACCCTCGAATGTTACGTTTCTAATTACATTTGAAGATAAAATATGACGACGAAATGAATACTGGATAAAATCTGTTCTATAGATAAATACGTTTTCGCCCATCAATTTTCACATAATTTCTCTTAGATATTTTTACATTGTAATAAATACATAAAAAGCAGGAGTTATTGGTTTTTATATATTACTCGCGGCACACTCTCGCTTTGCTCGGGTTTGTCTCTAGAAAAGCACAAACAGATGTACCCCACGGGAACCGTTCATTTTTCAGTTTAACAAATATAGACGTGATTCTTTAAATTGACATAACTTTTTTATTTATGAACCGATTGACATGAAACAAACACTAAATGTTAAGTGAAGCTTATTACAATTTATTATTGAAAACCACATCTAAATTGGATGAGACGTTTCTGAGATTAGCGTACACAAAAACACAGACAAACAGACAAAAATTCTAACAATAATTGTTTTGGGTGCTATTTGCGTTTATAAAGGTCCCAATAATAATTTTTCTCACATTCTCCGTTACATTTTTATTATTTGTATAGGTTTAAAGCAGCTGTTGTGTTTATTGGTTGGTGACTAAATAAAAAACTTGCGCGCGCGCGTGTGTGTGTGTGTGTGTGTGTGTGTGTGTGTGTGTGTGTGTGTGTGTGTGTGTGTGTGTGTGTGTGTGTGTGTGTGTGTGTGTGTGTGTGTGTGTGTGTGTGTGTGTGTGTGTGTGTGCGTGTGCGTGTGCGTGTGCGTGTGCGTGTGCGTGTGCGTGTGCGTGTGCGTGTGCGTGTGCGTGTGCGTGTGCGTGTGCGTGTGCGTGTGCGTGTGCGTGTGCGTGTGCTTGTGCGTGTGCGTGTGCGTGCTCGTGCTCGTGCGCGTGTGCGTGTGCGTGTGCGTGTGCGTGTGCGTGTGCGTGTGCGTGTGCGTGTGCGTGTGCGTGTGCGTGTGCGTGTGCGTGTGCGTGTGCGTGTGCGTGTGCGTGTGTGTGTGTGTGTGTGTGTTTGTTGGACCATAGGTATAGCTCGTAACATTACAATACAGCTAACATTTTCGATAAAGCGTCACAGTAAGTCGGAAATTGAAAAAAGACTCCGACGAATTGAGAACCCTCCTCCTTTTTGGAAGTCGGTAAAAAAACTATACTACTAAAACTATACTAACTAAATCAACGCTTTGCGTCCCCCCATTTTTCGGGGGTAGCTGGGCATGTGGGGCATTTTACGAATTTCTATTCCTTATTATACCTGCTAACATTTTAAAACCATAAAATTTCAGGTTTTCAATATTTTGTTCCCAAACCGGATTTCGATTGGACTAATGCAGTAGATGTGAGTAAAAATTAATTTACTTTAAAGATAGTATGAAATATTTCAATAATTTCAAAACTGGCGCTTATTTCTTTTAAATATTTTGCCTAAAGTAAAGTAAGAAAATCAAAAAGATAATAATTATACAGTCAGCATTACATATGGTAGGTACTTCTCATATGAAACTTATTAATATTATGGTAAGTCCCTTAATTGTTGTTGTTTCTTTATAAATAACTAACAGTACAGGCTTCGCTCGCGCTAAAACAAAAAAAAAAAACCTCTAAAAAGGTAGTTTCATACAACTTTTCATCCCCTATTTTACCCCCTTATAAGGTGAATTTTGAAAAATGCTAAGACACATATTTATTTAATTTTATTGAAGAGTATATATACCAAGTTTCAAGTAATTCTGATAATAATTTTTTTTCGATTGTATTTTAAAGTGTTTTCCTGTGGGAATTAGGCAAACTCTCGCAGTAAAAAGTAGCCTATGTCACTCTCCAGCCCTCCACCTTTCTCCTCACAAAAAATCACGCCAATCCTTTACTCCGTTTCGACGTGAAAAAAGGACAAGCAAACGTACTTTCTCATTTATAATATTAGTATGAATATACATATACTCGTACCTATGTGACATGAAACTGCCACAAAAAGTTATTTTAGCTTTAACATTTGAGTTTTAATTATAAATTATCTAATTTATTTTAATTCATTTTTTGAATGTATTTAGCAAACCTCAAATTACATAATTCGATGGACATTTAAGACACTTTAATCAAATCAAGATTTCGATACAAATAACCCTAACGGAGGACATGTTTATCTTGTATGGCTGCCAATTACTACTCGCATTTAGTACGTAACTAGGCAAACATAAAAAAATCTATCCCACGGGAACCGTACATTTTTCCGGAATGAAAAGTAGCCTAATTGCTATTCTAATGTATAAACTATAATATTGTAAAGTCTCATTAAAATCCAATAGTAGTTTTTGTGAACTAAGCTGTATAAGTTACTATAGTTTTTTTTTTATATTCCACCGGAACTCTTTAATTTTCCGAGATGAAAAGTATCTAAAATGTTGACCGGGCATATAAGGTATCACCATGCAAAATTTCATTTTAATCGGTTCAACAGCTTCGGAGATTAGCCCGTACGAACAGACAAATAGACAGAGAAGCGAAAAATTTGAAATAATTTGGATTTGTTCTATTTCTTTTCTTACATCCCCCTGACTCTGTTTTTAGCATTTTTTTCTATGTACAGACATTCGACCTCTATAGTTTTATAATATGTATAAATTTAGATTGGATCATTTTAAATACGAAAGCTACAAATCATTAGAAAGCCATTCGTGGTATCGGCTATCAACCACAAAACGACTGCAGGTCTCTGAATAAATAAATCCAATACATTCGCAATAATTTAAAGCTTAAAGCTTGAACCTTTACCTAACAAATTATGTCAAGGGACGAATATTCCACAGCCACAACCCTTTGGGAAGAACATAAAATTTTACCTTAAATTGCTGAGTGCTTTTGTATATTAAAATTATAATAAAACATATTATTATTTATATTGAAACTAGCGACTCACCCTCGCTCCCGTCTTTAATTACGTTGTTACGCTTAGTATAGATTTCTCAGAGATGAGACATTTTCCCGCAATAAAAAGTATCCTATATGTTAGCCCGAATAATCAACTATCATCATACCAAATTTCATCAAAATCTGTCTAGTGGTTTTCTCGTGATGCGTTCCCAGACAGACACAAATTCTAAAACTAAAACTATAGATTCGGCCTCTGTATCGATAATAATGACTATTTTAATAAGATTTTAAAAAAAATATTTAATGTACAGATACGACTCAGTTACAATTTCATTATATGTTATAGGTGTATATTAATTACCTTTTAATAAATTTTAAGTAACTTATACATTTCTAATTTGTATTATTATTGTTCGCCTTGTGGACGAAATTCGATCAAAACTATTATTAAAAATTTGAGGAAAACATATATGAATAGAATATGACCTATACAATAAAAAAAACTACCTTACTAATTTATTTTTTACTAATAACACTAAAGCACGCTAGAAAAAATAACATCGGCTAACACAGGACAAAAAGGGACTGATTTTTTTTTATCTTTGATTATTGATTTACTATCTAGACCCAAAAAAAAAAATAAAAAAAAAAACAGAAAATACATAAATGTACCATTATTTTTTTATTTAATATCCCTTTAGGGGTTTTACTTTAACTTTAGGGGAAGAAGGACAATAAGCAAACATCTATATCTCACTATTATGATTTACCTAATATCTGCCTCGGTGGTGTAGTGGATAGCATGTACGACTACACACCCGGAGGTTCTGGGTTCGAGTCCCGGGTCGGGCCAAGTTTCGTTATTGAGTTTTTCTGTATAGAAAGCCTCAGTAACAGCCCGGAGTTGGGAAGTTGGCGGTGTATCAACCCCGTGCCTCGGGGAGCACGTAAAGCCGTCGGTCCTGCGCTTTAACTCTCACTGGTCGTGTCTCGTGTCGTCCCACCGGAGTATGAGAGTGACAGGAATAGAGAGTGCACTTGTGTCTCCGCGTACACTTGTGCACTATAATATCTCCTGCGCAGTTGGCTAGTCTCAATGAGACTGGCCGCCGCGGCCGGAATCGGTCGGGAGAAATTATTATTATTATTAGAACATATACCTAATAATATAAGAAATTTCTAGGATTCTGTGAATGCCTTTAGGCTACGGGACTCTGAATGAAGTACATCTGATATAGTTTGCTGTTTGAGTTATTCGTAGGCACACTTTTCCAGTGCATTTTTCATACATTTGCAATGTAAGCGATACTCGTATTCTACGTTGTGGATGGAGTGTTTAATGACATGAATAGTGTGCAGATAATGCGATTTGTTTGTACTTTTTCTTTTTTCTCTTACTTTACAAGTTAAAGTCAATCTCATATTTACACTATTGTTGCTATGGTTTATGATTACATAATGCTGTTATTACTTTTTTTTAGTATAACCCCATAATAATGGGTTTACGTTTTCCTTACTTGTATTCAGCCCTATTTAACGTCCCACTGCAGGGCACAGGCCTCCCTTCAATACGACGGGAATCAGGCTATAGTCCACCACGCTGGCCAAGTGCGGTTTGGCGGACTCCACATGTCTTTCGAAAACTTACTAGGTTCTCTCAGACATGCGGGTTTCCTCACGATGTTTTCCTTCGCCGTAAGGCAATCATGTTAAAAATGACTCGCAGATGAAAATATCAGAGGTGCGAGACCCGAGATTTGAACCCGCTTCACTCGGTGTCCCGAGTGAGCGCGTTACCACTAGGCTACCACTGCCTATTTTTATTTTATTATATTTCCTTACTTACTAATTGTTGTTACTAGAATTTAGCTTTGCTGTGTTACACATTATGCATTTTTGAATCGATAGAAAAAATAATATAAATAAGCATTCACTCTCTAGTTAGTGGAAAATGATGATCATGAAAATTGTTACATTTTAGTCAAAAGAAAACTCAAAGAGAATTCAAGCAGTAACTACAGTCGTAAAGAACCGCAAAGAAACTTCAGGCATAAAAATTATGAATCAACTTTCTCAATAACAGCTTTATTTGAATTTCAAATATATCATTCAGAAGAATTTGTCAAGTATTGAATTGGTTTGAAAAACTGATTTAAAGTTTCATCTATTTACATCAAGAATTAGATAACGTCTGCTTGGATGTAAGTTGTCATGTGTACGTTTTACAATAAGGATTTATATGTATACTAGCGGAACCTGCGACTCCGCCCGCGTTCAGATGACCAAAAACGAAATTCTTAGGTTTTACATATTAGTATACTCTTACATTGCAGTTTTTGTATTTTTTTCAAAAATGAGATATTTTCCCGCTGTAAAAAGTATCCTATATGTTGTCTCGTATAAACAGCTGTCGCCATACCAAATTTCATCAACATCTGTCCAGTGATTTTTCCGTGATGCGGTAACAGACAGACAGACAGACAAAAATTCTAACAACTATTGATTGGACCTCTGTATCGAAAATAATGTCTTTTTTAATAAGATTTTCCAAAAAACATTTAATGTACAGATTCGGCTTAGTTACAATTTTATTATATGTAGAGATACTAATAACGCGCTCTGGTTTCGTTTAGGCGTTAAAAGCATATATATGTACATACATACATATATACAATATGCATATATTTTGCGTTAAAAAATTATAATCAAAGAGGTATTATGTCAAAAACTTTAAAAAGAGCTGTGTCACAACGAAAGCATTGCAATTGTTAATAACTATTAACAGTTTAAAAATGTATTTGTTAGAATCATTCAGATGAGCAAACATAACATTATATTGATTTTGATGTAAATATGTATGTAGCTAAATGATATTATAGATTTTTAAATAAAACTATCTTTTTTAATTTTGTTACGCTTTTATTTTAAATTTTTGTTCTCGACATTTCGAAAGCTTTACAGCAATCATGGTCACGGGAGAGACTAAGGTTTTAGACGTCTCAAAGGTTATTATATAGTTGTTATGGACAGTATCTATCCACAAAATAAGAATAGGTTAGAAAATATATTAGATATAGATAGATAAGTTCACCTTTAACCAAATTTTTCAATTTATTAGCAATTTTATCACTGTTACGGTTGCGCAGACATTCGTCAAATACATAATTTTCAGAGTCGACTCTATGCCACGAATGTTTCTTATTACATAATGTTTTTACCAGTCTCATCAAAATACCCACCTAAAAGTTTATAAAAATGGAGAAAAATGGATAAAAAATGAAGGAGTTTTTAAGATCTTTTCGTCTACTCCAAAATTGATGTCTAAAATTACACCGTTCTATACGAGTTGATAAGGATAGCAGATGGCAGGCCGAAACCATTACTAAACACCTGCGGCCATAATAAACTGCAAGTTTTAGGAGACGTTGCGTCGCTTTGAAAATATTTCCCTATATTAAACTTAAATTACTTAAACAGCTTTTTTCTTCCAAAACCAATTATATTGGTTATAGCTTAAAATGAGGGTTTTTACTAATAGCTATTTTAGGCCATCAAGATTGTTATCTCTTTTAGACAATTAATTTCTACAATCTATATAGATATATTTTCTAGTTAGCTAGCGATATCGCTAATAGATAACTATAAAATACGTCCACCCTTAAGGGCTAAACAATTAATTTTAATATATAATTATTTTGAAGTGTACCTTTTAATTAAATAATCTATATTATTAGCTGTATCTCAAAAGTAGATGAAGTTACAAGTGACAAGCCCTTTATAAGACAGTGAAAACCAACGCCTCGCTCTCTTCTCTGGACATAAGGCGTGCGCTCGTAAGCTCGTGAACATCAATTTAGAATACCGTATTTCGGAATTACAATTTTCTGAGCTTATTAGAATTAATATTTTCTTTTCTATAAATTTATTTCATTGTTTTGTTGATAATTACATATATATTTTTTAATTAAATTTACATTTAGATTATAACTTTTTGTTAACCATTGTTAACCATTTTTTTTTGCTTAGTAGCTACCTATTGAAGAGCTTAAGTGTTAATAATACGAAAGTTTTGGAAACAGATTTTTCTATTAGACATTTAGTTATTTTAGAAATTATATTATTTATATGTTTTGTTCTCAAACTTTCAATTATAATTAGCACGTTCAAGAAAATAAAAATATTTCTTTCCTAGTTTTATTAATATCTATATATTAATGTAATCTATACTAATATTATAAAGAGGCAAAGTTTGTTTGTTTGAACGCACTAAAAAAATTTTTGTGCATCATTCATATATGCATAGCATATACAACATAGCTCGTTTATTAAGGAAGGCTATAGGCACTACCCAAGGGAGCGGAGCAGCAATATAATATATATATATATATATATATATATATATATATATATATATATATATTATATATATATATATATATATAGTCTATCTATTCCTTACTAACCGTTAAAACATACCTAGGGAAGAACCTGAGCAAAGCCAGTGTGAGTTACTAGTTATAGTAATAATATAACAGAGTTTTATTTTATTATAATGTTAAGTAAACATTTGTTAGAAATCTGAGATAGAACAAAATGCATTACGAATTTGGAAACCCTCCGTAATGGGAACGGAAATAAGTTGTAATTAATGTTAGAAAGCGTCACGCTGCGGTTTCTGTTTAGAACTTGTTATCAGACGAATAAATTATAAGAGCTTTATTTTGCACAGCTTTTACAAGATGGTGATAAAAGTCGAGATATGGATTTGTATTTATTTATTTTCATTCAGACAAGTCCATATATACATAGGTATATCTCATTATAAACATTTAACAATTAACATCCATACTAATATTATAAATGTGAAAGTGTCTTTGTTTGTTTGTCCTTCTATCACGTGGAAACGGAGTGATGGATTGGCGTAATTTTTCGTGTGGAGATAGTTGGAGGGCTGAAGAGTGACAGAGCAACTTTTTACAGTCTCTAGTCAACTTTTATCTCATTCCCACGGGAAAACACGTTATAATACAACACAAAAAATATTTATTATCAGAATAACTTGAAACTTGGTATTAATGCTCTTCAATACAAATAAATAAATACGTGTTTTAGCATTTTTCAAAATTCATCCCTCCCCATCCCCCATCATTAGCAAGTTTTGAAATTTCATCATTGAAGAAAATTATAAATTCACAGAATATTGGTTTAAGTTATTATTCCGACTATAAGTAAGACCATAAATAATATTAAGTAGACCATAAACAATAAATGTTATTAATATTGTAATAGTAAACAATCTGAGTGTCTGTAATTGGAAAAATGAATGATTGTGATGAAATTTGGAACAAACCTAACATGCGTTTTTGAGACTTAGAAGAACAAAGTTATACGTTAAGAGAAACTTTCGTATTATAATGCACGGACAAGCAATTCTATTGAACTAACCTAATAGGACCAAGATATTATTCTTTCGACGGTTTTAGTAGGGCTCGAATTTTCTGACAATGACAGCTGACATCTCCTATAAAGGATATCACAATGCGCCAAAAAAAAAAAGATTTGTTATAAATTGCCATTAAAATTATTCACCAGGTGAAAATAATACCAACGAAACAAAAGGTGTTCAGTGATTCAAACATTCTGTGCTTTGTAGCGTAATAGAATACATAAATAAAATGTTGAAATCAATCAATCAATGTAGCCTACATTTTAATTTTACAGTTAATAAAGAATGGTGTATTTTGATAATTTGCGGTAATTGCTGTATGTTTTTTTGTTTTTATACCAAATTCATAGTCAATTAAATTTAACTATACCAGGTGTATGATCCGCGTTACGCGGAGTAAAATATAAAAAAAACTAACGCTAATAAATTATAATATATATTATATACCTTGTACGTGGACTTAGCTGTGGAAACGTTGTCGGGCCCGGAATCCTTAATCCTGAGTAGGCACTGATCACTAGGGGTGTTTTATGTGTATGTAGAATATAATATATAAGCCCATTAATCAATCTGATCGAAATACTTTGTTTTTGTTTGTAACCGACACAATTCAAAAGGGGAGCTCTCGTCCCACCGACCGAAGAATACCGAATGCCATTGACAACTGTCATTTCAAACCCGACCTAAGATGATGCCATATAAAAAATACTAAACACCAGGTATCTGATTCAAAATCACCTATTTTGATATACATATATAATATTTTCATGTAGTTATTAAACCGGTGTGATGAAAAGGTTTAATGAAATAAATATCCAGCACTTTAGAATTTTATCACTAAAATTTAAACCAAACATTTCTTTTCAATGGTTTCGAAATTTTATTTAGCTTTTTGGTTGTTAAATAAAAACGTAAATAAACCGAAAGTAAACTATCTAATATTTGCGTAAATCTAATAATTTCTGCTAAATTTATTTAGTATAACCTTAGGACAGTGAATATTTTGAAGTAATTCAAGGTATATGTACATTCACTGCTTTGATGTATGAATGGAGTCGCTATGGCTCGTTTTAAAGCCTGATTTATTTATTTATTTATTGAGGATCTCCAACAGAAGATTTATGCACATGGATAAAAAGTATTTCTTCAACAATGTCGGAAGTCGGAGAGGAAACTAGGAAGTTGTTCTCAAGGTCTTCTCTGCTATCAGGACCCAGCTATCTCCCTCCTACCAGGATGCCCCTTGCCCAGTGATGCATCCGAGCGAAGCGAGATAAACAAACAAAATAATTTAACTAGGGCTAAAGATGACAAGAAGCAACATCATCATTTGCATAAAACACTTACGTCGGAATATTCAAAATTGATTTAGGGGCGGCAGTTCCGAAATAAACTAATTTAGCTCACGAAATTTCATGTTGAATTAATTTGAGAAATCAATTATTGAGATCCTTATGACTAACAAGTGGTATAATAAGATGGAGACTTGAATAGCTATCAGTTCAATGCGGAAAGGTTTAGTGGGAAATGCGGAATAAGATATAGTTAAATAGATTTAGCTACCTTAAGTAATTTTCGTTGTATAAAAAAATATAACAAAAATAACAAAACAACAAAAATAAATATTGTATTAAAAATTGACTTAACGTTACAGTAGTGTTAAAATCAGCTTACAGATAATGTTTTATTACTAATTTTCAGTTTTGAAATTGGTATAAAAGTATTGAAGATACATGCTGAATGCATTTAAAAAAAACTTGCTAATAATGTTCTATTTGCACGAACATTTAAAACATGAAATATGAAAAGAATCTATAAAGGTACATACACACAATTTTTAAAGACTTTTCTGTTTTAAAATGGAAGGCCTTATCGTTGTACCAGTTAGTCTTGTATTTCTTATTTACTTAGCATTTATACTATTTATATATAAATACGATATCCTCCAAGCAGATTTTGGCCACGGAGACCAATCTCACTGAGACTAACCAGATGTTCAGGAGATATTATAGTGCACAAGCACACTCTCTATTCCCATCAAGCTCATACTCTGGTGTGATAATTCCACACAACCAGTGAGAGATCAGACGCAGTACCAACTATTACCAACTTTTTTTTAATAGAAAGACTGATTAATTTAACTCGGCAAGACTTGGCCGGGATTCAAACCCAGGAACTCCGGACTATGCATATTATAAATAGAAAAGACACCCAGGGTTAGACTTGAGCAAAGCGAAGCTATATCGCTATTTATATGCAGTATTTAGCAAGCCAACAATCGTACTTTGGTGTTAACCGCACCTAGCAATTTGTCCATCACCGCATATTATCTACAGGAGATTGGCATGGTTATAAAATATTGTAAATATTCATGTATTCGATACTTTTTAACGTCCCACAGCTGGGCACGAGCCTTTTCTCAATGTGAGAGGAACAGCCCAATATTAACTGGAATTGTATGTATGTAACTAGATATACTCATACTGACAGTTGATTGAAGTGAGATCGTATCTAATATGAATGATAATATCTTCTTTTTAATATGCCAATATGCGAGTGGCAGCTCATTGGTGACGCGCGTTGGAAAACCAAGTGAATCGAGTTTTCTGTGAATATGACATTTTGCAAATCATTTTTAAAATGGAAACACTTATTATACGGTGAAAAAAAAATAGTGGAAATTTTGCGTGCTATAATGTTCGAAACATATTGAGTTTGTGACTGACGTTAAAAGAACGGAATTAATACGAGCGGAGTCGCAAGTCAATGTTGATAATAAAAATAAATTAATAATAATATATGTATACTATCAGAAGCGTTTTTTCGCTGCTCCGACCGCGTCTTTTAATTTTGTTAAAGAACTCCGCACTCATAGGTCTGATGTAAGATAGCTTAGCTATAAAATGAAAAAATATTTTTTCCAAATGGACCAGTAAATTCAAATATTTAGCGCGCTCAAACAAACAAACAAACAAACAAACAAACAAACAAACTCTTCAGGTCTCTATAAAGATATTAGTCTGTAGATTATAACATAAAACACCCAGTAACATTTAAATAAGAATATTTATAAGTATTAAGTTGCTAGTGGCTGAGTTCGCTAACACTAAGCTGAAAATAAGTTTAACTCATATCTTTAAAAGGGTGTATATTTGTAGAACTAACAAACCCTTTATAATAATATGCATAAACAAAGTGCCATAGATCTAACGAAATTTTGATTAAGAGGGGGTTCCCCCCGCCCACTAAGCGAGCTACGCGTTGACGAAATAAGCTTTGATTTACCTACTATAAACGACTTAGCAAAGTTTTTACATTAACTTTGGTTTGCTATTTCTGTCTTCATAAATTTTAGTAAATAGCGAGACTTATTCTGTTTCGTAAATATCATAAATGTGTCGTCTGGCTCATTTTATAGAACATGGCTATATCGATGGCTTTAGTCATCCTACGTGTCTCCTCATTTCTAATTCAATTTCAGGCATAATCATCTTCAGTGTCTTTAAGGTAACCTTTCAGCTTTTTTATGAGCTTCACCGAAAAGCTCTAGGCCACAAAAGTTAGCTTAAGTTCCATGTGTTTTTTATTTATTACAAGCCCGGTTCTTAAAATTACAACAAATAGTGGGGCTATTATTGTACTCTGATTTGTGGTTTGCGGTGCTAATGTCTAGGAATTTCCATAATCATTACGCTTGAAGGACGTTCATATCTAATTTATAGTAATTTTGCTTCAGTTGCTTTTCACAACACCCTTGGTTATAAAAGAAAATGGCGCTATTCTACTTCTTCTGCCTTTCATTCGGTAAGACCGTGGTTTATCTATACACATAAATAAAATTGAAGTATTTGTTTGTAATTTTAAAATGACAGCTTTTTAATAAATACATGTATTATCTATACCTACATGTAATAAAATTGTAGAGGTCGAATATCTGTACATAGAAAACAAAATGCTAAAAACCGAGTCAGGGAAGATGTAAGAAGAGAAATAGAACCGATTCAGGTTTTATTCGATTTTTTGTTTCTCTGTCTGTTTGTCGGTTTGTCTGTTTGTACAGGCTAATCTTCGATACTGTTGGACCAATTTAAATGAAATTTTGCATGGTGGTACCTTATATCCCCGCTCAACATTTTAGATTTTGATTCTGGAAAATTAAAGAGTTCCCGTGGGATAGTTAAAAAACTATAGTAACTTATACAGCTCAGTACACAAAAACTGCTGATTGGATTTTAGTGAAACTTTACAATAATAAAAAAAGGATTAGAATTCCGCGCAAAAAATGAAAACCTATGAAATTGCGAACAAAATCCGCGTAACTAGGAAAGTACCCGAGCAGAGTGAGGGTATATCTCTTGTCATTACTATTTTCTATTGTATTATCTCTATAGACTTAACTAAATTGAGCTCTTGAACTAAGCCGCTCTCATAACGTACGTCAATGGTGTTAGTTCCAGCAAACCGAATCGAACCTAATTAAGCATGAATATGTACAAATCAATGGATGATAATTTCTTATGTACAAATTTTCGCCTGTGGTTACACGTGCGATTTAAAAAAATATTAATGATGAATTTTAATTAAAATTATAGATAGTTTTATTTAAAATGTCAAATATTCGCATAATTCTAAAGAAGTATTATGTGAGTTAGTACAATAGTAATAATTAATGATAATAAAACAATGAACACGTTGGGTAGAGTTCTTACTTCTGAGCAGTTTCTTAACTACAACTACATAGTCTTTGATTATTGAAGCGTTCCTGATTAATGATTGGGTTTTCTTCTTTGCCATTGATTATCCTTTGATAGTGAGTGATTGAATTTCTGTTTTAGTATTAATTCGAACTACTTGCGGCTTACCTTCACCTAGTTCGGGTACATCTCTAGGTGTTTAACAGAAGTCTATATAATTTCCAAAACATTATCTATCTATATATTAAATTTTATCCAATTCGGTCACATCGTTTTAGTGTGAAGTGTATCATTAACAAACATAGACACAAGCAACTTTTGCTTTTATAATAGTAGTTGAACTAGTGACCCACCCCCTTGCTACTTCGCAGACAATTTGACATAACAGTGACTTTTTACCCGACTGCGATGAAGCCTAAAAAGAGTATTATGTGTTTGGCCTATATTTATGTATGTATGTATGTCCAACCCTACATTGCCTAATAATTATCAAACGGTTAAATCAGCTATATAGCAAGATAAGCAACAATTCATATCCTACTCAATAATATTATGTGATATTTTTTCTATATTTTTAATTCTATTATTTAATTTTTTATTGTTACTACTTATAATATATATTATACAAATAAACCGTCTGGAAGACTTATAAATAATATTAAAAACTTATTGAAATCTGTCGTGTAGTTTAGTTGAGAATAAACAGGCAGATGTACGTTTGTATGTAGATTGTAGATACATACATAGATTGTGACTTCACTTTCTGTAGTAAAACTACTTTAAAGTCGGATATATATTATTTCTTCTATAATCTATTGCGTGAAAACATGGAAAAGTGAACTCTATAGGGAAAACCAAATACACCACGTTACTGACTCTTAAGTGCTCTATCCACCACAGAAAATCTCTTTAAAAATGAATGAAATTAGCGAGTACAAACAAAGAGGTAACTTTTCAAAAGGTTTTGCCTTTGTACAAATAATTATACGAGCTCGATATTTGGTTATTACTATTATACTTACTCTGCAAACTGCCTCGGTGGTGTAGTGGCTAGCAAGTACGGCTGCTTACCCGGAGGTCCTGGGTTCGAGTCCCGGGTCGGGCCAAGTTTAGTTATTGAGTCTTTCTGTATAGTAAGCCTCAGTAACAGCCCGGAGTTGGGAAGTTGGCGGTGTTTCACCCCCGTGCCCCGGAGAGCACGTAAAGCCGTCGGTCCTGCGCCTTAACTCTCACTGGTCGTGTCGAGTGGTCGTCCCACCAGAATATGAGAGTGACAGGAATAGAGAGTGCACTTGTGTCTGCGCGTACACTTGTGCACTATAATATCTCCTGCGCAGTTGGCTAGTCTCTATGAGATTGGCCGCCGTGGCCGGAATCGGTCGGGAGAACATCATCACTTACTCTGCTTTTATTTATTTGATTGATTGATTTTTATAATACTTGAAGTTAACAAATTAATAAATAAGCTCCTTCTATGCTAATGGAGTAAAATTTAAGTGAACTAAGGAAAAATAAGCATTTTTATCTAAAAAAGAAGAAAAATTGGTAAGGCCATAAATTATAAAGTCTACTTTTAAAGAATTTCAGTCAACAGATAATTAAATAGTTGATAAATAATTCAAACTCATTTTCTTTTACTAATCATCTTTCTAATTAAGTTCGACGAAATGTTTAGAAGTTTTAAAATATTGGAAATCCAAGTGCTTTATTAAATTTATTTTATACCATTTATTTGAACATTTTTTACTAAAGTGTACCTACTTATATATCATGGCTTAAGTACATAGGTATAAACATATATACAAGAAGTGGAATGCCCTGCCTGCGTCATTTTTCTGAGTGCGTATAACCTGAAACTCTTTAAGGTACGCCTTATCTATGCCTGCGAGCTAAGATAAAGCTCAAAAGTAAGCCCATTTCTAATAATAAAAATAACTAAAAAAAAAACAACTTCCAGGGACTAAAATGTAAAAAATAACTAAACGGAGGTTTTCATTTAGAATAGATACCTAATCAGATATTTTCGAAGTCGGTGCCAGCCGATGCAAAGTAAATCTAATATATTTCGATACGTAAAATACATATTTAACTATTAGATATTCATATCTTAAAATATTGTAGGCTATAGGTACTATTAATATAGTATGTGAAAGTAACTCTGTCTGTTACCTTTTCATGCTTAAACCAATGAACAGATTTTGATGAATTTGGCAAATGTTTAAATCATCCCATTCGCACACTAGGAGGGACATAGGTTATCCTATATCCTATTTGATCCCCGATCCACTTACCTAGCGAGTGAAGCTGCAGGCAAAAACTTGTTCTTTATAAAATAATTATATGTTATAGTTATTATGGAAAACATCAGGTTAAAACCTACACATATAATAAAATTGTAACTAAGCCGAATTTGAACATTAAATATTTTCATGAAAATATGATTGAAATAGACATTATTATTGATAAAGAGGCTGAATCTACAGTTTTTAACATTTTTATCTCTGTCTGTCTGTCTGTGACCGCATCACGGAACAACCACTGGAGGGACTTTGATGAAAAGTATGATGATAGCTGGTTATTCGGGTCAGCATACATACAGGATACTTTTTACTGCAGGAAAATATCTCATTCCTAAAAAATCTATACTAGACGTTTTAAAACGTAACTAGGGACAAACGAGAACGGAGCGAGGGCGAGTCGTTAGTTTCATTATAATGTTATAGAAATACATATATCGATTACATTATAAGCTCTTTATATATATTTTCATCATACATAAGAGGTTTAGATATTACAATACAAAATTTATTATATAAATACGTCTTGGGTTAATAAGTAATAAATTATTTGTAATCCGACATATTGGTCTCGTGTTCAGAAAAATTACGACGCAATTTGCTAGGCTTTTGATACGGTTATTAGACTAAGGGTCATTTTGCTTTTTCTTAGAAAATCACTTATATTAAATTAAATAGGAGCTTCTTACATTGTCGGATTTTTGTATAAAATAATAAAAAAAAAAATTATTGACTTTTTTTGGCCTTGTTTTGACTTTTTTTTAGACATTTTATGGACTTAATATATGTATTTTTATGCATTTCAGTACGTCTCGTTACTATTTGACAAAAATCGATATTAAATTAAAACCCCAGTTCTATTTTGATTCATTTAATATGTAAGAGTTGAAATGCATTCATAACAAAAATCTCTTCGGATTTTGTCGCGGTTTCATTATATTCATTTTTTATGTTTATATCTATCTCTTTTTATGCTCATTATATTCAATGCTTATGCTTAATTATTAATAGCTTTTGCAACTTAATAATAATCCACGGAAAAAAAATGTATACTAATGAAAAGTAACTTCTATCATTTTCTAGCCATACATTATCTTTTATTATGTTATTACATGTAAGAAGAACAAGCCCACTAATGTTAAAAAAATCAATATCTATTTATATAGTATACTAGCAGGACCCGCGGCTTCGCTCGCGCTAAAACTACCAATAAAACTAAAATGGTAGGTTTCATACAAACTTCCATCCGCTATTTTACCCGTATTTAATTAATTGTATTGAAGAGCATTAATACCAAGTTACAAGTAATTTTGACCAAAAACATTTTTTTTTGATTGTATTATAGCGTGTTTTCCCCTAGGAAAGAGATAATCTCCCGCTGTAAAAAGCCGTAGCCTATGTCACGCTCTAGCCCTCTGACTATCTCCATACAAAAAAATCACGCCAATCCGCCAAACCGTTTTGTCGTAAAAGACAAACAAACAAACACGCTTTCACATTTATAATATTAAGTATGGAAGTATGGATGTTATATAGTATCTATTTTATATAGTAGGTATAAGGATTCAATTGAATTTTCTCATTAATTTAAATCAGTTCATTATTTTCTAGTCGTTTCGTAGTCGTTAACGTTACGTTAAATATAAAAGATAGGAGGCAGATTGGTCGGTAAAATAAGATAATTACAGTGTACTAAATTGCACGTGAAAACAGGGTAGCTCCATTGTAAATCTTTAATTCAATTATCTTGTCAATGACTTCAAAGCGCGCCAGTTGGGCACAGATTACTTCGCCAATGTTACGTAGAGTGGAGAAGACACGTTGTAAATTTTAAACCTATATATATTAAAAAAAAATATACATTTTTAACCTATAACACCCACAGTAGAATATAATAAATACAAAGAAAATATGACAGTAGCAAAATAAAATACATTAATGCCAATAGATTTTTTTTATTACTTACCTTTTTTAAACTATAAAAATAATTACACACTTTGGCTTTACGTACAGGTTATAATTTGTTTTTTCTATAATGGCTTATAGTTGCGTTAACAGACGCAATCCATTCTGCCAGTGTCACGTTTTGTGAGGTAGATACGAATGAGATTGAGCGGTAATTTTGAAATTTGGTAACTTTAATGTGGAATTAAAACTATAAATTAATGATCGGGCTACAGGAGTAACCTACAACAATAGAAAAATAATTATGTTTTAGTTAGTCTAGTTTTTTAACAAATAGGCCTTGTATTTACAAGGGCTAAATTTAATTTTAATAATGTAAGAAACGGAACAACTGAACGTCAATCTGTCGATTCTGTCAATATTTTTGCAGATATCCATACTGTCTTCTGTCTCACTCACTTTTTTGTGTGGAGATTTTTAACCCAAATTTTTCACTTTTCCGTAATTTTTCAAACATTTTCATTCACCCAAACCTTGTCCTGGTAATTACAAATGCATTAAAAAATTATTAGCCAAATAGGTGAAGGCGTTCTGAAGTGTTGCAGGTAACTAATAATTTAGTCAGTTAATTCGTATTGACATACAAAAGTTTCTTAATTCTTCTAAAAGTCTCAAATGACGGAAGACAAGTAAGTACTTACAAGACGAAATCTATAAAGAAGAAGTTATATAATCAACTAATATTTCGTCTCCATTAGGATTGTCTTTTCATATAAACATTATTTCTTAGATTAAATGCGCAATGATAGATTACTCAACTTTCGTGAAAATATTACGTAAATAATGCCTTTCTCAGTAATAGTAGAAATGAAAAATATGAACGAAAGTTATAAAAAACGAATCTTAGAAGATACTAGCATTACCCGCGGCTCCGCCCGTATTCAGATGACCAAAAACCAAATTCTTAGGTTTTACATATTAGTATACTCTTACAATGCAGTTTTTGTATTTTTTCTCAGAAATTAGATATTTCCCCGCGGTAAAAAATATCCTATATGTTGACCAGGATAACTAGCTATCGTCATACCAAATTTCATCAAAATCCCTCTAGTAGTTTTTCCGTGATGCGGTAACAGACAGACAGACAGACAAAGAGACATACAGACAGACAAAAATTCTAAAAACTATAGATTCAATCTCTGTATCGATAATAATGTCTATTTCAATTAGATTTTCCAAAAAATATTTAATGTACAGATTCGACTTAATTACAATTTTATTATATGTATAGATTAGACACAGTGTGTGTTGTGGTGGTATTACACTGTTAGCTTAGTGGATAACATATGCTGGTGTATATCCGGAGGTCCTGGATTCGAGTCCCAGGTCGGGCCAAGTACTTATATATAATGGTTTTTCTATCAAGAAATTCTCGATAGAAAGTAACAGCTTGGAGTCGGAAAATTGGCATTGTTACGTTCCAGTGCTTCGGAAAGCACGTAAAGCCTTTGGTTCTGCACTTGGTCCACGTCTCAGCGTTCCTGTCGAGCTTTGTTCTTTTGTTTGCGAGTGAAAAAGATTAGAGATTAATTATAGTAGTTGGTTACATACTTTTGGTCTATAATATTTTCTACGCACATGGCTGGTATTAATCAAATTGTTGGTCATGGTTGAAATTGAAGGTCGGAAAGGGAAGGTCTTTATATTTATATGTTAATTCATATTTAAGGAGATTTTCAAAGTATCATACGAGTTTTTAGCCATTTTAATTAAATTAGAAAGTCAATAATCTACTTTTAATTAGCGAACTTATTTATCCAGGATGATGGTAGTGAAACTCTTTAACAACTTCTTCTTATGATACGTAAAAGTTTCGAGTTTTGGCTTATTGGTTTGGTTTGAGTTTCATGCATGTATTACATTAATGTTTAAAATTGTTTAAAATGTAGCTAATTAAGCAAGATTAGTAGTATTATGATCTTTTCCCTATCTATCGCTAGGTAGCGATTATGGGTTTTAAGAAACATCTTTCCTATTATGTAGACTAGCGATTTATTATGTTCCTAACTACGCGAATTACAGTCAGAACTCACAAGTTACAGGTATAATTAGAGTTTCATGGGTTTTAATTTTTTTTTGCTGAACCCTGATTCATTTTTCAATAAAGGTAACCGAAGTTACGACTTATAACATCAGCTATCTGCCAGTGAAAATTTCATCAAAATCGGTCCCTCCATTTTCAAAATTAGCCGGAACAAACAGGCAGACAGAAAGACAAAAAAATTGTTTTCTTGTAATTACCGTACATACTTTCATACGCATTTAGTAAAAAGCTGTTATTTTGACATTAACAACAGACACTTCAATTTTATGTATTTGTATAGATTAGTAGTTAAAATTTACATTATAGCGAAATTTCATTTCAATCAGCCCAAGTAAAATACAATCTATACCCTTTATGTTTCCATATAAATACAATTATAGTGTAATTAAAGTGCGGCGTAGGCTTTAGTTAAACTATTTTCAATATGCTACAATAACCGCTACCTCGATAAATAATAATTTAATATTCAGTTATCTATACATACAACAAAATTAGCATTACCCGCGGCTCCGCCCGCGTTCAGATGACCAAAAACCAAATTCTTAGGTTTTACATATTAGTATACTTTTATAATGCAGTTTTTGAATTTTTTCTCAGAAATGAGATATTTTTCCGCGGTAAAAAGTATTCTATATGTTGACCTGGATAACTAGCTATCACCATACCAAATTTCATCAAAATCCTTCCAGTGATTTTTCTGTGATGCGGTAACAAGTAATAAATAATAACTAAATTTAATTATAATTAATTTTAACCAAACCACTCAGTGTGGTACGTTTATAATAGCCTTAATTAAGTCAGCTGTTAATTGATCGTATCATATACAATGTGTTATGTTACTAGCTTTTACCCGCGGCTTCCTTCATATAGAAGTGATTTGTCCTGAATATTTAGCTATAAAATTGATATATGTATAGTGTATATGTATCTATTTTTAGAGTAGCTAATGAATTTGATTTTACATAGTTATTGCATATGCCAAAACACAAATAGATACTTGTATGTCTGTTTGTACCCCATTTGAGAAGTTGGCGTTCTACAATCGATATCGTTAATAGAAAACTTAAAGATTATAGGAATGACATTTACTAGACTTTTGACATAACGCTTAGATATATAATAATATGTCATTCGCATATATTTTTTAAAGCTAAAACGCACTTGGCCAGCGTGGTGTACTATGGCCTGACCCTCCACGCAAGGGCGGCCTGTGTACAGCAGTGGGACGTTAATAAGTGCCGAATATATTGTTTAAGTTTACTGAAGCCAATTTAGCGGTGAAAGAAGCTTTTTTTAATTTAAAATGTGAGCAAACCTGCGGGAGACGACTAGTAACTTATTTTTAAGTAATAAACTTAAACATTAAAGCAGGTAATCAAATATTGACGATTGGTATATATTTGCTTGTCTATTTACATATTGGACATATTTTGAGTTTTAATTGAAACCTTGGAACGTATACATACATAATATAGGATAGATATAGCATAAATTTCTTTACTATAAAAGGAAATGAATTTCTAATCGTTTAGAGCCCGACATTTAATGTGAAAGATTGGAGTGATTAATTAAGATAGTGTGCAATTAACCCTTCTGGTGGTGACTTCAATGTAGGATACGTTTATGGTTTAATTAATTATTTTACCAATTTAGATTATATATTACTTTTATCTTTCTAAAAGGGAAACTGACTAGTTAAGATTACCAGCGTTCGACTACTGGGTCGAAATTCGATCATAAATATTATAGAATATCACATTTGAATGGACTTCACTTGTAGTGTATTCGATGATGGGCGTGGGCCTCTTTTCAATACGATGGGGATCAGGCCATAGTCCACCACGCTGGCCAAGTGCGGGTTGGCGGACTTCACATGTCTTTCGAAAACTAGCTAGGTTCTCTCAGACATGCAGGTTTCCTCACAATGTTTTCCTTCACCGTAAGACAAGTGGTAATCATGTTGAAAATTATTTACACATGAAAATATAAGAGGTGCGACACCAGAGATTTGAACCCACTTCACTCGGTCTCCTAAGCGAGCGCGTTACCACTGGGCTACCGCTGCCCACTTATGTATATAAAAAAAACTTTTTTTGTAACCCTAAAGCTCTTCAGTAGCTACTAAATAAAAAAAAAAACACAAAAAAAATCAAATTAGAATGAGGTATACTATCGTTCTAATGTAAATATTAATCGCCTATTATAATGATGTTCTCCCGATTGATTTCGGCCACGGCGGCCAATCTCATCGAGACTAGCCAACTGCGCAGGAGATATTATAGTGCACAAGTGTACGCGCAGACACAACGTGCACTCTCTATTCCTGTCACTCTCATACTCCGGTGGGACGACTGCTTGACACGAACAGTAAGAGTTAAGGCGCAGGAACGACGGCTTTACGTGCTCTCCGAGGCACGGGGTGAAACACCGCCAACTTCCCAACTCCGGGCTGTTACTGAGGCTTACTATACAGAAAGAGTCAATAACTAAACTTGACCCGACCCGGGACTCGAACCCAGGACCTCCGGGTGTGCAGCCGTACATGCTAGCCACTACACCACCGAGACAGTAGTATAATATATATAGTATAGTATAGTAATCGGCTATATGTATGTATATAATAAATGTAAAATAACACAGTATCTATGTATTATCTATGGAAAAAAATAAGCGAACGAGCACGTGCTCTTAACGATTTTCGTAGATATTAGTTTAATATATTTTAATACCAAGTATATAACATTAATTAATGTTGTTAATAAATTGTACCTACATCGTACTAAGTTAATTAAATTACTCACATCTGAAGGATTTCTGGAAGAAACCTCTTAAAGAATTATCTTTTGTCCGTATTCTGTTCCTTTATTTTGTAAAACATACATTTTATGATATATATTAATAAATAAATTATATATTACATTTATAACTAGCGATAGATTCTTTAAATTGACATAACTTTTTGTTTATGAACCTATTGAAATAAAACAAATATTAAATGTTAAGTAAAACTTACCACAATATATTAGCGAAAACTGCACTCAAATCGGTTAAGCCTTTTCTGAGATTAGCGAGCACAAAAGCACAGACAAACAGACAAAAATTCTAAAAATCTTTGTTTTAGGTTCTATTGCGTTAGCAATAATAGTTTTTTTTATTTCTTCCATGTACAGACAGCGATCAGTTACACTTTTATTACAAGTATAGATATATAGATATCACCATGGCTGGTATCGTTTGTACAGTATATATATTTCCATTCTGTTTTTATCTTTTGAATATTAAATTATGGTATTTCTTTCGAATCTTCATTTTACAAAAAGGGAATTCGACGAACTCCATTTAATTACTTTAAAATGAAAGTGTGTGTAACTTGTATAATGTATATATAGAAATATACTAGCAGAACCCGCGGCTTCGCTCGCGCTAAAACTACAAACAACCTCTAAAAAGGTAGATTTCATACAAACTTTCATCCCCTATTTTACCTTCTTATGGCAATTTCGAAAAATGCTAAAACACGTATTCATTTAATAGTATTGAAGAGCATTTATAGAAAGTTTCAAGTAATTCTGATCATAACTAATTTGTGGGTTGTATTATAACATTTTCCCGTGGGAATGAGATAATCTCGCGCGCTAAAAATAGCCTATGTCACTCTTCAGTCCTCCAACTATCTCCACACAAAAAATCATGCCAATCTATCCCCCTGTTTCGACGTGAAAGAAGGACAAACAAACACACTTTTACATTTATAATATTAGTATGGATTTACAGCAAAAATATATCGTATTTTAAAATCTCTGAAAAAACTTACAAGGTCAATTTCAGAAAGCCTCAGGAAAATACCGTATTAATTTAACGTGCTTCATTCGAAAATGCATGACATTTTACATTGCATTAAGGTTTATTTACACTAGAATTTTTACGGCGCGCGATTACGTAGTTAGCTCGCTGCCATGTACGAGTAGTTTAAAACATCGAACATTATATCGATATTTTATGATTATAAAATGCATCTAATTGTATAAAAACTTATAAAGAAATAATAAAAACCGAGTTCCCGGCACTAAAATGTGAAAAATAACTAAACGGGGGTTTTCATTAAGAATATCTACCTAATCATATATTTTCGAAGTCAGTGCCAGTCGACGCATAGGAAATGTTATGTATTTCGATACGTAAAATACATATTTACTATTAGATATTAATATCTTAAAATATTGTCGGCTGGTTTTGTAATGTTGTTTTTTTTATTTTCGGCAATATTTATCAAGATTAGTATATAATTATCCTAATATGGTCATAAAATATTTTTGGTGACATAAATAAAATTGTTATTTTATACAAATTTTAAATTTTTAGCTTTACATAATCCAGGTTGTTACTGAGACATTCATGAAAGAAAGACTCAACAACTAAACTAAGTCCGACTCTGGATTCGAACGCAAAGCCTCCGATTTACACGGCCATGCGAGGCATTTGACTACCGAGACACTTAAGGGGGATGGTCATTTCCCACATATAACCATTTTACTGCAAATAATATACTGGCATTATGTGTACAATCCTTTATATACTTTATAATTATATGTACATATATAAATAAAATATATTTTCTAGAAATGTTTCTATAATATACTAGGTTGTTTCAGTGGTAATAAGTTTAATAATAAAATAATAAAAATTATATTAAAATAATTTACACATAATAATAAAATAATTTACATTTATATATATATATATATATATATATATATATAAATGTAAATTATTTTATTATTATGTGTAAATTATTTTTTTTCGATTTTATATATATATATATATATATATATATATATATATATATATATATATATATATATAAAATCGAAAAAAAATATCAGAAAAAAAAATTAAATATAAAATCTATTCTATACTAAGCGTCAAAATGTACCTAGGGACGAACCTGAGCGAAGCGAGGGCGAGCTAGTAGTATAATTATAATACACTTTTTCCTCAAATACACGTTCGCAAGACACCACATCAATTACAGCAAGTACACACATCATCACGATTGACATACAAAAATCACTGGCAGAAAGCGTTTCAAATAACCAAAGCTTGAATTAAGCCACATTTTTGCGTATAAAAAAGATTAAGGAAAACGGTATCTGAAAGGATTTTCTCCTTTTTCACATTTTATATGTAAATTTAATTAAACCTCCCAAAGGTAGTATAAAGTGGAAAGCCATAAAATATGCATTTGTTTAAAATGGAACCTGTTAATTTGCATTTTGTAAGAATAATTTGTAGGTCGAACCTATATCCTAAAAACCTACGTTTTTTATGTAATATA
This sequence comes from Brenthis hecate, assembly GCA_951806755.1. Taxonomy (NCBI): domain Eukaryota; kingdom Metazoa; phylum Arthropoda; class Insecta; order Lepidoptera; family Nymphalidae; genus Brenthis; species Brenthis hecate. The sequence goes on from OX638256.1 coordinate 1,744,641, forward strand.
TATGTAAATATACTGATCATAATGGACGTGTTGTCTGTGCCTTTTTTATTTATTTATTCGTATTTTTTTTAAATAAAAGTAGGTTTATGTTCATACATTTTTCTATTTGACGGTAAAAACAATTTTTGATTTTAGTCGGCACATTTTTACTAATAGGTTGAAAATACTGGAGTAGTCGTCTTCATAAAAGCTTTCTCTGTGCCTTGAGGGGGGGGGGGGGGGGGCTAGTTTTAGGGCAGAAGGATATATATTAGCCCAATACTTATCATAATACTATTATGTGTGTTTAGCTGGGCAGATATGGGTGAACGAAAACATCGTTAGGAAGCCTACATGTCTGAGAGAACCTAGCTACAAGTAGTTTCCGAAAGACATGCAAAGTCCGCAAACCCTTGGTTAAAATAAACGTGTTTAATGTAAATGTTATAAATGTGTATAAAATAAGCCTTGTTGAGCAACAAAATATCCTTAAAATTTAATATAGATAAGATAATAAATAATTACCTCCACTCAAAAAGTACCATCAAACCCGTTACCCTTCCCCATCAAGCGAATGCGAATGATTAATTACATATGACCCGAAAATGTTGATGAATGAATTGATTGATTTATCAATAACGACACGTTAATAATTTTAAACACGACGTAACAGGAGTGACAGGCATTCTCTTTTGGAGAACACAGGATCGATACCCGTCCAGGAGCTTGTATTTAGTACACATGTATGTAGTATATGGCATAGTATCCTTTCAGTAAGGCAGTGGTTGCCTAGCTGTAACTGTCTTGCTTAAACCAAGTGAACCGGGTTCAAATCCAATCAGGACCTCTGATATTTTCATGTATGACCATCGTGAGGAAAATTGCATATCTAAAAGAACCTAACTAGTTTTCAAAATACGTGTAAAGTCCATCAACAAGGCTTTGGCTTGACCCCTGTCTTTTAAAGGAAAATTTATTGTAACAAAAAAAATTAACTACTAGGTTACTTTACTGAATTACGTTTATACTCATACAATAATATGAACAATTATGCCTTTGAGACATCTAACACCTCAGTCTCTCCCGTGACCATGAATGCTGTAAAGCATTCGAAACGTCGGGAACCAAAAAAACAAATATATCCGCGAAAAAATCCGAAAAGATAATTTTATTTAAAATAATATGGCCGTTAAGAAAGCCGGTCAAAACAACCGTCCGTTTTGACTGACTTCAAAAACTATATGTTATGTAACATTTTCATTATTTTTTTATTGAATATATTATAATTTAAGAGTGGTTACATACTTTGTAGAAAAAAAAACACTTCTAAGAATAAAATATGGATATTAATATCATTTTGAAATTAGTGTTGTAATTTCTTCTCTATTAACGTATAAATAGTTTGTAAAAATTAGAAAATTAATTTAGTTGAGGCATTAACTATTAAATTATTGTTCAGATAAGATGAAACATTGCTTTGATGCCAAGTTCGCTGTGTGCTGACAAACGATGAATCGACAGAACTTACGGCTTGTTCTCTGTCTATACCACAAACACTAGTTGATTTATTTATTCACTTTGTAGGAGTATCTGTAAGATCTATAAGTGGTATCTGTAAGACAGCAATCTTGGCTTTTAGTTGATTCACGTTTAAATGGTTATTTCCTAAGCTTTGATAAATAAAAGTAAAAATTAAGCTTTTTAAGCTATAGGTACTTTATTTAGCATTATTGATTTCATACATTTAGTTTTGACGACACGTTTGATTCAGTTTGTAGTGACTCTACTTGCTGTGCCAGCGGTCGCGGGTTCGAGTACCACTGGGAGCATTCATTGGTGTGATGAGTACGAAGGTTTGTACTCCAGTCATGGGTGTTTTATATTTATAATATGTATGTATTTAAAGTTATAATGTGTAGTGTATTAACTATCTGGTATCCATAACACAAGCCTCGTAGCTTACCATGGAAATAGATGGTGTTGTGTGTTAATGTTCCAATATATTTATTTATAATTATATTATATATTATTGTTAGGTTTTTACGTAGACTTCTAAGTTAATATGTAATGAATATTATTTCGTTTTCCTACAATTTTTAGTACAACTCAAAATAATAATTAAGACTTATGATGTTTTTAGTTCTTGGAGAGCTATTAATGTAATATATTTAAACGAGCAATTTGTGTATATAATATATTTATATATATCTATATAATCTGAATCTCGGAAACGGCTCCAACGATTTTCATGAAATTTAGTACACGGGGGTTTCGGGGGCGATAAATCGATCTAGATTAGTTTTATGTCTGGAAAAAAGCGTGTTTTCGAGTTATCATGCGGTTTTGTTTCGCATTATTCCACGCAAAATATGGTCAAACGGCCAAGGCGCAAGTTTGACAACCACAGGTGTCTGGGTTCGTATCCCGGTCGGATACAAAGTTTCTACTTTTGTTTTTTTTGTATTTATTCAAATTTTTAGTTAGTTTTTTTTAAATGTTTTTTGGCCAAAAACTCCAAGCGAAGCTCGGTCGCCCAGGTACTGGTAATTAATAAATGACTATATATATGACAATCTCTCTCTCTCTGGGGTCGGCCCCTCATGTTTGAGGATAGTGGTCAGCTCTAGGGTTGCATCTGGAGTGGATGATCTTCCTCCACCGATTTCTATCCAGCGCGTCTCTTAGACCTGTATAGAATTTGGATGACGAGTCTTTAATTTGGTCAGTCCATCTTGCTGAAGAACGACGGTGTGACTTTTGCCTTAGATATTTCCAAACACATTAAGTTTTTCCAAACTTTCGCCGCGTCTGCGCATATGCACGACAATATAATATAACTTATATTTTTGTGTAAAACATTTACGTATGTAGCAATGTCTTACAAAATTATCTGGTACATATCACAGACTTTCACAATTTCATTTCGTTGGTACTATCTTATATCATGCTCTAGAGTATAAAATGCAGAAGAAAATATAATATAATAAAAATATTTTCTTAATGAATTGTAGAGGATTGTATTAAATCTACGCTAGTAATATTAAAAAATAATAATATGAGTGTATTATATGACGACTTAAAATAAAAACCCTAACAGTACAATACTACGAGCTTACATTAAATTAGTTTCAATATAAAAAAGCATAAACCTCTCCATACAAAGCTTTTATAAAAGGCAAAAGCTCTGAAGTTAGAGGAGTACTTATCATCTATCTATATATAATAAAATTCTAGCTGAGTAGAATCTGTACATTAAATATTTTTTGGAAAATAATATTAAAATTGTCATTATTATCGATGCAAAGGCTGAATCTACAGTTTTTTGAATTTTTGTCTGATTGTCTGTCTGTCAATCTGTGATCGCATCACGAGAAAATCACTAGACAGATTTTGGTATGATAATAGCTGGTTATCTGTGTCAACATAAAGGATACTTTTTACTGCGGGAAATTTCATGTTAAACTAAATGTTCAGCAATAAACAGTACACTTTTACACTTTTAGGTTTATATAAAATATAGTTTTTGCCCGCGGCTCAGTTTATGTGATAAACGAGCCGGGATTAAAGGATAGCCTACATCCAATACCAGGATGCAATCTATATATATCTTTGCCAAATTTTATCAAAATCTGTTCAGCGGCTTAAGTTTGAATGTAACGGACAGAGTGACTTTCATATTATAATATTAGTATCTTATAATGTTAAATGAGCATTCTTATATGTATATATTTATCTCGTGTATCTCGAAAACGGCTCTAACGATTTGGATCAAATTTTGTATTTTGATAAGGTTTTGCTTTTGCTTTTTAATTTTTTCTATAGGTAGATGTGTTTTTTCAGAAAAAAATCGCACTTTTTATATCTTATTCGAGAAAGAACAATCAAAAAACAAACTTTCACATATATACGTATCACATTGTCACATCGCTTTCGTATATATCGAACGAAGAATGTAGTAGATATTAACTGTAATAATTTAGTTTTAATAACGTACCTGACTCTATATTGAAGTTACATATATTCGAATAGGTAGGAACTAATCTAAAGTTGTTTTTTCCTTGAGATATAACGATTTCTTTTTAATATGTCACATAAAGTGTAACGATACTAATCTCAAAATATACGTAAGCTCTCAAACTCAAAATATTTGAGTGACTTGTTTTTATATATTTAAAAAAAAAGCCAAAAACAGGATACATTTGTATAAGCACTCCTTAAGATCATATCGAACCCATAATCTCCGTCATAGTTGAGCTACACTTCACTGCGGCAGTAGTAAATAAAGTATAAATTATGTACCAAATATTTATTAATCCACAAAAGTAAACTTTGTAAGCAAAATATGCGCAATTATTTTACTGAATTGCTAAAAACTTCGGTACTATGACGTTAATTAATTGTGCTTTAAACAGAATAAACAGCTTTAGTTTTATAAAAATTAGTACGATAAAGTTTTATACAAAACAGATTTACATTTACTTTAAGTGATATTAACAGGGCAAAAGACAAAACAGTATCTTTTAGTCCTTTGTTTGTCGACCGATTTGCTTTTTTGTTTAGTACTAGTTTTTATATATAGGATGGGAGAAGCCAATATGCGTTCATCTTGTCGTGGTGGGGAGAGGTGGATGGAGGCGGCTCTTTAGCATCCGGCAATCCAGCCAGATGCGAAGCCAAGAAACGCACTGGTTGTATTGGGTTTTAGTGGATATTACTGGCTTTCTAGCCCGAGAGTCCCCTATGTATGCAGGTGGTATGCGTAAACGCATTTCCCAACATTAAAAACCAAAAAATAAGCTCTGTTAGCCATTACCTCACTTTCAGCTTTTTCAAGAGCAATATAATTATGGTAAAATATTTAATGTACTTGGATCCGTATTATTTTACATACTAAGTAGTAAAAAGGCTTCGTCGTGGTTTGATATAGAGCGAATTCAATTCAAAGTTAGAGATATCTTATCGTATTATACATGGTATTTTAATTTGTGCATTATTATTAATTTGGGCACTACTTAAACTAAAATTTGAACCTATAAATTTTTATAGTTGCTTAATTTCTTTTTATTACTGAACAGACGGATAATTTTTATATTGGCAGAATATACTATTTAAAGTAAAGGTACAAGATTCATAATTACTCTTAAACTACATTTTTTTTGTATTCAGCCATTTTTAACGTCTCACAGCTGGGCACGGTCCTCCCTTCCATACGAGGAAGATCAGGTCATATTCACCCTGCTAGCCAAGTGCTGGTTCGCAGATTTCACATGTCTTTCGAAAACTTGCTAAGTTTTCTCAAACACGATGTTTTCCTTCACCGTAAGATATTTAATCATGTTGGAAATGATTCGCACGTGAAAATATCAGAAGTGCGAGACCCGGTATTTGATCCCGCTTCACACGATGTCCTAAGCGAGCGCACTACCACTGGGCTACCACTGCCTCCTCAGCCAATCTCCATATATTTAGATAAAAGTTAAAAATTATAGTTCGTAGTCCAACAAACTTAAATTGAATTTTAGCTACATAAATTTCCTTGATACAGTATGTTTATAAAGATCGCTACAGCTCGGCTCCAACTTGATACTAACAATGTATAGGGGTCAACATAATATATATGTACAAAACAGACGGATATACAACCAGACAGCTAATTACATCTTAAATATAATTAAAATTAAAAAAAATATATAAATATTTAAAAGTACGCACTATTATTACCTTATGATCTCATATTATTCTCTAAAGATGTTTTTATCTGTACGCTTGTTACAGCTGATCTCTGAAACAAGTAAAGAATTTTCAACGTAAATCTTATTAGAATATGGAGGGTTCAAGGCAGAATGTTTACGATTTAAGTAATATATAATTCTGCAATTATTGGATTCGAAAAAGAAATAGCAAAGCATCCTTATAAATTTTTTACCTTAACCGCGCTGATGTGGACATAAAGTGGTTTTTTTACCCTTCACTCACGTTTGTGGAACGCTACCCTTATTACAAGCTTTTATTTAAATTGCAATGTTTGTATGTATGTTCGTGTCAAATCTTGCAAATGAATTTTAAAGCAGTTATCCTCATCCGATTGAGTTGAAATTTTGCATACACGTTTAGTTGACAATGCACGGTTAGATAAGGGACGTAACTGTAAATCCAACATGGCGGACACACAACGATGACGGACTGTTTTTTTATGCAGCCCCATAATATCGATATTTAATGAAAGGGTTTGCTGAGAAGAATACGAATAAAAACTAAAAAAAAAACATTTATTACATTACACAATTTATATGTTATAAAAGCTAATTTTTGAAAATGCTTTTTTATTGTATATATTTTATTTACATATTTGTAATTTGACTACGGAATTATCTAGCAACTTACATGAGACACACACCTATCTATTAAATCTCGTGATATGCGAAAAGGAATTTCGAAACTACAAGGGTTTCCATTTGCCTACAGAACCTTAAAAAGATCAGAGGATTTTCACAAGTGGATAAAAGTTTCGTGTGATATTGACATAATTGATTTTTTATTATCGTAACAAGTAGATGCACCAACTAGTTACATGTAAGTATATTTTATAGTGTAGTGTAGTAAGAAAAGTGTGTATTACCAAAATACATTTAGACTAGCGACTCACCCACGCTCCGCTCGGGTTCTTCCCTAGTTACGTTTTATCGTTTAATATAGGTTTCTTAGAGATGAGATATTTTCCCGCAGTAAAAAGTATCCATTATGTTGACTCGTATAACCAGCTATCATCATACCATATTTCATCAAAAACTGTCCAGTGATTTTCTCGTGATCCGGTCACAGACAAACGGACAGATAAAAATTCTAAAAACTGTAGATTCGGACTTTGAATCAATAATAATGTCTATTTCAATAAGATTTTCCAAAAAATATTTAATGTACAGATTCGACTCAGTAACCATTTTATTATAATGTATATCCATATATATTATATATAGACAAAATATTCGCGACACTGTTTCAAAGTTATTACCACTTTTATGTCGCTTACCCATTTCTACGTTTAGATTTTAATATCTCAAAAACTTTGTACTTTGGATATGAATTTATACGCACTACCCTCATATATTATTCATAATATTACCTCTCATAATATTTACAAATGCTTCTCTTCACTAGTTTAAGCGTAAGGCGTATCTAAAAACGTATCTGTGACATAATTCATTTTTGCTGAAAAGTTACTTAATCTTTTTATTTAGCTTCGTTCACTTTGCTATTTATATTTCTTAATGAAATTTCATACGAAATTGTGTTTGTTTTCTTTTAATAAAAAAGCTCAAATATTATTTGTATATTATATGCTCTGAAACTGAAATCTTAACTAAACATATTTCATCTTTGAGCTGAAATTTGGTTTTCAATTAAAATGGGATTACTTTTGAGGTTAAACGTGCGTTCTCTCTTCCTTCTTAATCTATAATAATAATGTTCTCCTGACCGATTCCGGCTACGGCGGCCAATGTCATTGAAACTAGCCAACTGCGCAGGAGATATTATAGTGCACAAGTGTACGCGCAGACACAACGTGCACTCTTTATGTATTCCTGTCACTCTCATACTCTGGTGGGACGACCAATCAACACGACCAGTGAGAGTTAAGGCGCAGGACCGTCGGCTTTACGTGCTCTCCGAGGCACGGGGGTGAAACACCGCCAACTTCTGAACTCCGGGTTGTTACTGAGGCTTACTATACAAAAAGACTCAAAAACTAAACCTAGCCCGACCCGGGACTCGAACCCAGAACCTCCGGGTATGCAGCCGCACATGCTAGCCACTATGCCACTGAGGCAGTTTCTTTACTCTAATAGTCCGTTAGGACAACTTTTCTACGAAAATCAAATTACTATTCGTAAGGGACTGACATCAGCAGATCTTCTGATCAGCAGCAAAACTTACTAGCCATAAGACTAACGAGGTAGTAAATTACAAATATACTTAATTATATAGAGTATAGACAATATGTAAAACAAATGTATACTTAGTTATTACTGTACAAGTCAGGTCTGCGTGGAAAAGTGGTAAGAATGCTGGCCGCATTCCCTGTTGAATAGCAATGCCGATTATTTGGGCAAAAATGCTCCAGCTCTCATGTCACCAGTAGAGGCGCTAAGATGAGATGTTGTCTTTTAAGAAGTTCTTAGCACTTTGACTCCATGGGCAAAGGCAGCAAATGGAGGTAGTTCTCATATGGGTCATTAACAAAGTACACACTGAAACCGATATGTTCTTGTTACAAACAAAGCTTTGTTGTTCTAAAAGATATCGAAGAAATTTATTACAAACATTTCATAATAAAAACAATTTAAACGTGTTTTAAACAATTCGTTCTAAAACTGGCTTGACTTGTAAGAAAGACCTTTGAATCGCTTTGAAATAAAGTTTACATAATGATCTATGTACAAATAGGCAAAGACAGAACAGTTCAGTACCTTGTTCTCCTTTGTGTATCAGCCGTTTTTTGTTCAGTGGCCTTAACGAGCTTAATGTTTTCAATGAAAAATTTAAAAACAGTTTTTTTACGTATTTAGTAATATTCAATAATAATTATGATTGAATTTTGACCACAGGTTTAATTATTGTGATCATCTATACATATAATAAAAATGTAGAGGTCGAATATCTGTACGTAAAAAAAAAATGCTAAAAACCGCGTCAGGGGGATGTAAGAAGAGAAATAGAACAAATCCATATTTTTTTGTTTCTCTGTCTTATCTGTTTGTCTATTTGTACAGGCTAATTTCCGAAACTGTTGGACCGATTAAAATGAAATTTTACATGGTGGTTTAAACTTTATATTCCCGGTCAACATTTTAGATACTTTTCATCCCGGAAAATTAAACAGTTCCTGTGGGATAATTAAAAAACTACTGATTGGATTTTACAATAATATACTACCAAATACAAATATAGAATAACAAATAGGCTACTTTTTATCCCGGAAAAATGTAGAGTTCCATTGGGATAGTTTTTTTCTGTTTGTCTAGAGGCGAACCCGAGCGAAGCGAGGGTGAGCCGCTAGTTTATTTGAATAAAAACATTGAAAATAAACTATCTTTTCGGATTATATCGCGGATGTATTTTGATTTTTGGTTCCCGACATCTCGAATGCTTTACAGCAATCATGGTCACGAGAGGTATTCAATAAAAAGTCCGTCTTTATTGATAAATATTTAACACAGATATGCTAGGTATATTGTAGCACGGAATTATACTCGCTCTAATCCGACTCACACTTTTCCGTTTTTTCTTGAATGTTTTTCTTCCTACTAAAAAAATCCTTCTAGTTTTCAACTTTCATTTCTATAGTACTGGTAAACGCTACTTCTAAAATTTAGATGTAAAACGTTTATTGAATCAAATATCGCAATATGTATTGAATCCGAAGCCGTAAACATCAAACAAACTGGCCCCAGTTCTTTGATATTTAGATAGTACGTACTCTAAAGCCTACATTCCACTGAAGTGAGAGCCAAAAATTACTGTAGAATTTTCTACAAAAAATGTTTTGCGAAATACTTTCTTAGATTGACGCGAATATTTGACATTTTATATAAAGTATTTTTCTGTCGAAAACTTTATAGCAAACTCAAAGTATATAATAAGGTTTTATGACTCAAATCTAAACATATAATAAAATTGTAACTAAGCCGAATCTGTATATTAAATATTTTTTGGAAAATATTATTGAAATAAACATTATATGGATACAGAGGCCGAAGCTATAGTTTTTAGATTTTTTGTCTGTCTGTCTGTCTGTCTGTCTGTCTGTCTGTCTGTCTGTCTGTCTGTCTGTCTGTCTGTCTGTCTGTCTGTCTGTTTGTTACCGCATCACAGAAAAACCACTGGAGGGATTTTGATGAAATTTGGTATGGTGATAGCTGGTTATCCGGGTCAACATAAAGGATACTTTTTACCGCGGGAAAATGTCTGATTTCTGAGAAATAATACAGAAACTGCAATGTAAGAATATACTAATGTGTAAAGCCTAAGACTTTGGTTTTTGGTCATATGAACGCGGGCGGAGCCGCGGGCAATGCTAGTTTTATTATTACGGACGAGATCTACAAAAATTATAAAATAACTTAAAAAGAAATAGCACCGAAGTACTTTATAATATTAATTAACAAATATTTTTAACACGGGTTGTTAGTTTTAAAATTTGAAATTATTTGAGTTAACTCTTTAAAAATTTTGAGATTTTTTATATAAGGCGTAAATATTTTTTCATTGCATGATGTTAACTTTTATATGATCCTTCTATGTTAATATCAAAGAGCTTATAATAGTACTTTTTTGCCTTTTAAAATTATGAAAAGCTTATAATAAACGATAAGATTTTTCATTTATTTTTAAGTAATTATTTTCTTTAAGTGTCGAAGACATAGTATACGGCCTGCATGATGGTAGGTTCAGTTCTACCCTTACAAAGAAAGACTTTAAGTACTATGATGATGATGATGTTCTCCTAGCCGATTCTGGTAACGGCGGCCAATCTCTTTGAGACTAGCCAACTGCGCAGAAGATATTATAGTGCACAAGTGTACGCGCAGACACAGGTGCACTCTCTGTTCCTGTCACTCTCGTACTCTGGTGGGTCGACCACTGGACACGACCAGTGAGAGTTAAGGCTCAGGACCGACGGCTTTACGTGCTCTCCGAGGCACGGGGGTGAAACACCCCAAGTTCCCTACTCCGGGCTGTTACTGATACTTACTATACAGAAAGACTCAATAACTAAACTTGGCCCGACCCGGGACTCAAACCCAGGACCTCCGAGTGTGCAGCCCTACATGCTAGCCACTACACCACCGAGGCAGTTACTATATTAATAACAGGGTTATTAAAAGCGCTTTATTTTATGAGGTGGTTAATGTGTAATGGTCTTAGTTATGAAAATTAAACCTCCAATTATTTTTAGTTTTCCTCTATTGCTTCTATTATCATTAACTAAATGATATCTATACAGATAAATAAAATCTGTGTCTGTTTGTAATGTCAAAATAACAGCGTTTTACTGAATGCATATAAAATTATATACGGTACTTATAAGAAAAACACATTTTTTTTTAAATTTTGTCTATCTGTTTGTTCCGGATAATCTCTGAAACGGCTGGACTGATTTTGACTGGACTTTCACTAGAAGATAGCTGATGTTATAGAGAGTAACATTCTTCTTCTTCAAGTACCTCTCCGACTAGCGAAGGTTGGCAGTCAGCTTCGAATACTCCATCTTGTTCTTCGCGGTGTGAAAGAGCGGAGTTGGAGTAACATAGGCTACTTTTATTTTAGAAAAAGAATTAAGATTCTGCTCAAAAAAGTTAAAACGTACCTAGGGACGAACCCGAGCGAAGCGAGCGTGAGTCGCTAGTTATCAATAAAAAAATATTGTATTATATAGATTTTATACGTTTAAGCACATCATTACGTTAAAAAATATTTATCGACTTCTTCGATTTGTTTGCATACTTGCTTATCCCATAACATGGGTACTGCTATTTTAAATAAAACTATCTTTTCGGAATTCTACGCGAATTTATTTTGATTTTTGGTTCCCGACGTCGGGAACCAAAAATCAAAATAAATTATATTACATAACTACGGCAATTGTACCAAAATGTTTATAAATTAAACTAGAAAATTTTGCGAAACTGTAAAATGCATCTATTATAAATGTACATTTTCAACTACATTGCCGAAAACCGTGACGTGACTATGCGAGTACGTTTATATCTAATTATTTTTCTCCTTTCCTCATGACGAATGTGTGTGAAATTTAGGTGTCTATTTCCTGAAATTAAAATTTTAAATAAACTGTGTTAGAATACATATTCTATTATTTATTCATATATGCTACTAGCATTGCCCGCGGCTCCGGCCGCATTCAAATGACTAAAAACGAAATTTTTAGGTTTTACATATTAGTATACTCTTACATTGCAGTTTTTGTATTTTTTCTCAGAAATGAGATATTTTCCCGCGGTAAAAAGTATCCTATATGTTAACCCGGATAACCAGCTATCATCATACCAAATTTCATCAAAATCTGTCCAGTGGTTTTCTCGTGGTACGGTAACAGACAGACAGACAGAAATTCTAAAAACTATAGATTGGGACTCTGTATCGATAATAATATCCATTTCAATTAGATTTTCCAAAAAATATTTAATGTACAGATTCGACTTAGTTACAATTTTATTATACATATGTATAGATTATGTATACTTTTATTTTGATGGAATCTTGGGGAGTTTTCTTTAAATTAAAATTTATTAGAATATGGGTTGCCTGGATATTATACATTTTATTTAAAACTTTTTATTCTATTAAATAATTTAATTCTACACTGATAAGCTTTAAAAAAACATTTTTTCCATGAAAATACCAATAATCAAGTTTTTACACTCAGGCAAGACAATTTTTATTAACATCCTATATCATTAATTTACTTCATATCGTACTTTGATATCTTAATGTATAATGCAATAGTATCCTAATTATCATTTCAAGATTGCCTTAATTTTATGAATAATATTTATAATATTAAATAAAACAGCACCTTTGTAGTTTATGTGTTTTAATTTTGTTACTATACTTTTGACTCAATTTCTAATTTGAAATAAATATAAATAAATATTTTGGGACCTTAACACACAGCACCATCTAGTTCCATGGTAAGCTACGAGGCTTGTGTTATGGATACCAGATAGTTGATACACTACACATATATAACTTTAAATACATACATTATTATAAATATAAACACCCTTGACTGGAGTACAAACATTCGTGCTCATCACACAAATGAATGCCCCCAGCAGGACTTGAACCCGCGACCGCTCGCACAGCAAATAGGGTCACTACAAACTGAGCCAAACGTGTCGTCATACTAATCTTATTACGTATAAGAAAGTATGAATAGGACTGGTATAATATATCAACACCCTAGTTAATGGGTTTTACGCAGAGTTAAATATTACAATTTGATCTTCAGCCCGATTACAATTACGTTCGATGTTACGTAAAACAACACTTCAATAATTACAGTTGTAAATATATGCATGTCTAATAATTACGATAATTTTCCCCTCGTATTGAAGGGAGGCCTGAGCCCAGCAGTAGGACTTTAAAAAGGGCTGACTACATACATACTATTAGAATTGTATGAAATTGAAAAATTCCGTTGGCTATTTCAATATACTGGTTTTCTTTTACCAATACTATATTTGTTTTATTTTAACAGTATAAATAACAAAGAGAAAACGTTGGAAACGAAACGATGGAAGAATCCATATTAGCGTATCAGCGACGTATGTATTGCGATCCGATGGACCAAATAATGTAAACACTGCATTGGCGAATAAAGTTGTTTCATAAACTACCTATTTTCCATTAAAAAAAAAAACGATTGGAATTGAAAACAAGATACTTAAATGTGATCACTATGATATTGTTTTCTAATATATATATACACGTAATAAAATTCTAACTGATTCAAATCTGTACATTAAATATTTTGTGGAAAATCTAATTGAAATAGTCATTATTATCGATACAGAGGCCCAATCTATAGTTTTAATAATTTTTGTCTGTGTGTCTGTCTGGGAACGCATCACGATAAAACCACTGGACAGACTTTGATGTAATTTGATATTATGATAGCTGGTTATCCGGGTTAAAATATAAGAAACTTTTTACTGCGGGAAATAGACTCATCTCTGAGAAATTTATACTGAACGGGAAAACGTAACTGGGGACGAATCCGAGCGGAGCGAAGGTGAGTCGCTAGTATACTTATAATATTTACGTACAACCATAGCTAATCTTAGATATAATATTTTTTAAATTGAATTCTACCTGTCTGTATTGTTTCTATAATTATAATTATATTTATATTACATATGGAAACGTGTACGTTGATTTGTTCTTCTTTCACTTGACATGATTTTTGCATCACCTTGAAATAAATCAAATCTATTTCTTTGTTACATTATATAAAACTTGTCGCGAGATTCTCCTGTGCAAAAATTTATAAGAAATAGGCAGATTTTAAATACATAGCCATGTAAGTGTATCACGGTTTGTTATCGATCGTCATCGGTACTGAATCAACAAGTAAAATTTCAACTCTGTAGGATAAGACAAAGTTGTTCTAACTCAGCTTGCAGGAATTGATCCACACAAGCATACCAACTAACAATCATTGCGAGTTAAATAAAAGCTTGTAAAAAGAGTGAATTTAAGTAAAAGTATAAAATAGTATATATAAAGACTTAGAATTCATCTTTACACTTTTTTTTGGAAAATTAAAAAAAAACTAATATAGAAGATTTAAATTGTCTAAATTCTACACCTCAAGAGATGTATAAATTTTTAAGAACAGTCAATTTAAAAACAATTAGTATATTATATAAGTCAAATTAGTGTGTAACATCATTACGGCTTTGGTATCTTAACTGGAAAATTTCTGTCGGAAAATTACGTGCTCACTCAAGTACAACTCAAACAGAGTGAATCCATTTATTTATAATGATTATAATTTAGTTCGAATTATATATTTATCTACGCTAATTATAGTATCTTAAGTTATAAATTAAATGAATTTTACAATTTCAAAAAGATGACACTTTTTAATTTTTACTCTGTTCTCGTTTTTATATTCTTCAGAAAAACTAAACTGAATTTATTAAGATTTTTATAAACAAACTAGCGACTCACCCTCGCTCCGCTTGGGTTCGGCCCTTGATAGGTATTAATGGTTAGTATAGATGAGATGTTTTCCCGCAGTAAAAAGTATCCCATATGTTGACATTGATAACCAGTTATCATCATACCAAATTTTATCAAATTCTGTCCAAACTGACAAAATTTCTAAAAACTATACATAGATTCGATGTATGTATCGATAATAACGACTATTTCAATGAGATTTTCCAAAAAATATTTAATATACCGATTCGATTCAGTTAGAATTTTATTATATGAATAGATAAAGAGTTCGCAAAAGGAAAAGGAATAAATATAGATAACTCGCTAGTTATCGACGAACCACAACAAAGAACGGGACGAGCCCGAGTATCGAATCACCCTCGCTTTACTCGGGTTCGTCCCTAGGTAGGATTTCATGGTTAGAATGGAATAGATAGAGTATACATTATATATACATATACATAGGGATGAGTTGTTGTGGGTTATAATATAACGTACTTTCCCGTGGGAAATAGATAATCTTCCGTGGTGTAGCCTATGTCACTCTCCAGCCCTCCAACTATTTCCATACAAATAATCACGGCAATCCGTAACTATGTTTCGACGTGAAAGACGGACAAACAAATAAACACTTTCACATTTATAATATTAGAATGGATGCCAAGATAGTTAGCTAATAGAGTATATTTCTTCTTTCTTTCTGAACATAACTCTGGAAAAATTGTTAATATGGATTGTTGTTTATTTCATGATCATTGCAATCCATCTGAAGACCTGTTACAGTTCCAGAAAACTAAGGTTTGAATCCTGAGTCCAGTCCCTTAGTTTGTTATATTAAATCCCTAACAATTCCTAAGTCTTTAAGAGAGACCAACAAATGACTGCTGTAAAGAAACTTTTGGATTTACTTGATCCTTTGTGATGGTTTCCACCTTCCTCAAATTTCGTCTTAGACTCTTAGATTATTTGAGCTTATACCCAATGCTGTCTAGAAACTCTACGCCAAAATGTTGCACAAGTTTGAGTTATATAGTTTGATTAGCTTGGACCTAGAAGCTTATATAAGTCGATTAAATATAAGTCTCTTGAAGAGTTTATATGTGTGGCACAAAATTCATTATGTAATTTAGAGTATAGGAAATGAGATATCTAGAAATAATCAATCTAGTGTTCTTAAACTTAAATTATCTTGTCATAGGATTTGATGAGACTTTTAAGATAATTTATAAAATGCCAAAACAAAGATTTGGGATTTGAAGTTGAATCCCAATTTAACTGGGCTATTAGTTAGACTAATAATAATAATAATGTTCTCCCACGCTTTCGACTACGGTGGCCAATCTCTTTGAGACTATCGATCTGCGCAGGAGATATTATAGAGCACAAGTGCGGTGCGCAGACACAAGTGTATTTTCTATTCCTATCACTCTCATATCCGGTGGGACGACTGCTCGACACGACCAGTGAGAGTTAAGGCGCAGGACCGACGGCTTTATGTGCTCTCCGAGGCACGGGGGTGAAACAGCGTCAACATCCTAACTCCGGGCTGTCACTGGCGCTTACTAAACAGAAAAACTCAAAATCTAAACTTGGCCCGATTCGGGAGTCGAACCCAGGACCTTCAGATGTGCAGCCGTACATTTTACACCATCGAGACAGTTACTGACTAGTTCAACTAATAATATAAAGACTAATTAGTATTAAAGATCGAAGTGAAATAAACTGAAGTGATGTATATTTACCTAAAGTACCTACTAGTTAGTGGTGAAGGATAAAATTTTATTGAATATAGACTTACTATTTGGTCGAATTTGTTAAATTATATTATTTACTTCTGAAATTCCACTCTACCTCAGACTGTGTTGGAATATTCTCATATTAAATATGGGAAACAAAGACATTTTATTAACTATGCAATTGTCTGTCACCCACATAATATTATATCTATCATTAAAAAAAGTGCGTTCGTATTTTATTAAACTTTTGGTCCCGTATCTTAAATATTTTACCTTAGTTGGTACTATCATATCTAGAGTAGAGATAGTATAGGTGCTTTGAAATGTAAAAACATGCTAAAATGGGAAAAGGTATGAGGTAATAATTACGTATTATAAACTAGCGGGTTTCCCTCGCTTCGGTAAGGAGCATTCCTAGGAATGAATGTTACAGTAAAACATAGAAGATAAACAAATAAAGAAAAAATAATCTTTGCAGAACAATTCACTAACCAATCATCAAATTAAACCATCTCCATCGAATGAATACAATAAACAATATAATAAATAAACGGTTAAATAATGAATAAATAATGGATAAACGGTTTATAAACGCATAAAATCGAAACGTAAAAAAAAATAATTTTATACTACGTATACCTGTGTACATATGTATGTGTAATGGATATTAAAGATGGATAAATACAATATAACAGTCAAATCGTATAGAAATTATTTATTTGTCTTCCACGACTGAGCGGTTTCATCGATTCATATTTTCTTTGTACCTGATGCTTTGAGAGCTTTTTAAGGAGACAAATTGTGTCCTCTCCAGTTCTTTTACGTGCTACTTAAAGGTAAGCTTAAAAATGTAGGTTGGTATTCAAACATTTTCCTGATTATTGTTCAAGATTAAAAAATACAATTGAATGACATATTGTAGACTAGCGGGTCACTATCGCTTTGCTCGGGTTCATCTCTAGAAAAACAAAAACAAATCTATCCATTGAGGACCGTATATTTTTCCGTGATAAAAAGTAGCCTATGTGTTATCCAGATCCATTTAGCCGTCGTGGCGTGAATGAGTAACAAACATCCATACTCGCGAACTTTCGCATTTCTAATATATTTTATACAGACTAGCTGACCTAACAGATATTTTGTTGAAAAGTTTTCATACACATACTTTTTTCCCAATCTTCTGGGGCAATTTTTCAAAAAAAAAAAAAAACTCTGGCTATTACGTCTCCGTAAGCCATTTTTTTTAAAATAATAGCCAAATGGGCGCTCTAGTTAAGCGGTTACAAACGACCAGCATTTATTTTTTGTTTATATAGATTATTATTTCTTCTAATATTAATAGAAGGAATAAAAAGAAAAAAAACGTATATTTATGTATTATGTACACATACATATCTAACATCTTTATGACATATAATATCCCTTATGGAGATTCCAGTTAGAATATCAAGTTTCGCGCTCAAGATACGGTCTCCACATACCTCTTACATTTCTTCCTCCTTTATCATTTTACTCGTTCACACTTATGTACTTTATGTATTTTTAGCTGCCTCGGTGGTGTAGTGGCTAGCATATACAGCTGTACATCCGGAGATCCTGGGTTCGAGTCCCAGATCGTAACAAGTTTTGAGTTATTGACTCTGTCTATAAAGAAAGTCAGTGTAACAGCCCGGAATTGGGAAGTTGGTGGTTTTTCACCCCCGTGAATTGGAGAACATGTAAACCCGTCAGTCCTGCACCTGATCTAACCAGTTGTGACAAATTATCATTCTATCGGAATTTGAGAGTGACTTTTAACGTTCATATCTTCTTTACGCATAATAAATATTTCATCATCAAAACTTCACTCACGTTTTTATTTTATTGCAACATACAATCATTACTTGTATGTATTCTATGTTCATCTGCAAAAAAATGCCAGAGTGTGGTATTCATATTTTTTTTATTTTTTTTATTACTTTATTCATAAATGAGGAAATTGAACATAGAACATAGTATATTTTTTTTACAGTAAAGGCTTGTACAATTCAATTTCACACAGTTGGTTGAAGTACTGTACTCCTTGCTAGATAGATATTTAACAATATATTTATGTGCCGTACAATATGTTTCCATATACCAGTATAGTATTATGTGATTAGTGGTATTACTATGTTAACTAATTAGAATATATATTAAAATATTCAAAACAAAATTTACATATTAAAATTTCAAAATTTTGAACCCATTTCACCTGGTTAGAAAACCGGGTGAAATGGGTTAACAAAGGAAAAAAGTGAATTAAATATATATAAAAATATATGTTACTAATTAAAACAGTCCATCTTTCTTTAGTTTGTTCCTGTCATTTTTATAAAGGAACGTGAAGGTCGTATATGTTTTTGCAATTCACTGTTCCAAACCTACAATGACTAGCTATAAGTTATGATCAAAAGGCATTCATTTTACGACTTACGAACTTTATACCATTTTTCAACCGCTTCAAGTCGCTTTGTGATATCAAACTCTATATAATTTGGTTTCTTTATATATACAGACTTAGTCCATTAGCTGAATTAGACAGGAAAAAATATACTATATATAGGCATTATGTTAGTAAATCTTTAGAAAATTTACAAGGTTCGATTCAGGTGTGGTCAGTGTACATTTTAGTGGCAATTCACTAACAGTTATGGCTAATAAGGCTCTTTATTATTCTCCTCACCTTAAGTTTTTTTGTTCAAATTATCTTTGAAACTTAACCCGTATATTATATAATATACATATTATAAGAATAGAAAAGAAAAAACAATTTTATTTTTAGTTTCCAAAAATTTTGTTATAAAACTAAAGCTCGTCTAAACAACGAAAAAGAAAATCGTTTAGTTAAGAAACAGAGGAAAGCAATAAAAATTTTTTTGTAAGTTTCTTATATAGATAAGAAAACTCTGTTCATATGTATATGTTTTCCTCAAATTTTTAATAATGATTATGGTCGAAATTCTATTGGGCGAAAATTAAAAAATGTTTGAAATTTAAATATCCAAGTGTTAAATTACGTGGTCAGTATGTGTCATTCTCATATTATATTTTTCAAGCTTTCGATTAGCAATATTGATTATAGAAAGCCAACCAAGCTAAGAGGGTTGGATAAACAAAGTAATCTATTCAAGTGAAGGTTGCTATTCGTTACCAACATAGTTATGACCAGTGAAGCGGTAGGCGTTGAATTTCAGTCTTTATTTTTTACTTACAACTCACTCTAGCTTCGCTCGGGTTCGTCCCTGAAGACGTATGTTCGTAAATTGTATTGTATGATCGTGGAGAAAAAAACAAATCTATCCCACGGGAACCGTATGTTTTTCCGGGATTGAAAGTAACCTATTTGCCATTTCAGATTATAATATATCTCTGTGCCAAATTTCATCCAGATCCGTTAAGCCATTCTGGCGTGATTGAGTAACATATATCCATCCAAACTTTCGCATTTATAATAATATTCGGATTATTGTATTTAAAAATAATAAAGAATAAAAACATGCAATATAATCTATTTCATTAAAATTTCAAACTCAAAAAAAAAAGTGGTCTATAGAAAAGTTTACTCTGTACAAGAATCAAACCTATTAAATTTACATTTGTTTATGAATTTATTAATAAAAAAATACTGTTTTCTGTTATTTATACAAACCAATAAAACTGGCCGAAGGAACTCAGCGAAGATTGATATTTTTCTTTTCTGATTCGCCAATGACTCTTTGATTTTTGGGTAAAATAAGGTAAACATTTTGTTCAGATTTAGCAAAAAAAATTGAATTTAATATTTATCGTTCATTACTTCCAACATCCAAATATAATATAATTTTAATGTAAATATACATAAAAAATCCATTTCCACCTCATTTAAAATATTACGTGCTATCCTGTTTCTTACGTTCAAATCTTATCTTCAAAATATATTAAATTTGTATTGAATTTTTCGTTTCTCAAGACCCTCCGGGAATAAATCCGCGATAGATAAAAGTATACAGTACTAGTGACTCACTCTCGCTTCGCTCGGGTTCGTCCCTAGGTTGATTCCCCATACAAACTTTCATCCCCATTTTCATCCCCTTAAAGTATGATTTCCGGGATAAAAACTATATCTATGTTGTTCCCAGGATCTCAAACTTCTTACCAAATTTCATCTAAATCGGTTAAATAGTTTCGGAGCCTATTTGGTATAAACAAACAAAAAATCAGATCTTTCCCCTTTATAATATTAGTATAGATGAACAAAATACTTTTATTATTTCTCTACGTATGCGATATAAGATGTGAGTTTCCTACACTGAAACTATTATCATAATATTATGTATATGTTATACATTCTGTATCTGTCTAGTGCAATTTTCGTCACGTCAGTGCTTATTTTTTCAAACGACCATTACTTGTTGTACTTTTCAGAAGCTTTATTTTTATGTACATGAAATACTTAACTGCAGGCTTAAATGGGCAGTGATAGCCCAGTCGTAACGCGCTCGCTTGGGAAACCGAGTGAAGCGGTTTCAAATCCCGGGTCTCGCACCTCTGATATTTTCATGTGCGAATCATTTCTAACATAATTATCACTTGCCTTACAGTGAAGGAAAACATCGTGAGGAAACCTACACGTCTGAGAGAGCATTTAGCAAGTTTTCAAAAGACATGTGAAGTGTACCAACCCGCTCTTAGCCAGCGTGGTGGACTTGGCCTGATCCCCATCGTATTGAAGTGGGACGTTAAAAAGGGCTGTATACAGCATGAAATACTTTTTTAAAAATAATTACTGTGACGTATTATATACAGTATATAGATCCCAAAACAATAGTTATCGAAATTTTGTTTGTCTGTATGTATGTCTGTGTGCATTTCACGCAAAAATTACTAACTTGATTTTAACTAAATTTTGTGTAGTAATAACTTATTACTCGTGTCAATATTTAGGATACCTTAAATTAAAGGAAAAACACAATAACTGGTTCTGTCGAGTCGTCCTTAGAAATTTACATAAGTAAGGCTGGCTTAATCTTAAGGAATACATCAAAACAATGTACTAGAAAATTGTAGGTCTTAACAAGGCCTTAGAAAAGTCCGAATATATCAATCTTCTAAGGTAGGTACACTAGCTTTAACCTCCTAGGGACGCTCCCGAGCGAAGCTAGGGTAAGTCGTTAGTATACTGATAGAATTTTGTCTTAGATGTAGATAGGGTAAGTCCGGGAGAGACACCTATAAAGGAGAGATGCCTACTAAATTATTGTTATCATTATCAGTAATAAGAAAAAAATCTAATTGTACCTCTTTTAAATCGTAGATACTAGAAATATTTCACTCTGTTGCATTGCTACGCTGCACAATCGAACGTTACGTTGCAAGTTCAAATAGTTTAGTTACATCCAGGTCACTGGTTCTCAAAGTTGAATGAGACTGACAGATAATTTCATTTTATACTTCGAAATATGGCGTTCTATTAACAACTATGCCTTTTGAGCAAAATTCAACAGAACTTATTCAGGCAAATAAATTGTTCAGAAAATGTTCTGTCTTTCTGACATTTCTGGCTTTCGATCTAGTTCTTGGAGTTTGATTGTAAAACCTGGAGAAATAAGGATTTTTGTGAGATAAAAGCCATTCAGCTTTTGGTGCTTATATTTATTATTTCTATAGAATATAATATTTATATTCTATTATTAATTTAATATTTGTATGAGTACGTGTTTGTATGGTTCTTACTTCTTCACCTTGAACAGGCTAATTAAGGTGAACTGTCTGGACAGGACAATTAATAAGCTACTGTTAGAAATTTGACTAAAGATGGCGCTGGTTGTTTTCATATTATAATCATAATAAAGACGAATACATACATACGAGTACATGTATAATATAATTATGTATGACAAATCGTTGTTTTTGTATGAAGAGAGGGTAAGTAAACATAAACTAATCTTACATATACTCGTATATACATCTATACTAATATCATAAATATAAAAGTGTGTTTGTTTCTTTGTCCTTCTTTCACGTCGAAACGGAGTAACGGATTGGCGTGTTTTTTGTGTGAAGGTAGTTGGAGAGTTGGAGAGTGACATATGCTACTATTTACCGCGAGAGATTATCTCATTCCTACGTGAAAACACGTTATAATACAATCAAAAGTTATAATACAATAAAAATACAATAAAAATTAAATAAGTACATGTTTTAGCATTTTTCGAAATTTATCCTATAAGGGGGTAAAATAGGGGATGAAAGTTTGTATGAAACTACCTTTTTAGTTCTTTTTTAGTTTTAGAGCGAGCGAAGCCGCGGGTTCTGCTGATATACTTATATTTAGAATTTTCGTATAATTTTCCTAAGCTTTAATAAGTATTTACTATATCTATCTAATGTTCGCTCAGTGGTCTAAATTCATTCATAGTCATAATTGAAAGTTTGAGGGCAAATATATGTATATCAATAAAATTTATTTATCTATTTCTATAAAAAAACTGTTTTCAATTTTTTTTTGTTGATAACATCATAACTCGTCAATAGCTACTAAGCAAAAACTAAGATAATCGGTTGACAAACAGGAGAAGGTACAGAACTGTTTTTTGTGTGCCCCTGTCTGTGCCTATTTATATATAGATAACTAACGACTCACCCTCGCTCTGATCGGGATCGTCCGTAGTTTCGTTTTAACGTTTAGTATAGATTTCTCAGAGATCAGATATTTTCCCGTAGTAAAAAGTGTTCTATATATTGACCCGGATAACCAGCTATCATCATACCAAATTTCATCAAAATCTATCCAGTGGTGTTCTGGTGATGCATTACCAGACAGACAGACAGAAAAAATTCCAAAAACTATAGATTCGGCTTCTGTATCGATAATAATGAATATTCCAATAAGATTTTCCAAAAAATATTTAATCTCTGTACATTAAATCGTAGCGAATATGTATTCGACTCAGAATTTTATTATATGTGTAAATAACATTCACTTGAATAAACGTTGACATTAATCGTTCGTTCTAATGCATTAACTAAAGTTGTTGTAATATATGAAAACTATTTATTTTGCCTTCTAAATTGTATTATATTATTCCTAAAACACTCATAATCTATACATATAATAAAATTGTAACTAAGTCGAATCTGTACATTAAATATGTTTTGGAAAATGTAATTGAAATAGACATTATTATCGATAGTGTCCGAATCTATAGTTTTTAGATTTTTTTGTCTGTCTGTGTGTCTGTCTTTCTGTCTGTCTATCTGTTACCGCATCACGAGAAAACCACTGGACAGATTTTGATGAAATTTGATATGATGATAGCTGGATATCCAGCTCAACATATAGGATACTTTTTACCGCGGGAAAATATCTCATTTCTGAGTAAAAATACAAAAACTGCAATGTAAGAGTATACTAATATGTAAACCCTAAGTATTTGATTTTTAGTCATCTGAACGCGGAGCCGCGGGCAATGCTAGTATGATATAAATCAGTTAAATGTACTCACGAATGGTTGCTTTTACTTTGGTACTTTTTTGCCCGTCTCGGACAGACTGCGTTGTGTAAACTTTGACGATAAATCTTTAATTTAGCTGAGTGAAAGGGTTTCTACATTGAAGTTTTTATTTATTTGTTTTTCTGCAATCCTATAGTAGATTCCTCACGGTTCAACTATACTGACATTCCATATTCTAAAAATGTATAATTGACGATTCGAAAGTGCTTGTAAAAGTCTATATGAATAAAATATATTTTGATTTGATTAATTGAAGAAGGCTCTTTTATCGGATTTTTCGTAATTTTATAATTATTTTTATTTATGTATGTCTACATTGTAGGCAGTGGTAGCCCAGTGGTAACGCGCTCGCTTGGGAAACCGAGTGAAGCGAGTTCAAATCCAGGGTCTCGCACCTCTGATATTTTCATGTGCGAATCATTTCCAACATGATTACCACTTGTCTTAACGGTGAAGGAAAACATCGTGAGGAAACCTGCATGTCTGAGAGAAACTAGCAAGTTTTCAAAAGACTTGTGAAGTCCACCAACCCGCACTTGGCCAGCGTGGTGGACTATGGCCTGATTCCTCTCGTACTGAAGGGAGGCCCGTGCCCAGCAGTGGGACGTTAAAAAGGGCTGAATACATATCTACATTGTATACAATAACTATGACTTAAATTATCCCGTCATTATGTTTGTTGTAAGCATTCGGAACTTTGGAGACAAAAAATCAAAATAAGACCGCGCGAAAATCCGAAAAATAATTAATAAAACTATAATAATATTAAAAATCAGTCAAATGCGAGTCCAATTCACACACAAAGGGTTCTGTGCCATTGTACATGTACTATTTATTAATATGACTTTTACTCTATGTATTTACTAGGTTAAACTTCGATGATCGATTACGAAAGTTAAAAATATGTTTCATGTATTTTTTTTCTTTTTCTTTAGTGGCTTAGAATTGTGTTATTTTTTATTTTTATTATTTTTTATTATTTGTTGTTATAGCGGCAAAAGAAATACATACTCTGTGAAACTTTTAACACTCTACCTATTACGGTTCATGAGTTGCAGCCCTCTGACACAGGAACGGACGGAGAAACAGCGGAGGCATAGTAATAGGATTCTATTGGCACCCTTCGGGTACGGAACCCTAAAAATGATTATCTTTTACGTAAATCTTACAAAGTCGTATTTCATTTGTACATTTATAGATAAGCAGTTTCAAAGTCTTTTACAAGATTATGACTAATTTTACTTAGAGAGATTACAGAAAATTATATCATAAATGTATCGAGTGATAATTAGTTATCGAAATGATATCTTAGTAAAATTATCTTTTTTCGAAGCGAGCCTAGAACCTAGGACTTAGGTCTTAGGATTGCATACATCACGTCTCAGGCCTAAAAGCCTACACCACTCCCCAGACCATTCACGCCATAAATTTTGTGGAATAGGCAGAGAAACCAGAGTACCAATGGCTTTACATACCATTTTCGCTTCTTCCATTGTTATCATACTATTTATACACGCTTATCGGGGGTCAAACAAATAAAAAGAAAACAAACTCTCTACCGTCATATATTAGTACTGATGAACCGATTAGCTGGATGATGGTAAAAACATAATAAAACTTTTGGATAGGGGTACGAAGAAAGCGCAGGAAAAACATGAAATAAATTATGTAGGGTAGCACAAAAAAAGCTAAAAAAGTTAAAACAAAATTAAGGAAAAGAAAGTTAATTCGCATTAGCAGGAAAAGATCTACGTTAATCAAAAAAACCGGTTGGTAATTGATTACAGATGTTATAATAAATAACGCGTAATTATCAAAGTTGGCTCAGATTTCAATATTTCGCCTAGGAGATTACGTATATGTCTTCATGCTAAAGTTCAAGGGTTCGATTTCCGCTCAGAACAAAATAAAAAGTATTAGCCATATAAATTTTTGATGATGATATGATAAGAGTGTAAGTCCATATTAATATATGTACAATAGGTGTAAACCTTTGGAATGATTTTTTTTTTTTCACTGAATTGTATATCAATGAAAAGTGTAAACAAATAAAATGTACTTAAATCTTTGATTTATAAAACTAAAAGTAAAAACATAAAAAAGAAAAAAAAATGTGTTTTTTTTTTATATTTCTTTTATACATAGCAAAAGAGTTGTGGAATATGTCAATATCATGTAGTGATTTTTATATCTTTACGAGCTTTAGTAATAAATAAATTCAAAAATGATTATGGTCAAACATTAATTCGTTTTTCAACCTTTCAAACGAATTATTTAATTTCCATTATCTAAATATCGTCTTCGTTAAATAATATCTTTTGAACGCAATATCGAATTATAGTTGCACTTTGTATAGACATCGGCACAAATGTATGTATACAGAGCTTTTATATATAAAGGCTGTGTTTGTGGAACACATAATTATTATACAAACAGACAAATAATTTACAATCCGCTTAGCTCGAGTATTTCGCTCGGTATATTACAAGTTCAGTATGAATTTATTTTTCTTTAAATATTCAGTTTTATGGGTATATTTCAATAGCATTTTTTATGGTTTTTAATGGGACATTATACTTACCATTTATATTAAAAGTAAAAATTACTTCTTATCTAAAAGGTATATTGACTTCCTTGCCATCTTAAAAGCAATTATTTCAGACTTAGAGATTTTCTTGAACCTTATATATAAATCACTGTTGATAATAATCTATTTATTATACAAGTTAAATAAAAGTTTGTTAAAAATCTCAAAAATTTTACATTTCACGTTTAAAATTTAAAAGAAATATAAAAATGTACTATAATAAAACTTATATGTAGAAAATGTCAAATATTTTAATAACCGACTTTAAAAAAAAGAAGGTTATTCTGTATAGAGATACTCGGAGGCTGCGAGAGTGCCATGGGTATGCTTCTGTTTACATATAAGCCCGAACGAAGCGAGGGAATAAAAACAAGTAAATTAGCAAGAATTTATTGATACTACCCTACATCTAGTAAATGTATTTAAAACGAATAATTATCTATCTTTTTCCTTGTTATTTCGAATAAATCGCTCAATCGATATCGATATTGGTCTCAAATAGCTAACATTCCGAACGAGAATGGCTACGATTTCGTAGCTTTCGTAGCAGGAACGCTACGTATTCTACGTGGTCGAACTGAAAGTGCTTTAGTTCGACAATCCTTAACCGGTCTTTGGGCTATCAGTAATGTTTTCGACATCGGTAATAAAAAAGGAATATATTTGTAGTATACTTTTATATTATTGACAAGCTGTGCCCCGCGGTTTCACCCGCGTTAATCAATACTGCTCCGCTCCCTTAGGTAGCAGCATGGTGACATTATACAGCTTACAAAAAAAACTATCCCACGAGAACCGTACATTTTTTCGGGATTAAAAGTAGCCTATGTGTTATTCCAGACTATAAACTATCTCTGTGCTAAATTTCATCCAGATCCGTTAAGCCGTTCTGGCGTGAAATAGTTACAAACATCCACTCAACTCACAAACTTTCACATTTATAATATTAGTATAGATATCTTTCCTCAATAAACGGGCTATCTAATGCAAAAAGAATTTTCCAAATAAAATTATTAGTTCCCGAGATTAGCGCGTTCAAACAAACAAACACTGCCTCTTTATAATATAAGCCTTTGAAGTAATATAAAACATATTTTACTTCTTTTTTTTTATTATTTAAATAAGTTTTTTGATTGCAATTCGATAAATAATTAAACATTAATTTAGAATTATAAAAGATATGCTGAATAAAATTGAAATTGTATAGATAAACGCGGTTTTATCTTACATTAAAAGAAAATAAGAAAATATTTTATATGAACAAAGATGCCATATAATATCAATAAAATGAACATAACCACAAACAAACAATACTCTTTTATAGGTACGATAATATAGATAAATTTAAACTCGTAGAGCTATATATATGGAATTCTGTAATAGTATGACATGAGTTATATCGGTTACAGGATTTATATAAAAATGTTGAGTTGCTTGCCAAAAGTATTTTTTCTTCATACAAATAAAGTCTCCATTTGGCTCTTACATTAATTATTATAGTGTCTAGGATTATAGGATAGGATTAGGACAGTAGTAGGATTTATTTTGATTTTTGGTTCACTACGTTTTGAATGCTTTACAGTAATCATGGTCACAGGAGAGACTGCTATAAAGCATTCAAAACGTCGGAAACCAAAAAAACAAGATAAATTCGCGAAAAAGTCCGAAAAGATAGTTTTATTTAAAATGTCAAATATTCGAGTAAATCTAAGAAAGTATTAAGCATATAAATATGTTATATTGTAACGTAATTAAATGTTTCAAAGATACCAATTCTTGTATCTATGTCCATGCCAAATTTTATGAAAATCGGTAAAACGGTTTATTATGAAAATTTTACAGAGTGACTTTTACATTTATAATATTAGTATCTTATAATATTAAATGAGCAATTCTTGTACATATATAAGTTTATTTCTTGTATTTACGAACGGTATAAATTTTGTATTTAGACAAATTTTTGGTTTTTAAGTTTATAAAGTGGCTTTTCTGAAAAAACGTAATTTTAAATCTTTACCGAAAATCGTCGAGCGTGGCTCGGGCGCGTAGATACAACTACTTTAATCAACTTTCAAATAGAAAATTACTGAAATTACAATTTATGATTAAAGGTTTCACATTCATATATTTAATGAGAGAATTTAATAAGGGGTTCTAGCGCGTCTACCGTTACTAGATTTTGTAGAATATAACACCTACAAAGTAGGCACTCATATATTTTAGATTAGATATTATAAACGACTGAAATTTGTAATATACTAACTTAAAATTAACTTAAGAAGCTTTTTAGAATAATTTGGCGCCCAATTTCTCAACTGAAGTATTTCTATGTCAAAAATAGATACTAATAATAAAAGTTAATAATAATTATTACCGTTGCTGCGTTAAAGAAGGACGAACATAGAAATATGTATGTAATATTAGGAAGAATGCCAATGTGCATTTATTGTTTTTTTTATTTTTAAGTTTAAATAGACATTAGCCAAGATATAGAGTGAGATATGTACACAGATCGCACTTACACTTAATGATAAATGTAAAAATTTACCTCTTACTACTACATACTATATCATATTACTACGTACTATAACATATTATTTCACTTTCACATCATTTATCACTTACTAGCGGCTCACCATCGCTTCCCTCGGGTTTGCCTCTAGGAAAAAAACAAGTCTATCCCACGGGAACCGTAAATTTTTCCGGGATAAAAAGTATCTCTGTCACAAATTTCATCCAGATCCGTTTAGCCGTTCTGGCGTGAAAGAGTAACAAACATCCATACTCACAAACTTTCACATTTATAATATTAATACGGATTTAAGGGCGCACCGAGGCAATCACGCAATAATTGCGTTTCATTTGATCCGATCCCTTGCTGTATCGTTATTACTAAAATTTTAATTATGCAAATAATATGTAGGATACACTTTAGAGACACGATTACTTTTAGTTTCCTCGATAGAAAAAAAAATCCAAAATGATCTCTAAAAAACAAAATGAACCCTTAGTGAGGCGTAAATAATTCAAGGAAGTTCATCAGTTTTTTAATAATAACAAAACTATACGTTCTCTCTATCGTAAATACTTTACATTTTCAAAATGTGTATTTGTTTTAATAATACAAAGGAATTATGAAAGGAAGAATCCTAGCGAACCCTTCGGAACCCCTCGTGTACGAATCCGACTCGCACTTGACCGATTTTTATTTATATTTTTCATACTTACATTGGATATCTATTTACCAAATGTTAGACAAGTACCTTTAATAGTCCTTCTGTAAGCAGAAGATGGATATTTTCATACATTGCTTTTTTGTTTTTAGGCTGTGGATTTGTGGAACTCTTAAATAGTCTAAGTACTATATAGAGTAATAAGTGTTTTTTTCATAAAGCTTACTCACAATTAATATCTCTCTAATTAAATTAAATTTTAACGACGCTATTATATTTATAATATAAATAATAATAATTTTCTTTTGCTTGAAATACTAGCGCAATTTAATTACGTACGCCATTATTTAAAACTTTGACTAAGATATTGACAATGTCTTTATTCACAAGCCACTTTTTATTTTAATAATATTTTCTTCTATACATATAATAAAATTCAAACTAAGTCGAATCTGTACATTAATATTTTTTGGAAAATCTAATTGAAACAGACATTATTATCGATACAGAGTCCGAATCTATAGTTTTTAGAATTTTTATCTGTCTGTCTGTCTGTTTCCGCATCACGAGAAAACCACTGGACAAATTTTGATGAAATTTGCTATGATGATAGCTGGTTATCCTGGTCAACATATAGGATACTTTTTACCGCGAGAAAATATTTAATTTTTGAGAAAAAATACAAAAACTGCATTGTAAGAGTATACTAATATGTAAAACCTAAGAATTTGGTTTTTGGTCATCTGATTGCGGCACTTTTACGTATTTCTTCTCAGTCTTCACTTAGCTTCGAAATTCTACTGATCTCTCGACACACTGCCGGCCTTGTATGTATAAAAAAGGAACATTCTAGTATTTTAAAACTCGAAACCTTTGTAGTAATTTCGAATGTTTTGTTCCTCTCTCACTCTAACACACGGCAATGTACGATTAACAGTTCTTGTCTGTTAATTTGGAAAATTCTGGTAATTTCGCTGCCTTTCTAAAAATGTTTTGTTTCTCTCTTACACACGTCAATTTACGATTAACTGTCCTTCTCTGTTAATTGTCATGTATTAACAACTATCTTAGGATGTATAAAGCATGTTTCAGATGTGCCTTTTAAACTATTACAATTTTTGGTGTAATGACGTTACACACTCTCCAACAAGCGACAACAGTAAAGTCTATACTAAAACTGAAAATGAAGTAAATGTAAACTTAGTTTAAATACCCGTTGTGTTTCGTGGTTGCATATTCAATTGAAATATGGAGGCAAACCCGTAGGCAATATAGTCAGTCGCTCAATAAAAATGAAAAGAAAATTAAAAGACATTGCTATGACTTGACATTCGCGTGTAGTTTAGAATAACACGACATTCTGTAATGGTACAAATATTTATTGAGAGAGTCATATTTTTATACCCATATAAAATTGTAGCAGTGGCCACGTGGTAGCGTATTGTACTTAAAAACCTAGTGCTGTGAGTTCAAGCCCCTATTCTCTTTATAGGTTATATTTTATCCCGGATATATTTAAGGTTTCAGCATACATGCATAGCATGTGGATACATATGCACCTCTTAGAGTACACTCACACAACTATTTTTATCTATTGAAAACCTAGCTAGGGATGCACCCGAGCGAGGCCAGGGTAAGTCCATAGTTTTCAAAATACGTGTAAAACTTCACACAGCTACCACTAGGTACTACCAGCAACTACTTAAGCCCAGCAGTGGGACGTTGAACAGCTGATTTTGTAATAATATAATGAGTTATTAAATGACTTTTCGACTTACTAATACAATTATATCGAGTTGGTTTGTTTTATCTTGTTTGTGTCGTGTAGTTGAATTATCCTGTTGAAATTTCCCATGCATGGTTTCAGACAAATTTTTTTCGCAATTAAATTAGTCGTTCTTGTGTTTTTGACAACAATAAAAAAATGGTTATTTTATTTGTCTGTTTTATTCAATTTGATTATATGTTATTTGTGTGCATAACATAAAACATAAACATATAACATAGATATTTAATAGACTAGAGTATTATCTTATGTAAATCTCAAAAAAAAAAAAACAATAATGTAGATTTCTTCTATTAAATACTAGCGGCTCACCCTTGCTTCGGCCCCTTGGCTAGTAGCATGATGATATATAATATAGCGTTTAGCTTTCCTCAATAAACGGGCTATCTAATAAAAAAATAATTTTTCAAATCGGATTAGTAGTTCCTGAGATTAGTGTGTTCAAACAAACAAACAAACAAACAAACAAACAAACAAACAAACAAACAAACAAACAAACAAACAAACAAACAAACAAACAAACAAACTCGGCCTCTTTATAATATTATATGTGTAAGTATAGATATAGATTAATAACATGTTTAATATTATATAGTTGTCATTACAAAGTCTGAAACCGTTATAGCAATTATATGTAGATTTAAATTGACTTTCTTTAGTTACAAGGAAAGCAAATAAAATATGTTAAAATATAACATAGAGACGCGTTCTTTTATATAAATATGAAGCTACCTGTAAAAAAATAATGTAAATATTTCACTTAAAATGTTTATTCCGTCCTTTGTGGTAAAGTTATTTGGGTCTGGTGCGGATGAAACTATTTATGTACGTTCATTTTGACTTACATTTTTATTTACGTAACACACGAAAAACACTAATAGAGATCTATAAGTTCCCACGGGAATCGTTCATTTTTCCGGGATGAAAAGTAACCTGTTGTAGACGTTTGACCGGCAATATAAGGTATCAGAATGTTAAATTTTACTAAATTAGGTGCATAAGTTGTTATGTACTACGCTGTATAAGATACTATAGTTTTTTAACTGTTCCACGGGAACCCTTTCATTTTCTGGGATAAAAAGTATCTAAAGTGTTGCCCGGGAATATAAGGTACCACTATGTAAAATTTCATTTAAATCGGTCCAATAGATTCGGAGATTAGCCCGTACAAACAGACAAACAGACAGAGAAACAAAAAAAATTAAAAAAAATCTGGATTTGTTCTATTTGTCTTCTTACATCCCCCTGACTCGGTTTTTAGCATTTTTTTTGCTATGTACAAACATTCGACCTCTACTGTTTTATTATAGTATAGATAATAAGAATATAGTTATTCATTATGTATTAATCCCTCCACGACCGCGGACTCGCCGGCGTGTCAGTTAACAATAGATTTCTTAGAAATTTAATTAATTTCTTAGAAATTTACCTGGAGGTGCTAAAAGTGCGTTTAAAATTTTTGTCTGTCAGTCTGTCTGTGATCGCATCACGAAAAAACCATTGGACAGATTTGTATGACATTTGATATGATGTTAGCTGGTTATCTGGGTCAACAAATAGGATACTTTTTAATGCGGGGAAATATCTCTTCTCTAATCTAAACGTTAAAACGTAACTAGGGACGAACCCGAGTGGAGAGAGGGCGAGTCGCTAGTATTATTATATTATTTTATAGCCCAATTGTATATCTTAATAATTACTATTTCCCAAAAATATGTACATTACATATATTTATAGAAAAGATAAATACGTATTGTAATAATGTAAATTATTATAAGCTCAGTTTGTAGTGACACTACTCACTGTGCCAGCGGTCGCGGGTTCGAGTCCCGCTGGGGGCATTCATTTGTGTGATGAGCACAAATGTTTGTACTCCAGTCATGGGTGCTTATATTTAAAATATGTATGTATTTTAAGTTATAATATATGTGTAGTTTATCAGCTATCTGTATCTGGTATCCATAACATAGGTCTCGTAGCTTACCATGGAACAAAGATGTTTTTTTTTTTTTTTTTGGGACTAAGGGGGCAAACGGGCAGGAGGCTCACCTGATGGAAAGTGATCACCGCCGCCCATGGACATCTGCAACACCGCAGGGCTTGCAGATGCGTTGCCTTTAAGGCAAGAATAAGTAAGATGTGGCCTTTAAGGAAAGAATACGCTCTCTTCTTGAAGGTGGCCAAGTCGTAGCGGTTCGGAAAGACTACCGGCGATAGCTGGTTCCACACAGTGGTTGTGCGGGGCAGAAAATGTCTTAAAAATCGCACTGTTGTGGAACGCTGTGGTGTGCGTGTTAATGTCCCAACATATTTATTTATTCATTTATAATTAACCTAAAAAGGGGATGCAAATGTAGTATGAAAACAATAAAATTCAAATAAAATTGGTTAAAAATAGTAAATTGGTTTATATATCTCCCGCAAAGAGAAAACACTTTTGTACTACCACATATGTCTAAACTAGAAAAAAACGTTAGCCAATTCTTTTTTACAAAATATACGTAATTCAAAGTTTTATGAATGTCACCTCTAATTTCAAATCTTTCCAATGTTTTCAGTTCTAAACAGAATTTTATATTAACTGTAAAAAGTTTTACTGAACTGTAAGAAAAGTTCATACAGAAAGCACAGAAGACAGTTTAATTTAGTTCATAAACATATGTGCATTATTATAGTATGGACTGTCATCGGATTGGGCATTAAGTCCCAGCAGTGGGCATAGAAATGGCTGAAATGTAATTATTATTGCAAATATTGTAATTATAATAATAGATGTAAAATTATTTTTTTGCTAAATAAATTGTAAACAATGGTTCTAAAATTTAAAACTGAATATTGAATTCATATTATTTTCGAAAGCTTTTTTTATTTGGATTAACTAATATAGTAAACTATTATTATTGTCAAAAATTATTTTACAAAATAATCGAGTGATTTTATTATTTTAATTTATTAATAAATTATAATATTTATTTATTTATTTTTCATTTCCACATGTTTAAAATATTTTTAGTTACGAAAATAATAACATTTACAATAGTTAAATAAATAAAAACCAAAAATCAAAACAAATCTGCAAAAAGATCCGGAAAGACAGTTTTATTTAAAATTTTAAATATTCGCGTAAATTTAAGAAAGTATTAAATAAATAAATTTATACGTGAACTTTTTCAAGGAAGATTTTATATAGTTTATTGTAAGCGATAATTTTGTATAATTTATGCGTATATCAAAAATCATAAAAGTATTCTCACAGGCATATAAATATAAATAAATTATTATATTTATAATACCACACTAATATTCTTAAATAAACTTAAAAAAGAAAGAATTATTAAAAAAAAATACTTTTCAATTATGACAAAAGCTTTAAAATAACTATAATAATCTAAGCACAAGTTTTAAAACTTACCCAATAAAAGCTCACAGAAAACTTACACCATACTATAATACAATACTACACAACACACGTAATGTTCACAGAATTCGTAATTTCACGACTGCTTAAAGGGTAGATCCGCCCGACCCTCAGGCTGTCTGTATACGAACTGAAGCTTTCCCGCGCAGAATCGAGCTTTTAAACTTACTTGAAAAGTATTTTCATTTCAGATCATTGAACATTGTTTTTGAGTTTTTTCTGTGATTTTTCAGCGATGAATTGTTTTATTTTTTTAGATGCTCAGACAAGTTGTAGCGTGGTATGGCATGTTAATTATTTATAGCCAACTTTGAATGAAAAGAGATATTTTCGATGCGTTTAAGTAGTTTTCTGTATGCAGATTTACGTTGAATAAAAAAAAAGTTCATTTTTATTCTAAGCTTCTAAGATCTAACCTTTTCAACCGACTTCAAAAAGGAGGAGGTTCTCAATTCGACTGTTTTTTTTATGTTTGTTACCTCAGAACTCCGTCATTTATTAACCAATTTGGACATTTTTTGTGTTGTTTGAAAGTGTATACTTCCAGATTGGTCCCATTTAAGTTTCAAAAAAAAAACCACCCCTAAGGGTGGAAAAATTGCTAATGATGAATTTAACCTACTTCTAATTGTCATATTAACTTTAAATTTGCAAGTGTTTTTATTTCCGTTGATATTACAGTGGTTCGGTATTGTTGACCTGATCTGATGGTAAGGCCAGAAGGTGGATAGGTGGAACTCTTCAACGGCTAATAGTAGATACTTTGAGTTTGGGCTTATTTTGTTTGATTTGACAAGCCTAACACGTTGGAATTCTTACTTTGCTACTACTGCCTACACTAAAAAGGGAAAAATAAAAACTTTTTAACAAAAAAATAAAAACCGACTTCAAACAAAAGCACTAAAAAGTGAAAAATAACTGATTGGTAGTTTTCATTTACTATACATACATAATCAAATATTTTCGAAGTCGGTGTGCTTTGGCTAAGTAATTAAAGCCTACCTATTAAAAACATACCTAATCAAATATTTTTGAAATCGGTCCCAGCCCATACAAAGCAAAGCACACCGACTTCGAAAATATTTGATTAGGTATGTATAGTAAATGAAAACTACCAATCAGTTATTTTTCACTTTTTAGTGCTTTAGTTTGAAGTCGGTTTTTTAGAAAAAAAATTTTTTTACAATCAGTGATCTTTATATTTATAATATTAAAAAAAATTTGTTCTTATCATTGAAATACAAAAACTCAAGATACATAATTAATGTTTTAAAAGCGTCCTCAAGCGAACTATTCGAAATGCGCTTTTTTCAAATCTCTAATATTCATTGCTTTTTGGAGGACAATTACAAAAGTACATTTAAAAAAGGATTTTATGTGATGTGCGTTAGTTTGAATTTGTCGTAAGAAAATTAGTACTATAGGTTTTTGAATTTTATTTTTTTTATTCTATACTCGCCACTTTTTAAAAACGTAATTGTTAGAAAATGTGTATCTAGGTTTTTATGTATCAATGATTCTAATAAACTTTGATTCTATTAAAATTTTTAAATCAATTCTTAAATTCACATTAAATGTCAGTTCATTTGAGAAGATACCTGACAAATTCAGCATTTTTTTTAAATATTATGAAATAATTGAATTGAATTCAATAATAATATATTTTTAGTACTAAAAAGATTTTTTACTTATCTTACGAGTTAGTACAACATAGATAATAATGCTTAGTATATTATGGGGAATCCTTCTGTTTAATAGTAAATTTTAATTTTAGATTTATATTCTTCATGTGGGCTCTTAAATTTTATCTCGGCAATAAAAGGAAACCTTTATCCAATTCAATACTCAATCTATCTTAATACAAAAATTCATCAAAATTGGTTTAGTAATTTAGGTATAAAAACTTAGGAAACAAGCAAAGAGACAGACACATGGATTTACTTCCAAATTTATAGTATTAGTTTTGATTCCTAAAAAAAATATTATCAAAGAAATAATAAGTTTTTTTAATAATAAGCTGAAATTTTAAAGTTTAGCACAAGAAGATACGTCACGTAAAATCATAACATATTCGTTGACACATTACCCCTGTCTCGTGTCTGGAACGGCATACTCTATGAGTCGGGGCTGAAAAGGCTGAAATGATAAGTTACGTAATAATGCCTTGTCTAAATTATACCTGTCTTCTCTCTGCAGTGAAACCAGTGTTCATAAACACTAAGTGTTAAAATTTTCTTAATAACATAAAACACTTCACCTTATAATCTCTTTTGGTACAAGAAAGCTGGCTCATTTTCCACCCAAAAAATCGGCAGTGCGATTTAGTGGAGAATTGCTGCTAACAATTGTACAAACATGTACAGTTATATTAATTAATAATAATCCATACTTGTGAAATTTTTGTGTGATAGTCGGAGAGCTGAAGAGTGACATAGGCTACATTTCACTGCGGGGGATTATCTCTTTACCATGGGAAAACACGTTATAATACAATTCAAAAAACTATTTATGATTAGAATTACTTGAAACTTGGTATTAATGCTCTTCAATACAACTAATTAAATACGTGTTTTAGCATTTTTCTAGTCATCCCATAATGAGGTAAAATAGGGGATGAAAGTTTGTATGAAACCAACCATTTTAGAGCTTTTTTTTGTAGTTTTAGCGCGAGCGAAGCCGCGGGTTCTGCTAGTATTTTATATTTTTATCAAGGTAAAGATTGAATTAAACAATATTTTTTCTTGTGCTTAAAGCTCATTAGACTTCTATATTATAAAATAAACCGTGTGCTTAATATGACATGTAATGTGTAATTAGCCCTTTTTATCGTCCATTGCTGGGCACGGACCTACCTTCAATGTGAGGGACCTCAGGCCACCATGCTGGCTAAGTGCGGTTTGGACTTCACATGCCTTTCGAAAACTTGCTAAGTTCTCTGAGACATGCAGGTTTCTACACGATGTTTTGCTTCACCATAAGACAAGTGATAATTATGTTGGAAATGATTCGCACATGAAAATATCAGGTGCGAGATCCGGGATTTGAACCCGCTGCACTCGGTTTCCCAAGTGAACACGTTACCACTGGGCTACCACTGCTTAGTGCCTACACTTACATAGTATATGTGTTCTTATATTATTCAAATTTCAATTCAATTCTTTCATTCTGTGGTTTCTGGGAAAATTCCACTTTTTCTGACATACGAGTGTACTATCTACATCCAATGAAGTACGCGCAAGTTATACCGGATAATAAGATAATGTTTTATTAGTCTGACTTGTACAGTTGAGTTTTTCTGTTTTTATTTATTTTAAAAGCTTTGCCAGCTTTATCATACCTTAATCTATATAGTTACATAAACCAGATTCTAACAAAATTGTATACCATCTTGACCTCATCAGAAGTAGAAACGGATAAAATTGTGTTAAAGCTACCTACATATACCGAAACTATTCAGATTCAACGCTTTAATTAGGTTTTTCCTTTGTTGGTCGTAGTGGACACATTCCAATAATAAATGATAAACATCTTTATATATCCACATATATCACAGTTTGGTGTGAGTGATTTTTTGAAAGCGTGAATGTTACATACATTTGTGTATAGACATCATACTATATATGACAATTACTTTATCTATACATATAATAAAATTCTAACAAAGCCGAATCTGTACATTAAATATTTTTTGGAAAATCTTATTAAAATAGACATTATTTTCGATACAGAGTCCGACTTAACAGTTTTTAGAATTTTTGTCTGTCTGCCTGTCTGCCTGTCTGTTACCGCATCACATAAAAACCATTGGAGGGATTTTAATCAAATTTGGTATGGCGATAGCTGGTTATCCGGGTCAACATATAAGATACTTTTTACCGCGGAAAAATATCTCATTTTTGAGAAAAAATACAAAAACTGCAATGTAAGAGTATACTAATATGTAACACCCAAGAATTTAGTGTTTGGTCATCTGACGCGGGCGGAGCCGCGGGCAATGCTAGTTGTATATATAGTACTTTATAGTTTCAAAAGGTCCTGGGTTCGAGTCCCGGGTCGGGCCAAGTTTAGTTATTGAGTCTTTCTGTATAGTAAGCCTCAGTAACAGCCCGGAGTTGGGAAGTTGGCGGTGTTTCACCCCCGTGCCTCGGAGAGCACGTAAAGCCGTCGGTCCTGCGCCTTAACTCTCATTGGTCGTGTTGAGCAGTCGTCCCACCGGAGTATGAGAGTGACAGGAATAGAGAGTGCACGTTGTGTCTGCGCGTACACTTGTGCACTATAATATCTCCTGCGCAGTTGGCTAGTCTCAATGAGAATGAGCCGCCGTGGCCGGAACCGGTCAGGAGAACATCACTTTATAGTTGTAAGCCCACAGTATAAAAAGAATAGTAGAATATTAACTTCACTAAAGCAGATAACAATATATGAGAAATGGGAAATATCAGAAAATAATCTAGGAAAAAAGTTGTAAATCAAGACCCCTAAAAATTGAAGACGCGTTGCAATTTAGAGTGATTTATACATCACATAAATTCACGTCTCTATTTCACACGCTAGCGTTATATTACATGAAATCAAACATAATCATACGTTATATGTTAAATAATATTATTATTAAATTATTTTCTTTAGTGGCTTCTAGAAAGGCCGTTTGGGCACAATTTATTTCGCCAATATCTCGTATAATGGAGAAGAGTCGTTAGATAGACAGACCAGTAAAAACATTAAAAAAAGCAGTGTCTGATTACATATAGAAACGAAGAATATGATATCATTATCAAGAAAATTGACGTTTAATAATTAATAATATTATTATATCTAAGCTTATTTGTCTAAGATCTGAAATGAAGTCGACCTTTACTCATGTGCTTACAGAATAAAAAATATTTTATTTATTAGAAATATATATTTATAAGATTCTAGCGATACACCCTCGCTTCGCTCGAGTATGCCCCTAGGTACGTTTTAAATAGTTATTGCGAGTAAACTTTAGGAGAAAAACTTATGCTATTGTAAATATTTTGCATATCGATCCCTTTTCTGTAAAAAACAAAAACTAATCTATCCCACGGGAACCGTTCAACCGTTTTAAAAAGTGAACTGTGTGCTATTCCAGACTATAATCTATCTTTGTACCAAATTTCGTTCAGATCCGCTCAGCCGTTCTGGCGTGATTGAGTAACGAACATCCAAACATCCATGTAAACTTTCACATTTATAATATTAGTAAGATAAGTAAAATTAATAATGGTGACTGCAATGAGGTCACAAAATCGATTTCTCTAGGCTACAATTTCCATCGAACATACAGCCACTGGAGACACGTTTTCTGTGTATTAGTTCAAAATTATATAGTGAAATTTAGTACCTCTAAAATATGTATATGTATCGGTGAAAGGAAAAAGATAATAGTGTCATCATAATTTAATATATGCGGAGCAAAATACATATTCAAAAAAAAAAAACAAAATTCAAAATATTTTATTCAGCATTAAATTATTACAATTTTTTAATGAACGTCATAAGTCTACTACCAGTTCGGAAAGAAGAAGCCTCAGACCTAAGAAGAACTGGCGAAAGAAACTCAGTGAGACTAATATAAACAATACATATTAATATAATACACACATAACGTGTCAAGAGTAGTACTCAAGATTTATGCACATATAGGTACAGCAGACACTCGTTCGCGAATTCCTTATATACTTATGTAAACGTATAGGTAAATAGCACAAATATAATATACATATTTTTAAGGAACACGATACGCAACTTCAATTCGTACTTGGCTCATTTTTGCTCGTTCTATACTAAAAATAAAATGTCATTTTTAAAACTTAACTGAAACGATTAAAGCATGTAAATTAATAGTCCACTTCGCAAGGAATTAAA
Organism: Brenthis hecate; assembly: GCA_951806755.1. Classification (NCBI taxonomy): domain Eukaryota; kingdom Metazoa; phylum Arthropoda; class Insecta; order Lepidoptera; family Nymphalidae; genus Brenthis; species Brenthis hecate. The sequence continues at coordinate 1,785,468 of OX638256.1, forward strand.
TTAAATTACGATAGAAATAGCCGGCATTCATACTCTATTTTCTAATTCATATGGAAATCTGATACGCTTTGCAAATGTAAATTGATTGCACTTTATTACAAGATATTCTGGTATCAATGTGGTATGGAAATTTTACACGTGCCTAGGAAAGAAAGTATAATAAAATGGTAAAACATTTTGTTAATTTCTTTAATAATTGTGAAAAATAAATCTATCCCACGGGAACCTTGCATTTTTCCGGGATAAAAAGCCTGAATGTTATTCCAGACTATAATCTATTTCTGTGTCATTTAGATTCGCTCAGCCGTTCTGGCATGATTGAGTAACAAACATCCAAACATCTAAACTTTCACATTTATAATAATAAGTTAGAAGACTGTTAATAATTATTGGCTCTGACTACTACTGCCTGTTTCATTATTAAAAAGTTTTACTATTTCGTAATTATTTAAAATATTTGATTTCACGAGCTTTCCATTTGCTTTCTAAGTTAAATATTTTAAAGTTTTGGTAGCTTTTAGTGATTTTGCTTTAGATTGAGGCATGTTACTTAAATGCTTGAATATTTAAATTGAACCATTATAGCCGACTTGTATTGAGCTCTATATAGTATTATATAGAGAATTTTATAAGTAGATTTTCCTGGCCTAAAAATAATAATATATTCAGATGAAAATTTTTATGACTTTTTTCCCCAAACGTGTGCTCACTTTGTCGTGGCGGTCATTAGCGCTCGGTACTCCAGCCGAAGACGCGAAACCAACGCACTGGGAGGTGGCCCACTTCAGTGGACGGTGTACCATGCGGGTTGCTCCTGGTACTTCTTTGACAGCAGAGTGTACCGAGAAAGCAACCCCATGGTCTACTTTGGCAGACCTACCGTCGGGTATCGTAGTCGAATGCAAAAGCGATCCTGCGATGCCCCATTAAGACGGGGGAGGTTCTATTGGGTTTTAGTGCGTAGTACTGGTGTATCTATGCAGGTGGTATGCGTAAATGTATTTCCCAACGTAAAAAAAGGATGTATGCTCATTATATCAATACTGCTTATTGGCAAACTTTTTATCCTCTTAATTAATAGTACATGGGCGACCGAGCTTCGCTCGCAGTTTTTGGCCAAGAAAACATTTTAAAAAAACTAACTAAAAATTTGAATAAATACGAAAAAAATAAAAGAAAAACTTTGTATCCGACCGGGATACGAACCCAGACACCTGTGGTTGTCAAACTTGCACCTTGGCCGTTTGACCAAGATGCTTATGTCATAGCGTTTGAATTAGCGACCATATTTTACGTGGAATAATGCGAAACAAAATCGCATGAAAACTCGAAAACACGCGTTTTCCCAGTCATAAAACTAATCTAGATCGATTTATCGCCCCCAAAACCCCATGTATACTAAATTTCATGAAAATCGTTGGAGCCGCTTCGGAGATTCAGATTATATATATATATATATATATATATATATATATATATATATATATATATATATTATATATATATATATATATATATATATATGTATATATATACATACAAAAAATGCTTGTTTAAATATCCTCTTAATTAATATATGGTTTTTTACACTTTAAAAGGTAAATATAAAATATAGAAAATTTTTATATACAAACCAATCGACCAAGAAATGATTTGTTTTAGAAAAAATTACTTTTGAAACTCACGAATACATATTATGTACCCGACTAACATTTGAATTTACTTACATTACATATTTTATAAGAATGTGCTACGAATTTACAATTTACTTTTAAAACGTTATTCAAAATGCTGTCAAAGTTGGTAGAGTACACAACTTCAATACCCTAGACAAGATAAATGTTAGCAAAATAAAGTTTTGCAAACAAAATTTGCTGGTCGATGACCGATTTAGGCTGAAAAATAAAAGGATGAATATTATATTATTGTTTTAAATATAACTATTGATTTATATTTAATCTTATATGAAATATCTAATGAAAAATCTATTCATATTTTGCTTCCATCTGTCATTATTAAACGTGCTTTTAGCTAGCTTTTAAAAGTATGAATACTTTGTAAATCAAATAAAAACTTGGCTTAAAAATACATACAGACAAACATACTCGTAGAAACTCGTCCTTTTTTAAAGTTGGTTAAACTGCTGCTTTATATTCCATGTAAAAATATGCAAGAAAATTAGACTTATCGATTTTATTGTAAATACTCTTAAGATTAATTTTAATTCTATCAATAAGTAATTAAAAAAACATAAAGTATTCAATAATATACATACATCCTAAATTAAAAAATAAAAATCTAAAGAAATATCTTCATGACAATTTACTGTATTGTCTCTGGAGTCATAAACACACCTGCAAGTTGCTTCTTGTGTAGAAGAATGCTTTATTAGTCTATGAACTAATTTATTCGTTCAATAATTACATATTTTAAGCCATATTATAGTCCAATGTATAGAAAGTTCTTGAGCTTCTAAAAACATTCATAAAAGTTATGAGAATTCAATAAATATAACAAATAAATATTATAACAATTTTAAAACAAATAAATAAATATTTTGGGACATTAACGCATAGCACCATCTAGTTCCATGAGAATGACCCCAGCGGGACTCGAACCCGCGACCGCTGGCAAGGCAAGTGCGGTCATTACAAACTGAGCCAAACATGTCGTCATATTATAAGTCGTTTTTTACTTTTATTCTACTATTTATGATTAAAATATCTTAATTTACTTTAAATAATAGGTATCTTTATAAATTCGCCAAAATACATTGTTAATTGCAATGATTTTGCTTGACTAAATACTACAGATATTCATCCTATAGAGAAATACCTCAAAATTACACTTTCATACAAACAATGCTTAAAATTAATGGATCTTTATCATCACTACGTCAAACTATGTTCAAGCAAATTGAGAAATTCCTTTATTTTCTTTACTTTACGTCTACGAAATTTAAATTGAACACTAAAAATTGTCTGAATTCATTTTTGTGAATTTAAGATATAATTAGTTTAATTGAATGAAAATAATGTTTTTAAACTATCATACTTTGACGACACGTTTGGCTCAGTTTGTAGTGATCCTACTTGCTGTGCCAGCGGTCGCGGGTTCGAGTCCCGCTGGGGGCATTATTTAGGTACTCTATATATTATGAATACACATGTTTTAATAAAAATCGTTATGTAAAACCTTGTTCAGCTCTAATAATTTATAGATCTGTGTATTCGATTCGAAACTAATCCATGACACTGTTTCGGTAAGCCCTGTATTATATGAGTCTTAAGGTCACCTTAACTAAACTGCCTTAGACATGGCATGTGAAAATTGAATGTGGAAGAGCTTTACTAGAAGACCTAAAAGCTTCGCAGTAGCTTACTTCGTTAGCAAAATAGCTTTTATACTTGGAAGGCATGAAAATATACAATAACAATATTAATTGCGTCGTTGTCATTTATTTATGGCTATGAATTATACTTTTCTGACATCAATTGCGTTTTGGCTGAAAATGGCCAAAATTCGTGTATACTTTGTTAAATGAAAGATTTTTTTTAGTAATACCTATTAAGCAAATTGTCTTCGATCTATAAATACGCTGTATGATGTGATTTTATCATTAAAACTAGAGACTCACCCTCGCTTCTCTCGGATTCGTCACCAGGTACGTTTTAACAGTTAGAATGAAATAGCTGATAAACTATATTATATTACTGTTCCGCTCCCTTAGATAGTAGCATCATATATAAGCGGTGTCTCTAATGCAAAAAGAATTTTTAAATCGAATTAGTAGTTTCTGAGATTAGCGCGTTCAAACAAATAAACAAACAAACAAATAAACAAACAAACAAACACACAAACAAACAAACAGACAGACAGACAGACAGACAGACAGACAGACAGACAGACAGACAGACAGACAGACAGACAGACAGACAAACAAACAAAAAAACAAACAAACAAAGAAACAAACAAACAAACAAACAAACAAACAAACAAACAAACAAACAAACAAACAAACAAACAAACAAACAAACAAACAAACAAACAAACAAACTACCTCTTTATTATATTACAATAGATAATATATTTAGTTTGAGCGGAACTCTAACGCACGTTGACTTGTGTAAAGATTTGTATTTTAACTACTGTACAAAAGAGACTAGACACTGCAGATTTACAGATTTATTAAGCAAAGTTTTACATATACATATAATTTTGCCATTAAAAAGTTTTCATTAAAAAAGTACACCGACTTCAAAAGCTTTTCATCGATTTTTCGTATTTAGAGGTGGATGTATACTTAAAATTTATATGGGACCACCTTTTGTATTCAGCCCTTCTTAGCGTCCAACTGCTGGGCACGGGCCTCCCTTCAATACGAGGGAGATCAGGCTTTCGTCTACCACGCTGGCCAAGTGTGGATTGGCGGACTTCATATACATATCTTTCGATACCTTTTTAAGTTATCTCAGACAAGCAAGTTTCCTCATCATGTTTTCATCACCGTAAGACTGGCAATCACATTGAGAATGATTCGCACATGAAAATATCAGAGGTGCGAAACCCGGGATTTGAACTCACTTCACTCGGTTAGCCAAGCGAGCGCATCGCCACTGGGCTACCACTGCCTACCACCTTTTAGGTATATTCTATTCACGCCCAAATTATCAAGTAAAACATTTACAGTTCACGATATCACAGCGTATTTTTTTTTAATTTACCAAAATATAACCCATATTACCCTCACCTTCATATAAGCACATGAAAGCCTCGTGAAAATGAATTAAGATATTCTAAAGATATTTTTTTAAGTGAAAACTTCTATAGACAGGTTTGGATGGGGAGTAAATTCATGTAAGTCGTCATCGACATGGTCACGTGACGTGTTAACACTCAGAGTGCCGATAGATGTCAGAACCAGATAAATGTAAACAGTTTAAATTTACAAATTTTAATATAAGATCAAACGATTATTTTGAATATCCAAAAATAACAACTGTTTATAGTTTTAAGTTTTTACTTCTGCCGGCAATCCTCGAGATTGCTTTTTTTTGTTTATTTGAACGCGCTTATCTCCAGAACTAAATCTCCGACTTAAAATATGTACCTATTTGTATTCGCTACGAAGTTACAACCCTTAGGAGTTGGGCAATCTATACTAATAATATAAATATGAAAGTTTGTAAATATGGTTGTATGGATGTGTTTGTTACTCTTTCACGCAACTACTAAATGGATTTTAATGAAACTTTAGACTACTTTTTATCCCGGAAAAATGTACGGTTCCCGTAGGATAGATTTACTTTTGTTTTTCTAGGCGAACCCGAGCGAAGTGAGGGTGAGCCGCTAGTTATACATAAATTAACTATGCGAGCAAAGTCGTTTGCAAACACTATAAATTATAAAATTTTAAAATTAACTTACAACACCTACTAATTAATAATTAATTTTATTTATATGAAAAAACAAATTAAAAATATGCCGTACATTCTAAACAGGTAGACGGGCAAGGAGCCAAATTTTCAAAACGATGACTTCTACTTTTGCTTTTATATCATTTCAAACTATCTGTGAACATATTTTTGCTGAAAAAATTCAACGTTCTAACTAATTCCAAGCATTTTCTCCACGATTTTTGTTTGTAATAACTGGCCTTTGATTACTACATTTGTGTGCTCGTTAAATTTATGACTAATTTTTGACTTTGTAATACTCTTTTACTTTCATGTCTCTTGCAAAGATTAATTAGATAAACACGTTATTATTTCTGATTAACAATGCCTATTACGCTGGAGGAGAGCAGGTTCGATTCTCTGATGTAGTAATATAGCAAGTATTAGATAACTATTTCTTTAAAAAAAAGTTATGTAAGTAGTGCTAATATTCTTTATTTGCAACGAATTGTGTAAATAAGAAGAAAAAATTATCAAAAAATTGAAAAAAAAAGTAAGAAAAATGTCCCTAACGTTTAAATTTTATCTCCGTCTGTCTTATTCGAGTTAGTACCGAAACTTAATGTACCATTTAAAATGTTTTTCCCGTAAACTACGTTTTACGTACGTATTTTAAAATACCAAGATACCTACAAGTAGGTATGTTTCACTTAAGTATGACATCCAAGTTATAAAACTCTTGAGTGGTCGTTAAATTTACTACTAATCTTTTGCCCATAAAAGTTATCTCGTTTTCATACAATTTACGCTGAAGATTTATTAAATATCAAAGGTTAATTCTATATTTTATATGATACATAAAATAATCTATACTAATATTACTCGTATAAAGAGGTAAAGTTCTACTGAACCGATTTAGATGAAATTTGGTAAGAAGATAGTTTAAGACCCTGGGAAGGATTTGTGTGCCGGAAATCATCCCTTAAGGGGGTGAAAATGGGGATGAAAGTTTGTATGGGGAATCAAGGTAGTGACGAACCCGAGCGAAGTGAGGGTCAATCCCTAGTAATTTAGAAAGAGATTCCAAGCTTAGGTTAGTAACGGCTAAATAAACTAATTTGAAACTTGAAGTATACATGTAGCTTTCAGGTACCCGTAGGTATGTGATAGACAATCATTCGAAAATATCCATCTAGAATAATAACTAGAGCAATTTCTATTATATTTTTTTTATATATCATATACCATTTACTCTAATCTAAGTAACTTTGTACAACTTTTTAAATACTATTAGAGTTTGATAACAATACTAAATATATATATATATATATATATATATATATATATATATATATATATATATATATATATATATATATATTATATATATATATAAATATCATACTAGCAATTCACCTTCGCACCACTCAGGTCCGTGCCTAGGAACGTTGAAACGTTAAAACGGATAGTATTGAATTTTCAAAGATGAGATAATATTTTCCGGCAGTAAAAAGTATTCTATATATTCACCCGGATAACCAGCTATCATCTTACAAAATTTCATCAAAATCAATCCTATGCTTTTCTCGTGATGCGTCCCCAGACAGACCGACAAAAAATCTAAAAACTATAAATTCGGCCTTTGTATTGATAATAATGACTATTTCAATTAGATTTTCCAAAATTATTTAATATACAAATTTGACTAAGATTTTTATTATATGTACAGATATACATAGATATTTAATATTGATATGTAGATATCATAGATAACATAATAATAACAACAGGGAGTAAAAATAATGTCCTATCTGTTCATAGCTATGCGAGAAGATCCAACACACAAAAGAAGTTTTCAACCGACTTCAAAAAGGAGGAGGTTCTCAATTCGACTGTATTTTTTTTTATGTTTGTTACCTCAGAACTTCGTCATTTATTAACCGATTTGGACAATTTTTATTTTGTATAAAAAAGAAATGTATGTATAAAATAGCCATTTGTGTAAGGTAGAAAAAAATCTATTTTGAAATGTACTTAAAACCTAACGTAGAAAAAAGTTTATTAGCATCGTAAAACCTGAGATCAGACAAAAGCAATTAAGTTTCATTTGATTTTAGAGTAATCGAGTGTTTAATGCGGTCGTCATTAACCAAGCCAGACTAGACACGATGATGTTCTACAACCGTCATCGCTAATGGAATACTACAGAATGTATTGAAATGATAATTCGATTCAATTGAATTTTCTTGCTAATGACTTCAATTCAATTTAATTTTAATTTTCTTGCTAATGACTTCAATTCAATTCAATTTCCTTGTTGATTGTTAAATATGTCAAAACTTCGGCAATAAATTCAATAAGTGAGGTGACAAAATACGATATTCTCATTTGATTTTTTAGTTTTCTATTGGCTACATCGATTGTAGATATTTGTAGTAATCTATAATTTTTTTTATTGTCTAGTAATTTGTTTTTTTGAACTGTAATAGAATATTTTATATTACGTTAAAGGTATTAAAAAATTCATTAGTATGAGATTAATTAATAAAATTCATAAAATATTATAAAGCTAATTATGTATCAAAATGTCTTTTATTCATCTCACTTATTATTCATTCCAACTCGCTCATTATCCATTCATAAATTAATTAATAACAGAGCTGTACATATAATTATTTAAAAAACGTACTGTTTTATATAGAATTATTAATAATAAACCAAGATGTATTTAATTGGTACTTGATGTGCGTTTTAAATTAATATACATAATTATATACAACTTTGTACTTTGTGTGTTGTGTACATACGACTACCTTTTCGGGTTTTTTCGCGGAATTATTTTGATTTTTGGTTCCCGACGTTTCGAATGATTTACAGCAACCATGGTCACGGGAGGTTCTAAGGTTATACACGTCTCAAAAGGTTATCATGTAGTTATTACAGTTAACACGAAAAATTCAAAATAATAGTTTTATTCAATATTACAAACATTCGCGTAAATCTAAGAAACAGGAAAAAGAATTATGTAAACTTCATTTTACTACTCTATCTAATAACGATGACGATAAATACACATTACTAATTCAATTTACGTGAAACAATCATGAAAAAGATCCCCAGGGACAGATCGGGAAAAGCTTGCTCACGAAATGTATCCTTAGGGAAGCGCAAAACACTTAAATTAGAACATTATTTCAGTCAGTATTAACATAGATTTGTGTTGTGTGCTTTAAAAATTGATGAAATTAACTAGTAGTTTATGTATAATTAAGCAGCTTAACGCCATTTTGTGGTGGCGGCCATCTTGAATTTGAAATTTATCATAGAGTATAGTATTCTACTAGTCAAGCCCTTTCATTTGATACCCATATTGAGGGAGTTGTGAAAAAATATGTAATCCGCCATTTAGTGGCGGCGGCCATCTTGGACCGATTTTCATCAAACATAGCTAAAACTGTCCCGATTAATTCACCTTCAAACAAAATCAAAATCGATTCATCCGTTCGGGAGCTACGATGCCACACACACACACACACACACACACACACACGCGCGCGCGCGCGCGCGTTCGCACGCACGCATGCACGCATGCATGCACGCGCGCACGCACGCACGCAAACACACACACAAAATTGGCATTGCCATTCAGCGGGGGATGCGGCTAGCATTCTTGCCACTATTCTACGCGGACACGACTTGCACAGTAATAATTAAGTGTACATTTGTTTTGTGTATATAACTAAGTGTTTTTGTAATGTCGCCTTTCATATATGTAAACTAGGATTAGCCACTTGTGATATCATAATGCTTAAAGCTTTATTATACCCCTATACTGTACTACTTGTATGATATATTATGTATATCTCATTTGATGAAAATGCAATTCAACCTAGAACCTCTCAAGAGTCGAACTTTACCCTTGAGAGTATTACATCAAGTAATTTTGATGCTATCGGAGATCTTGTTAAGAGATTTAAGGATATCTTGTATATATTAATTATTATATTAGTAGTGTTAACCCAACAGTCGAAATCCGACCATAATCATTAACGAAAATTTATAAATAATCTAGCGACTCACCCTCGCTCTGCTCGGATTCGTCCCTAGTTACGTTTTAAAGTTTAGATTTTTCAGAAATGTGATATTATCTGCAGTAACAAGTATTCTATATGTTGACCCGGATAACCAGCTATCATCATACCAAATTTCATCAAATTCTGTCCAGTAGTTTTATCGTAATGCATTCCCAGACAGACAGACAGACAGACAAAAATTCTAAAAACTGTAGATTCGGCCTCTTTCTATTTTCAAATTATCTCAATACTGAGTTACAATATTGTTCTTTGCGGGTTTCGATACATAACATCAATACTAATACATATTATAAATGTGAAAGTGTACCCGTTTGTTTGTTTGTTTGTTTGTTTGTTTGTTTGTTTGTTTGTTTGTTTGTTTGTCTTTCTTTCAGGTCGAAACTGAATGACGGATTGGCGTGATTTTTTGTGTGGGGATAGTTGGAGGACTGGAGAGTGACATAGGCTACTTTTACCGCGGGAGATAATGTCATTCCCACGAGAAAACACGTTATAATACAATCTAAAAATTGTTTATGATCAGAATTACTTGAACTTAGTATTAATGCTCTTCAATACAATTAAATAAATACGTGTTTTTAGCATGTCTTGAAATTCATCCCGTAAGGGGGTAAAATAGGGGATGAAAGTTTGTATGAAAACTACTTTTTAAGAGTTTTTCTGTAGTTTTAGCGGGAGCGAAGCCGCTCTAGGTTCTGCTAGTATTATATTTGTACAATATGTGATGAAATGAAATCAGTCGCGCATTTAATTTCCGTACAGAGCAAACAATTGTATTGAATTTATCACGGTATAGATATGAGTATATTTGGAATACAGAATAGTAATGCTTAAGCAGAGTCACAGATTCAAATCCCACTCGAGCCAAATATATTATGACGAGGTCTCTGAAATTTAGTTTTAGCTTATAGAGTGCGTAAGTACACGATGCCCCATTAAGAATGGGAAGATTCCATTGGGTTTTACTGGGTAGTACTGGCTTTTCTAGACGGTGAGTCCCACATCACTACCTGTATGTATGCAGAAAGGTTGCGTAAATATAATTTCCAACCTTTAAAAAAGGCAGGCTGGCAGATATAATATATTCTATATCATATGTGTATTTTGTTCGCAAAATACAAAGTTAGTAGTGGAGTTGTAATTAAAGTAAAATTCAATAACAATTCTTTTACTTATTTCAAAAATGGCGAGCTTCCATATAAACTTTCACCCGATATTAATTAATCTTTTTAATGAATTTCTCCTTTGTTATAAGAACCTATTTTACAAAATTTCATGCTATTATTCTTGCACGTTCCAGCGATTTACGTTAGACATTTTCTATTCACGAGGTAATATTTTAAGTTCGTGCTCATATTCAACAATTAGAAGCTTTTTAAGCTGCACTGTGTTTTTTCTTCGTTGTATATCATTATAGAGCTTTTGAAGTTTTTAAGTATCCTACGGTTTGACGAGAGATATCAAAAAGGGTCGTATGTTTATCTTTTTATGTCATATATCACATAATGTCTAAACTACACATAAAATGATGACGATGTCCTCCTAATCGATTTGGGCCACGGCGGCCAATCTCACTGAGTCTAGTCAACTGCACAGGTAATATATTATAGTGCACAAGTGTACGCGCAGATACAAGTGCACTCTCTATTCCTGTCACTCTCATAATTCGATGGGAGCGCCAGTGGGAAATCACGCACAGGATCGATGGCTTTGCGTGCTCTCTCTCCTAAGCACGGCGTGAAACATCGCCAACTTCCCAACTCCGAGCTGCTACTGAGACTTTCTAGCCTAAAAGACTGAATAATTAAACCTGGTCCGACCTAGGACTTGAACCCAGAACCTCCGGATCTGCAGTTATGCATACTACCCACTAGATCACCGAGGCAGTTAATATAACTATATTTGAATATGAATTTCATATCACTATGGGCACCAATAGACGTCAATAGGTAAAAAATTAAATTATATTCTTTATAGTTTCAATAATAATAACTTCTAACCTTTCACGTACAATGTAAATTTTATTATACAAAACTGCCTTTAGGTAGATGCAATTGTTCTATGCAGCGCAATTTTGTAACCTTACAAAGTTTGATACTCGTAGCTATGAAACTTTACAACCGCATAAATGTCAAAATCAACATGTACAGTTTTAGCTAACAAAGTTACCTTCCAATATAATCTACATAGTAACATGTTCGAGTTGTTCTAAATAAAAATTAATAGTCCAAGAATCGGTTGCGATTTAAACATGTAATGCAGTTATTTAAAAGGAAATTGAGAAAATAAATCACTGTTGCCCAATTTCACCAACACCCCATAAGCTACCACCTACGTATGGGATCCCTAGCTTAAAAGTTTCCCTAAACTAGCCCCTAAAATAAATTTAGTTTTACCATATTTCTAGTATCTATATTTAGGTGGCATTTTAACATTTAGGTGACCCCTAACTGTCGATGAAACAGAAACTGTCCCCTAACAGCCCCCTAACCATGCTTAGGGGATCTCTTAAACTTGGTGACGTTGGTGAAATCGGCCATAGGAGTCCTTAATCTATACTTGTTATTGCTTCGAATAAAAATGTGTTAATTTTTTTTAAATAAATAATTATGTCGGGACTTTAACGCACAGTATTATCTAGTTCCATATTAAGCTATGAGGCTTGTATTATGGATACCAGATAGTTGACTACACATATATTATTTTAAATTCATACATATTATAAATATAAACACCAATAACTGGAGTACAGACATTCGCGCTCATCACACAAATGGATGCCCCCAGCGAGACTCGAACCCGCGGCCGCTGGCACAACGAGTACTAACACTACAAACTGAGCTAAGCGTGTCGACAAAATATAAGTTAATTTGCTTCGTTTATTATGGATTATACGTTTATTATCATTATACTCTGTGTGGGCCTGTATTTAAATAAAAACAGGTAGGTTTAAAGTGCGCAGGAATTAAAAAGAAAAATCTGAAATCATTAGACCTCTGTAGTTAATTTTTAATAAAAACAATACGCATTTTGAAGCAAATTTACGATAATACTAGAAATATATAATAACAAATTTATGATAATATTTTGAAAATATTTGCTAAAAATGTATATTATAATTTTAAACATGATTCTCGGTCTATACAATATAATCCATTATTGTTATTCTAAAATATATACACAAGTAAAATAACTAAAATATTGCATTACATCTCGTACATTATAGAATTTAACATTTACATTAAATTCGTTATCTTTGAATCCGAGCAATGTATATTAAAATGTAGTAACTCCCTTATAAATTTTAAGCCAAATTCTAAGCTAAGTCACTGCAGTTCGTGCTTTTCATTTGGTAAATAACTAAGATTGTAAAGTTAACTCTTCATGCGATTTAGCTTTGCATTTAATTCTTCATGTATATATATATATATATATATATATATATATATATATATATATATATATATATATATATATATATATATATATATATATATATATATATATATATATATATAATTAAACTAACTCAAATCAAAAATCTTATTACATATTTTTTGGAAAATCGTATTGAAATAGTCATCATTATCAATATACAAAGACCGAATGTATAGTTTTTTGGATTTTTGTCTGTCTGTGAGCGCATCACGAGAAAACCACTGTACAGATTTTGATGAAATTTGGTATAATGATAACTGGTTATCCGGGCCAACATATAGAAATCTTTTTACTGCGGGAAAATATCTCATCTCTGAGAAATCTATACTAAACGTTAAAACGTAACTAAGGACGAACCTGAGCGGAACGAGTGTGAGTCGCTAGTGTATATATAAAATTGAATATATCTTTATATTTCTTAGTGATCTCTCAAAATAAGATGAAATTCTTATGAGTTTATTGAGATTGTGAACGCTCACAAAATTTTCTGCCATAGTGCCGTCATGTACAATAAGTGGAGCACGAGTTAAATTTAAAATATATCATTATTTTTTCTTACAGATGTTGTTGTTGTGTTGTAAATAGTGTATTTCCAAAAGGTTTTCAGTAAATTAAAAATGACCCTGTATAGTGGAGCTCGAGTTAGTAATCCGAAATAACAAATTTTGCAGGAAATAAATCAGGGCGTTGATATATAATTTAATTAACAGTGTTACTTCTAAATAATAACATCATAATTTTTTTTACTAAATTAAAAAAAAAACTATTAGGTATATAATATTTAGTATGAAAAAATATGTACATAATACATATATGTATGTACTTATTTATGTAATATACTCTTATTTTTATTCTATATTATATTTATTGTTGATCATAGCAATGTATAGCGATTTGCGACTGAAAATATTTGCGGCAATATTAATCACTGGTTCGATTCCCGAGAAGGGTAATAAGGTTGACCTTACTTATAAATGACTAGCGGCTCACCCTCTCTTCGCTCGGATTCCCCTATAGGAAAACAAAAACAAACCTATCCCACGGGAACCGTACATTTTCCCGGAATAATAAGCCTATGTGTTATTCCATCTATAATCTATCTCTGTGCCAAATCGTTATTATCGTATATTCCTCCAATATATAAGTTTGGTAGCTTTCAAATATTTCTTATTTTCTAAAATGCAGCCAATATACAGCACATGTAGCGTCAATTTGTATGTGAAATGAATTTTACCTTTCGAGACGCAACAGCTGTAGTCATGCATGTTTCAATATAACAAATATGAGAGACGCTCTAAAATTCAAACGCTATAAATTTTCTGATCGAAAAGTTTGTAAATATGTCCAATATTATGATTCTACGAGTAAATGTCATATTACTTTAATAATATTTTCTTACGATATAGACTCAGTATATGCCTCATTACTCTGGAACAAACTCCCTAAATACATCCAAAAAAGCCCCTCTATAACTTCTTTTAAAAAAAATTTAAAACAGTACCTTCTGTCACAAATTGGTCCTTAATTTTACTATCAGATACACTATTTTTATGTATTCCAAATGCATACGAATATATCTATACTTTAATATGTATGTATATATGTATGTATATGTGTATATAGTATGTATAATATGTAAGTTATTGTATATTTATCATTATATGTGTCTTTTTTATCTTATTTAATTGTATAATTATTTATAATTATTTTAAATCAATTGCACTCTTTTAGTCCCGTCATATAACACTATTTCTCACTTTCATAGGTTGGCTGGAAGAGATCTCTTGTAGAGATAAGTCCACCTTTGCCCACATTCGTCTCTGTATTATCTGTGTTACTCTGTTAATATGCAATAAAGAATATATAATAATAGATAGTGAAAAAGGCGTTTTAATATATTTTTTACGCCTTTGTCGTATCGTGACGGGCCGTGCGCTATCGTAATTATACTAACATCCGTGTAAATATTATAAATGTGAAAGTTTGTGAGTATGGATGCTTGTTACTCTTTCACGCCAGAACGGCTGAACCGATTTAGATGAAATTTGGCACAGAGATAGATTATATTCTGGGTTAGTACATAGGTTACTTTTCATCCCAGGAAAATGAACGGTTCCCGTGGGATAGATTTATTTTTGTTTTTCACAAGGATCCCGAGCGAAGTGAGGGTGAGTCTCTAGTACTTAAATATTTTTGTATAGTCAAAATGGCGATAAGCGACAAACAAACGATGTTCTTAGTTTCTTCTAAAATGGGCACATTGACAGTAACATTACAAAGCGAAAAAAATAATAAAAAAATAAAAATCCTTAATTTACAGCATTTACAAGCAATTTAACAAAGTGCTTATCGATTGTTAGCACTTGTTTCGAATGTAACGATCGTGTTTAGCTAATTTTATTGGAACTTGCTTTTTATGCGCCATTAAAATACGGTCTTACACCATAGGAAATAATAATTAAAAATGAATGGTTGTCAATAAGCAATACATACTATTCTACAAAGAAGCTTAATTATTATATCTTTTCTTAAGCTTATTATAGTTATAAAAGGTCCCATTTGTTTGTTCATGTAATTTATTAATTACTAGAAAAATACCCTATGATTTGACTAGTACCTTGAGTAACATGTTTCAAACAAGATATATTTTAACTAAAATTTTGTTTTTGGATTTTTCCGCGAATTTATTTTGATTTTAGGTTTCCGATGTTTCGAATGCTTTACAGCAGTCATGGTCATGGGAGAGACGTAACGTGACGAAAAGATAGTTTTATTTAAAATGTCAAATATTTGCGTAAATCTAAAAAAAATATCATAACATATATCTTATAATAATATATTTACTAACTAGCGACTTACCCTTTTTTCGCTCGGGTGCGTTTAATTTTTTTTTAGCAGAACTCCTTATTGTTTTTCTAAAATAAAAGTAGCCTAAGTTACTCCTTAGAACATCAGCTATCTGCCAGTGAAAGTTCCGTCAAAATCGGTCTTGTCATTTTGGAGATTAGCGGGAACAAACAGACAGACAGACAAACTGGCACACAAAAAATTAAAAAAAATGTTTGTTTTATGGGTACCGCATATAATTTCATATGCGTTTAGTAAAAAGCTGTTATCCGACTAGCACTCCTAGAAGCCACGAAATAAAAGGATTTAATTGGGAAAGCTGTTATTTTGACATTACAAACAGTTATATATTTACACTCCAATTATATATTTGTATAGATTATATAAAATAGAATATCTTATTATAAATTATTTATTTTTTAGTCGCATCGGTGTTCCTATTTGCATGAATTTGTATTTAGAGACGGAGCAGAAATTACTGTTAAATTTTAATGTAAGTAACCATGATTAATGCTACTTGGAAGCAAAGAGTTCTCATGGGACAGCAACCCAAGTCTCTAAACTTCTAATAAGCTTATAATAATATGAACAATGTAATATGAATTTTTCATGAAACCAGTCAAGTTTATGTTGTTCTATGGTTGTTTAATATTTTAGTAGAGTTTCATATATTACTACTGCCTTACTCTTTCTTCACTCGGGCGTGTCCCTTAATGAGTTTTGTATGTATAATAATATTATATACTGGCAGCGCTTTCTTTTGGCATTTTTTTAAAACTTTTTTTTTTTTTAAAACGTAGCCTATATGCTACTAATTCATTATATTACTAAGCACAACATAATATTTATTTCTTGTTACAATGCCTACTAATTACGATTAATAAGTGAAAAAAAAACATATGACTTAATGTTTAGAAATTAAAAGTTAAAGTGAAGTGTGAGTGTGAGTGTGAGTGAAATGTGAATTTCGCCAAGGCACAGTGGCCAAGTGTGGTGGACTATGGCCTGATTCCCTTGCATTCTTTGTTTGCATGGAGGCGTATGACTAAAAAAAAGTTTGGAACGGTTTACATATAACTTGAAGTTTGGATTTCGAAGGCCTTTGCCTATCTTTATGTTTGTAGTTTGCAAGGATTTCTAGTATGGCTGAACACTTTACATTTTTCATGTTTTTATAATTTGATACATAAACATTGTTCTTTTTTATATATTAGCCTACAGGCTATATATTATTCTAGGACATAGTCTATCTGAGCACTAAATTTCACCCAAATCCATTCTGCTGTTTCGTCGTAAAGGAATAACAAACGAACATACAGACAAAAATAACGCCTTTATAATTGGAGTGTGATATTTTATAAACCATTTAATAAAATATTTATCTAAAATAAGCTGAACAGAATCTATGTTATTGTAATATAATTGAGCCGAGATTATACCGAGATATTATTTAGAGTAGCTATAAAACATTTTATGTAAAGATCTTGTGTTATAATTAACATTTGAGATAAATATCAAATATACTGTTTTTCAAATTATAAATCTACTAGCAGCCTCATCCTTGCTTCGCTTGGGTTCGCCCCTAGAAAAACGAAAAGAAATCTATCCCACGAGAACCGTTCATTTCTCCGGGATTAAAAGTAACCTATGGGTTATTTTGATGTAGGAGTTATATTATTGTAAAGTTTCATTAAAATCCATTCAATAGTTTTTGCGTGAAAGAGTAACAATCATTCATACATCTAGACATCCGTACATTCTCACAAGCTTTCGTGTTTATAATATTAGTAGAATATAACTTAATTATAGTGGGTAGTGTGTGGGTCGTGAATTTATATGACAGTGCCTTATTCGTTTATCATCACATATGAGTGTAGCCGCTTGTGAAGGCTAATTTTAATTACTACATATTTCTAATTTTCTAATTCCAAATAGCGAAATGACTGTGGATATTTTTACCACGTCAAATTCCAGCAAGGCTTTGATTTTGAGTCAGAGATCCGTGAGTTCTAAGTAAGATCAATATATTTTTAAAAAAATTGTAATAATTAAATAAATAATATTTACATATTCCATTATAAGCCTTATTAAAATTATTAAAAATGATTAAAATTAACAAATATTGTAAGGTACCTACTTTGGTGCCATTTTTGTATTTTTTGAAAGCATATTGTAATTTTATGGGTAGGCACTGTCTGTAACAACTATATAATAACCTTTGAGAAGTCTACAACTTTGGTCTATCCGGTGACCATGATTGATGTAAAGCATTCGAAACGAGGGTAACCAAAAATTAAATCAAAATAAATCCGCGAAAAAATCCGAAAAGATAGTTTTATTTGAAATGTCAAATATTCTCGTAAATCTAAAAAAGATTTACTTCAACCCACACAAAAGTTATCCCCTAAATGAAAACAGAAAAAATCTGCCAAGTTTTCATAATATAAAATATGACAACCTTTTAATTTTTAAAGTGAAATTTAATGACCCGTTGACAGGTTTGGTTTCACTCGAAGAATATTTTTAATAGTTTAATTTCATAACTGACTCGCTTTTGTTACTCACTCTCGTAATTCGCCGTCATTTCGTTCATGTTCTTTTCACAATCCGCGCAATTTTTACCAATCTTACAATTTTTTCATCTATCATAACATTAGTGTATAACCAAATATGTAGGTACTAAAACCTGACTAGAAATCGTATTCCCTATATCCAATAATTTTTCCTATATAAAAAGAAAAATAACTCGTAAATTAATAAACTGCCGTAAAACCGTTTTACAGAAACATGTGTATACTACAGCGCCCCCTGGCGGTATGTAACATTATAAAACGTAGCCAAGAACATGCTCAGGAATTTTATCCTGCCAACGACTGCCGAGCCACAGGTGACTAGGTTAACAATTGATTTCTTAAAATTTAACCACGAGGTGATATACAAGTCAAAAAACCCCGTTTCAAAAGCGGCCGAGCCATTTACGAGAAAAAATGGTAACAGACATACAAACACCTTTTACCACAAACGTCTCCGTCGCCGTCGCGGGTAAAAGTGTACAAAAGGATAGGCATACTCTCACCCCCTCCCCCCAACGTGCGTTCACCTTGTCGTGGTGGGGGGGCTCAGTAGTGCCCGGCAACACAGCCGGGCGCGAAGCCAAGAAACGCACAGGGAGGTGGCCCACTTAGGTGGGTGGTGGGAAGTGGCCCTCTTCGATAGGCGGTGTACCATGTGGGTTGCTCCTGGTACTTCTCTGAGAGCAGAGTGGACCTTGGAGCAACCCCATGGTTGTGGTGGTCTGCTTCGGCAGACCTGCCGTCGGGGCGTCGTAGTTGAATGCGTAAGCGATCCTGTGACGCCCCATTAAGACGGGGGAAGGTTTTTGTTGGGTTTTAGTGGATAGTACTGGCTTTATCACGCCGGTGAGTCCCAGACCTCGTGCGTAAATGCATTTCCCAACGTTAAAAAAAAATAGGTATACTCTAACATTGATAATATTATAATCTAAGGTTTCAAAATTATGGAGAACTACCAACTGTAAATAAGTCAATTAATATGAAAAAAATGAACCAATTCGCAAATTAATTCGTATAAAATTATAAAACTCTTTCTCATAAAAAATCACTCGTTTCTCACTTTACATTTCTATAGTAATGGTTTGTACATCATAGGAGACAGTCGTGGTCGCTCATAAAATCAAGGTATAGACTGATTCTGCATTTTTATGCATTTTGCTTTTACAGGTTCCTTGATTTTAGATAATAAACTGTTTTACTACATTGCAGTTTATTTTTATTCTCAAAAACGTTAAATCACAACGTTAGTTTGAACATTTAAAAAGCTTTTAATTTAAGACATACAATTATTATTGTATACATAAAGAGCAGGTAAGTTAATAAATTTTTTGTTTAAAAGGTAGAGGCTTTTGACGAATTTTAGTGTTATCAATAAAAAAAAAAATTGGGAAACAGCTATTTTATAGATAGGTAAATTCTATTCATATACTTACTTTACTACTAATCTATACATCTATACTAATATTATAAAGAGGTAAAGTTTGTGATCTTGTGAGTTTGTGAGTTTGTGGGTTTGTGAGTTTGTGACGTTGTAGGGGGTAATCTCTGGATCTACTGAACCGATTTTCAAAATTCTTTTACCACTAGAAAGCCACGTTCTTTTTGAGTGTCATATGCTATATATTAACCCGAAAAATGAAAAGGCTTTTTCGTGGTAGTCGGATTTGCAAAGTAAGTCGGAGAAAAAACGGTCGAACGAAAACGTTTCTTACGAACGCTGCCTTAACTATGAGAGATATATGATTATGTTCTAGAGAAAAGTTGTAGAGCTTAATAATGCCTACAAAAAAGTCAGCGACAGCATATGTCTAACTTTTATATTTAAGTCACAAAAATTAGTTTTTTATATTAAAAAAATAATTTAAATCGGTAGGTCATGTTTATTGGTCATATTATCAACAATTATGAATTCTTATCAAAATAAGCAAATTAATCGTCTAAAATGTTTAAAACAACAGACTTTTCCCTTTTACTGCATATAATTTGGACAAATGGTTAAAGAGATAATACAACATATTCGTAGGTATGGACGAACCCGAGCGAGCTGTTTGTCTGTTTTTCTGTTTGTACGGGCTAATCTCCGGATCTATTGGACCTATTAAATAAAACTATCTTTTCGGATTATTTCGCGGATTTATTTTGATTTTTGGTTTCCGACGTTTCGAATGCTTTACAGCATCCATGGTCACGGGAGAGACTGAGGTGTTACATGTCTTGAATGTATAGTTGTTACAGACAGCCTACCCACAATTAACAAAATGAAAGTTGCACCAATTACATTACAATATTTTTTAACTTTAAACATTTTTATAATTTTATAATTTTAATTATAATTGAATATGGAAAATTATTTATTTAATTTTTGCTATTATTTTTATAATTATTACAATTTTAAAAATATTAATTAGTAATCTATATTTAGTGTTGCCATTATTATATTTATAACCATAAAGAAAAATATAAAATATAGTATTAATTATTTAAGCCATATAATTTAAAAAGTTAAAATTAATTAAGGATAATAATTTTAATTTAGTTTGCTATTATTTAAAAACAATTTACTAAGCAACACTATTAATATATACTTTTACAAATGAAAAATATTAATCAGATTATTATTGATTAATATTTATTAATATTTTTTAATTATTATTGATTAATATTGATTAATATTTATTAAGATTATTATTGATTAATATTTTTCATTTTTCATTTGTAACACCTGTACATGACATGTAACACCTCAGTCTCTCCCGTGACCATGGATGCTGTAAAGCATTCGAAACGTCGGGAACCAAAAATCAAAATAAATCCGCGAAATAATCCGAAAAGATAGTTTTATTTAATAATGTCAAACATTCGCGTAAATCTAAGAAAATACTATTGGACCTATTTAAATAAAATTTTGCATGGTGGTACCTTATATCCCCGGGCAACATATTAGATACTTTTCATCCCGGAAAATTAATGAGTTCCCGTGGGATAGTTAAAAAACTATAACAACTTATACAGCTTGGTACACAAAAACTACTGATTGGATTTTAATGAAACTTTACAATAATATAGTTCATACATGACAAAAACAAATCAGCTACTTTTGATCCCGGAAAATTAAAGAGTTTCTGTGGGATAGTTAAAAAACTTACGCACCTAATTTAGTAAAATTTGGCATGCTGATACCTTATATTGCCGGTCAAACAACAGGTTACTTTTCATCCCGGGAAAATGAACGGTTCCCGTGGGATAGATCTGTTTGTGCTTTTCTAGAGGTGAACCCGAGCGAAGCGAGGGTGAGCCGCTAGTAATATAATAAAATTGTAACTAAACCAAATCTGTACATTAAATATTTTTTGGAAAACTTATTGAAATAGACATTATTATCGATACAGAGGCTGAATATAAAAACTATAGTTTTTAGAATTTTTGTCTATGTGTCTGTGACCGCATCACGGAAAAACCACTGAAGAGATTTTAATGAAATTAGGTATAATGATAGCTGGTTATCCGGGTCAACATATAGGATACTTTTTACTGCGGGAAAATATCTTATCTCTGAGAAATCTATATGTTAATGTACGTAACGTTACCTAAACGTTAAAACGTAAGTAGGGACGAACTCTAGTAGACCAAGGGTGAGTCGTTAGTTACATACATATATACTAATAATTAATAAACATAAATATGTTTATTAAAAGATTATTAGCAAATTTTAAATAATTTTATCTACCTGGTTTTAAATTAGTTTCACTTAAATGTTGCCATTACACGAGAGAAATCAAAGACAAACTCTTGGATTATTTGCTTTGGTACGTCCCCAGCATGAAGTGTATAATTTGCCTTTGAAATACTGGCAGTCATAGACCAAAACAGCTTTCACTTTAATAGTAAACATCTCACCCTTAGATGTGATTATTTTCTTAACATATGACCTATATGGAAAAAGAGGAACATTTGTAGCAAATCGAATATCTTTTTCATTTTCGGTAAACTTCGATATATATTCGAGATGGTAAATTAATGTGTAATATTTTTTTGTTTCGTTTTAAAAATAGATATCTCAAGGCTACATACATTTTAAAAAAACCTAGCTCTTAGTGTATTATTGTTCTTATTAAAATTTTTTTTTAGTTAATTATAACAATGACATTAATTTAAGTAATAATATTATATAAAGTAAGAAAAAAAATGTTTTATAATTCTCAAATATTAACATAATATTAATTTTAAAGTAAAATAATATGAATTAGTAGTCGAAGTGTAGACTAAAAGAAATACCATATCATTGAAATTTTAAATATATTAAATATGGAAATTCTGCCTCCAAGAGCTTTTAGTTATTTAAAGTATAAATTATTTGAATTAAAGCCCATGTCATTCCATTCGTCTACATGCTAATTATAATTAGGCTTCTCGCGTGTTTTTGTCGTATTCGTAAAAATGTCAACATGGCCACGTTTGACGTCACGTAATTTGTGATAATGTGATAAAGTTACATGTTCTTACATAATAATATATATTATATTTATAATATAAAATGTATTATATTTATTTCTAGATAAAAAAACATATAGTTCATAATAAGGTTGAGTTATTTAATCACTAAAAAGTAAAAAATAGGTTTGTGAAGCCGGTTTTTATTTTTCCATTATAAGTATAGACATGGTAGTAGCATAGTAAGAAGAGTGTTTTTTAAAACTTTAGTAGCTGAAAAATCAATCACCCCTATTTTCTACACTTAGGGGTGGTTTTTCAAATTTAAATGGGATCAACTTTAAGGTAAGTCCTATCCAATAAAAAAAGAATCATCGAAATCGGACTACACTGTAAAAAGTTACTCGTGGTCAAACATACTTTATACAAACATATATATATTAACCCCCCCCCTCTTGCCCCCCCCCCCTTGTTTTTGAAAAATAGCCAAATAGAACAGAAACTAGTTAAAATAAAATATATGAAAAGGTCCTTCTACGATCATAATACATATATGGCGAAATTTTCTGTAATCGCAAAAGAATAGAAAACTAAAAAAATCCTACGATATTTTACGGGACTGACATAATATTTCGACCGCGTCATGTAACTTATATGTAAATTGAACTAAGATACTATTTATAAAGCAAAGAGAATCCATAATGTAATACATAATGCTTGAACTATCGTCAGTGAAAGCTCAATGGATTGGTAACAGTCTATTTGTTACGTATGACAATGTTGTGCACATATTCAATTCGTGATGTTGCATTCATATTCAAACTTTGATTATCGCTAAATGTGAAAGTGTCCTTATTCCAGGCATCAATATCAAGCGATCAACGATATTTGTTACCGATATCAAAAAAAAGTCAAAGAACAATTTGTTTCTTATATTTATATATTTTGTCAATTGTGAACCAATTTTTATATTTTAAATAACTGCCTCGGTGGTGTAGTGGCTAACATGTACGGCTGCACATCCGGAGGTCCCGGGTTCGAGTCCCGGGTCGGGCCAAGTTTAGTTATTGAGTCTTTCTGTATAGTAAGCCTCAGTAACAGCCCGGAGTTGGGAAATTGGCGGTGTTTCACCCCCGTGCCTCGGAGAGCACGTAAAGCCGTCAGTCCTGCACCTTAACTCTCACCGGTCGTGTCGAGTGGTCGTCCCACCGGAGTATGAGAGTGATAGGAATAGAGAGTGCACGTTGTGTCTGCGCGTACACTTGTGCATTATAATATCTCCTGCGCAGTTGGCTAATCTCAATGAGATTGGCCGCCGTAGCCGGAAT